>CAWUFW010002488.1:1800000-2192147 GCA_963921515.1 Calotriton arnoldi | reverse complement strand
CTTGACAATAGTGCATGGTACCCAGGGGTCGCGGTTCCTCGTCACTCTTGGGGTCCACTGGTCTCAGCTTCGCTGGGGACTCACAATGGCCTTTGAGAAGTCAGGAAATCTACTTCTTGGGCTGCAGGGACTTCGGACTCCAGCGGGAGCGGCGTAGTTTGCAACCGTCGTTTGTAGTTTTGGTGCCTGCCAAGCAGGATTCACTCCTTGACTCCAAGGAGATTCTTCAGTCTTCCAGAGGTAGTGGAACGTTGAAGGTCCGGGATTCTTCTTTAGAGCGTCGCCCAGGGATATCTAGTTTGCAAGGTCAATGGTTCCCTATCTTATACTAAAAGGAAGGGAGGGACTAGCTCTATGACCCCACCTATGGGAGGGTCAGGGGAGTAGGTGGCTACACCCACTTCCCTTTGTCCAGTTTCGCGCCAGAGCAGGGGCAGGTAGCCCCTGAGCCGGTTTGAACTGGGGTATGCACAGAGGAGCCTTCTGCTCCCCCAGTGCAGGACTTCAAAGCACTCTAAGAGTGCACCCACCCAGTTCCAGTACACTAAACCCTGTCTGGGAGGTGGTCACATCCCCTTGGGACAGGATATCTATTGTTGGGCTTCCTCCACTGCGAGTGTTGGTCATCAGCAGGAGGGCAGCCCAGTGTCTGTGACTGGTGGCATCCATTTTGTGATGCCACGGCCCTGCAGGATTCTACCGCTTTTCCACAGTAGGTACATGTCTATCCCTATAGAAGGGTGGAATTCCAAGATGTTTGACACCAAACACAACATGTTTCGATGCAGCCATTCCAAAGTTAGCATTCTACCGCGAGGATATAATGCACTTAAAAGTATATGGTTTAACCGCATCCACAAACAGCTCCAGAGAATGGACTCTGAGAGCTGCAGAGGGCCCTGCTCAGGCAGAGGAACCCCTCACATGGAAACTAAGCACCCTGCCCTCAGGATTGATAGGGCCTGCTTTAGGGGTGACTGATAAGTCTCAATGTGTGCAGGAGAGATATAGGGAACTATATCTCAGTGAGAGTGCTACCACTTCCTCACCCAGGCTGCAGTACAGGCCTGTGGTGTCAGATTTAGTCTGCTTCCCAGGGGTGGCATAATACATGCTTCAGCCCCTGGTAGGCCTGTGAAGTACCTATGCCCTTGGTACCTAAGGTACCATATACTAGGGAATCATAAGGTACCACAGTATCCAATCACTAGTGCACCTAGAGTGCACTCCAAATCGTTTAGAGAGAACAGAGAGGCTGGGACCCTGATTGGCAGGGTCCCAGCCAAACTATAGCCAGAAACCAGTGTAAACATCAGAAAAAAAAGTGGGGGCAACATAAAAGGCAGATCCTACTCTCCTACACCTCTCCTGCCTCTTTCTGCACCCTCTTTCTGCACCTCTGTTGCTTCTTTCTGCACTTCTCTTGCCTCTTTCTGCACTTCTCTTGCCTCTTTCTGCATTTCTGTTGCTTCTTTCAGCACCCCTCTTGCCTGTTTCTATACCTCACGTGCCTCTTTCTGCACCTGTCTTGCCTCTTTCTGCACCTCTTTTGCTTTTTCGCGCACCTCTCTTGTTTCCTTCTGCAACTCCCTTGTCTCTTTCATCACTTCTCTTGCTTCTTTCTACACCTCTGTAGCTTCTTTCAGCACTTCTCTTGCCTCTTTCTGTACTTCTCTTCTGTTTCTGCACCTCTCTTGCCTGTTTCGGCACCTCTATTGCCTCTTTCTGCACCTCACTTGCTTATTTCTGCACCCCTCTTGCCTCTTTCTGCACCCTTCTTTCCTCTTTCCGCACCTCTCTTGCCTCTTTCTGCACGCCCTGTTCCCTCTTTCTAAACCTCTCCTGCCTGTTTCTGAACCTCTCTTACCTCTTTCTGCACCCCTCTTGCCCCTTTCTGCACCCCTGTTACCTCTTTCTGCACCTCTCTTGCCTATTTCTGCACCTCTCTTGCCTCTTTCTGCACTTCTCTTTCCTTTCTGCACCCCTGTTGCTTCTTTCTGAACTTCTCTTGCTTCTTTGTGCACCTCTCTTGCTTCTTTCTGCACCCCTGTTGCCTCTTTCTGCACTCATCTTTCCTCTTTCTGCACCTCTCTTGCCTCTTTATGCACCTCTGTTGCTTCTTTCTGCACTTCTCTTGCTTCTTTGTGCACCTCTCTTGCTTCTTTCCTCACCCCTCTTGCCTCTTTATGCACCCTTCTTCTCTTTTCCTGCACCTCTCTTGCCTCTTTTGCTTCTTTCTGCACTTCTCTTGCCTCTTTCATCACTTCTCTTGCTTCTTTCTACACCTCCGTAGCTTCTTTCAGCACTTCTCCTGCCTCTTTATGTACTTCTCTTGCCTGTCTCAGCACCACTCTTGCCTGTTTTGGCACCCCTATTGCTTCTTTCTGCACCCCTGTTGCCTCTTTTTGCACTTCTCTTGCCTCTTTCTGCACCTCTGTTGCTTCTTTCTGCACTACTCTTGCTTCTATCTGCACCTCTCTTGCTTCTATCTGCACCCCTCTTCCCTCTTTCTGCACCTCTGTTGCCTGTTTCTGTACCTCTCTTGTCTCTTTCTGGACTCCTCTTGGCTCTTTCTGCAATTCTCTT
The DNA here is from genome assembly GCA_963921515.1 of Calotriton arnoldi. Taxonomy (NCBI): domain Eukaryota; kingdom Metazoa; phylum Chordata; class Amphibia; order Caudata; family Salamandridae; genus Calotriton; species Calotriton arnoldi. The sequence goes on along the minus strand of CAWUFW010002488.1, from coordinate 2,189,561 downwards.
GCCTCTTTCTGGATTTCTGTTGCTTCTTTCTGCACCCCTCTTGCCTGTTTATGCACCTCACTTGCCTCTTTCTGCTCCTCTCTTGCCTCTTACTGCAACACATTTGTCTCTTTCAACACTTCTATTGCTTCTTTCTACACCTCTGTTGCTTCTTTTAGTACTTCTCTTGCCTGTTTCTGTACCTCTCTTACCTGTTTCTGCACCTCTGTTGCCTCTTTCTGCACTTCACTTGCTTCTCTCTGCACCCCTTTTTCCTCTTTCTGCACCCTTCTTCCCTCTTTCTGCACCTCTCTTGCCTTTTTCTGCACCCCTCTTGCCTCTTTCTGCACCTCTGTTGCTTCTTTCTGCACTTCTCTTGCTTCTTTATGCACCTCTCTTGCATATTCCTGTACCCCTGTTGCCTCTTTCTGCGCCCCTCTTCCCTCTTTCTGTACCTCTCTTGCCTCTGTCTGTACCCCTGTTCCCTCCTTCTGCACCTCTTTTTGTCTCTTTCTACACCTCTGTTGCTTCTTTCTGTACCTCTCTTGCTTCTTTCTGTACCTCTCTTGCTTCTTTCTGCACCTCTCTTGCTTCTTTCTGCACTCCTCTTCCCTCTTTCTGTACACCTCTTCCCTCTTTCTACACCTCTTTTGCCTCTTTCTGCACGTCTCTTGCCTCTTTCTGCATTTCTGTTGCTTCTTTCAGCACCTCTCTTGCCTGTTTCTATTCACTTGCCTCTTTCTGCACCTCCCTTGTCTCTTTCATCACTTCTTTTGTTTCTTTCTACACCTCTTATCTTGCCTCTTTCTGTACTTCTCTTGTCTGTTTCTGCACCTCTCTTGCCTGTTTCGGCACCTCTGTTGCCTCTTTCTACACCTCACTTGCTTATTTCTGCACTTCTCTTGCCTCTTTCTGCAACCCTCTCATCTCTTTCATCACTTCTCTTGCTTCTTTCTACACCTCTGTAGCTTCTTTCAGCACTTCTCTTGCCTCTTTATGTACTTCTCTTGCCTGTCTCGGAACCACGCTTGCCTGCTTTGGCACCCCTATTGCTTCTTTCTGCACCCGTCTTGCCTCTTTCTGCACCGCTCTGCCCTCTTTTTGCACCTCTCTTGTCTCTTTCTGCACTCCTCTTGCCTCTTTCTGCTTCTCTGTTGCTTCTTTCTGTACTATGCTTGCTTCTATCTGCACCTCTCTTGCTTCTTTCTGCACCCCTCTTCCCTCTTTCTGCACCCCTCTTCCTGCACCTCTGTTGCCTGTTTCTGTACCTCTCTTGCCTCTTTCTGGACTCCTCTTGCCTCTTTCTGCACTTCTCTTGTCTCTTTCTGGATTTCTGTTGCTTCTTTCTGTACCCCTCTTGCCTGTTTCTGCACCTCACTTGCCTCTTTCTGTACCTCTCTTGCTTTTTTCTGCACCTCTCTTGCCTCTTTCTGCACCTCTCTTGCATCTTTCTGCACTTCTCTTGCCTTTTTCTGCACCTCTGTTGCTTCTTTATGCACTTCCCTTGCTTCTTTCTGCACCTCTCTTTCTTCTTTCTGCACCTCTTGCCTCTTTCTGCATTCATCTTCCCTCTTTCTACACCTCTCTTGCCTCTTTCTGCACCCCTCTTTCCTCTTTCTGAACTTCTCTTGCTTCTTTCTGCACTCCTCTTCCCTCTTTCTGCACCCCTCTTCCCTCTTTCTGCAATTCTGTTGCCTCTTTCTGCACCCCTCTTGCCTCTTTCTGCACCTCTTTTGCTTCTTTCTGCACCCCTCTTGCTTCTTTCTGCACCTCTTTTTCTTCTTTATGCACTTCTCTTGCCTCTTTCTGCACCTCTCTTGGCTCTTTATGCACCTCTGTTGCTTCTTTCTGCACTTCTCTTGCTTCTTTCTGCACCCCTCTTGCCTCTTTCTGCACCCTTCTTCCCTCTTTCTGCACCTCTCTTGCCTTTTTCTGCACCTCTGTTGCATCTTTCTGCACCCCTCTTGCCTCTTTGTGCACCTCTGTTGCTTCTTTCTGCACTTCTCTTGCTTCTTTCTGCACCACTCTTGCATATTCCCTTACCTCTATTGCCACTTTCTGCGCCCCTCTTCCCTCTTTCTGCACCTCTCTTGCCTCTGTCTGAACCCCTGTTCTGTTTTTCTGCACCTCTTTTTGCCTCTTTCTACACCCCTATTGCTTCTTTGTGTACCTCTCTTGCTTCTTTCTGTACCTCTCTCGCTTCTTTCTGCACCTCTCTTGCCTTTCTGCACTTCTCTTGCCTCTTCCTGCACCTCTGTTGCTTCTTTCTGCACTTCTCTTGCTTCTTTCTGCACCTCTCTTTTTTCTTTCTGCACCCCTGTTGCTTCTTTCTGCATATGTCTTCCCTCTTTCTGCACCTCTGTTGCTTCTTTCTGCACTTCTCTTGCCTCTTTCTGCACTTCTCTTGCCTCTTTCTGCATTTCTGTTGCTTCTTTTAGCCCCCCTCTTGTCTGTTTCTATACCTCACTTGCCTCTTTCTGCACCTGTCTTGCCTCTTTCTGCACGTCTTTTGCTTTTTTGCGCACCTCTCGTTTCCTTCTGCAACTCCCTTGTCTCTTTCATCACTTCTCTTGCTTCTTTCTACACCTCTGTAGCTTCTTTCAGCATTTCTCTTGCCTCTTTCTGTACTTCTCTTCTCTGTTTCTGCACCTCTCTTGCCTGTTTCGGCACCTCTATTGCCTCTTTCTGCACCTCACTTGCTTATTTCTGCACCCCTCTTGCCTCTTTCTGCACCCTTCTTCCCTCTTTCTGCACCTCTCTTGCCTCTTTCTGCACCCCTGTTCCCTCTTACTAAACCTCTCCTGCCTGTTTCTGAACCTCTTACCTCTTTCTGCACCCTTCTTGCCCCTTTCTGTACCCGTTACCTCTTTCTGCACCTGTGCCTATTTCTACACCTCTCTTGCCTCTTTCTGTACTTCTCTTTCCTTTCTGCACCTCTGTTGCTTCTTTCTGAACTTCTCTTGCTTCTTTGTGTACCTCTCTTGCTTCTTTCTGCACCCGTTGCCTCTTTCTGCACTCATCTTTCCTCTTTCTGCACCTCTCTTGCCTCTTTATGCACCTCTGTTGCTTCTTTCTGTACTTCTCTTGCTTCTTTCTGCACCTCTCTTGCTTCTTTCCTCACCCCTCTTGCCTCTTTCTGCACCCTTCTTCCCTTTTCCTGCACCTCTCTTGCCTCTTTCTGCACTTCTTTTGCGTCTTTCTGCACCCCTCTTGCCTCTTTCTGCACCGCTCTGCCCTCTTTTTGCACCTCTCTTGCCTCTTTCTGCACTTCTCTTGCCTCTTTCTGCACTTCTCTTGCCTCTTTCTGCACCTCTGTTGCGTCTTTCTGCACTACTCTTGCTTCTATCTGCACCTCTCTTGCTTCTATCTGCACCCCTCTTCCCTCTTTCTGCACCTCTGTTGCCTGTTTCTATACCTCTCTTGTCTCTTTCTGGACTCCTCTTGGCTCTTTCTGCAATTCTCTTGCCTCTTTCTGGATTTCTGTTGCTTCTTTATGCACCCCTCTTGCCTGTTTCTGCACCTCACTTGCCTCTTTCTGCTCCTCTCTTGCCTCTTACTGCACCTCTCTTGCCTCTATCTGCAACACATTTGTCTCTTTCAACACTTCTATTGCTTCTTTCTACACCTCTGTTGCTTCTTTTTGTACTTCTCTTGCCTGTTTCTGTACCTCTCTTGCCTGTTTCTGCACCTCTTGCCTCTTTCTGCACTTTACTTGCTTCTCTCTGCACCCCTTTTGCCTCTTTCTGCACCCTTCTTCCCTCTTTCTTCACCTCTCTTGCCTTTTTCTGCACCTCTGTTGCCTTTCTGCACCCCTCTTGCCTCTTTCTGCACCTCTGTTGCTTTCTGCACTTCTCTTGCTTCTTTATGCACTTCTCTTGCATATTCCTGTACCCCTGTTGCCTCTTTCTGCGCCCCTCTTCCCTCTTTCTGTACCTCTCTTGCCTCTGTCTGCACCCCTGTTCCCTCCTTCTGCACCTCTTTTTGTCTCTTTCTACACCTCTGTTGCTTCTTTCTGTACCTCTCTTGCTTCTTTCTGCACCTCTCTTGCTTCTTTCTGCACTCCTCTTCCCTCTTTCTGTACCCCTCTTCCCTCTTTCTGCACCCCTGTTGCCTCTTTCTGCACGTCTCTTGCCTCTTTCTGCATTTCTGTTGCTTCTTTCAGCACCCCTCTTGCCTGTTTCTATTCCTCACTTGCCTCTTTCTGCACCTCTCTTGCCTCTTTCTGCACCTCTCTTGCCTCTTTCTGCACCTCTTTTGCTTCTTTGCACACCTCTCTTGTTTCTTTCTGCAACTCCCTTGTCTCTTTCATCACTTCTTTTGCTTCTTTCTACACCTCTGTAGCTTCTTTAGCACTTATCTTGCCTCTTTCTGTACTTCTCTTGTCTGTTTCTGCACCTCTCTTGCCTGTTTCGGCACCTCTGTTGCCTCTTTCTACACCTCACTTGCTTATTTCTGCACTTCTCTTGCCTCTTTCTGCACCCCTCTCATCTCTTTCATCACTTCTCTTGCTTCTTTCTACAACTCTGTAGCTTGTTTCAGCACTTCTCTTTATGTACTTCTCTTGCCTGTCTCGGAACCACGCTTGCCTGTTTTGGCACCCCTATTGCTTCTTTCTGCATCCCTCTTGCCTCTTTCTGCACCGCTCTGCCCTCTTTTTGCACCTCTCTTGTCTCTTTCTGCACTTCTCTTGCCTCTTTCTGCTTCTCTGTTGCTTCTTTCTGTACTTCTCTTGCTTCTATCTGCACCTCTCTTGCTTCTTTATGCACCCCTCTTCCCTCTTTCTGCACCTCTGTTGCCTCTTTCTGTACCCCTCTTGCCTCTTTCTGCACTTCTCTTGCTTCTTTCTGCACCTCTATTGCTTCTTTCTGCATTTCTGTTGCTTCTTTCAGCACCCCTCTTGCCTGTTTCTGTACCTCACTTGCCTCTTTCTGCACCTCTCTTGCCTCTTTCTGCACATCTTTTGCTTTTTTCCGCACCTCTCTTGTTTCTTTCTGCAACTCCCTTGTCTCTTTCATCACTTCTTTTGCTTCTTTCTACACCTCTGTAGCTTCTTACAGCACTTCTCTTGACTCTTTCTGTACTTCTCTTGCCTCTTTCTGCTCCTCTCTTGCTTCTTTCTGCACCCCTCTTGCCTCTTTCTGTACCCTTCTTCCCTCTTTCTGCGCCTCTCTTGCCTCTTTCTGCATCTCTTTTGCTTCTTTCTGCACTTCTCTTGCCTGTTTCTGCACCCCTGTTCCCTCTTTCTACACCTCTCCTGCCTGTTTCTGAACCTCTTTCCTCTTTCTGCACCCCTCTTGCCTCTTTCTGCACCTCTCTTGCCTCTTTCCATACCTCTCTTGCCTCTTTCTGCACTTCTCTTGCCTCTTTCTGCACCTCTGTTGCTTCTTTCTGCACTTCTCTTGCTTCTTTCTGCACCTCTCTTGCTTCTTTCTGCACCCCTGTTGCCTCTTTCTACACTCGTCATCCTTCTTCCTGCACTCGTCATCCATCTTTCTGCACCTCTGTTGCCTCTTTCTGCACCCCTCTTGCCTCTTTTTGCACCCTTCTTCCCTTTTCCTGCACCTCTCTTGCCTCTTTCTGCACCTCTCTTGCCTCTTTCTGCAGTTCTCTTGCCTGTTTCTGCACCTCTTTTGCTTCTTTCTGCACTTCTCTTGCTTCTTTCTGCACCTCGCTTGCTTCTTTCTGTGCTTCTTTTGCCTCTTTCTGCACCCCTCTTGCCTCTTTCTGCTCATCTGTTGGCTCTTTCTGCACTGCTCTTGCTTCTTTCTGCACCTCTCTTGCAATTTCTACACCCCTGTTGCCTCTTTCTGTACCCCTCTTCCCTCGTTCTGCACCTCTCTTTCCTTTGTCTGTACCCCTTTTCCCTCTTTCTGCACCTCCTTTGCCTGTTTCTGCAACTCTCTTGCCTCTTTCTGCAGTTCTCGTGCCTCTTTCTGTATTTCTCTTGCCTGTTTCTATATTCAAATGGGAAGTGTAAGCTGTCAAGCTTAAAGGTTTGCATGCTCTCATGACTGAGATATATGTCTACTTGTACATGTATTCTCACATGTGTTATGCATCTGAAGATGGTAGCTTAAAAAGCGTGTAGCTTCCCTTATAGGTGGTTAAATCTTCTCAGTTCTGCTCTGTCATTTGGTTGCACAGGCAGACATGTCTTATGTATATAGGTGTTATAGAACCCCTCAAATATACTATTGAATACCCTTGTGCCCTGTATTATGAGCAGAAAGAAATACATACACCTTTTGGTACAGAAATTTGCAGAGTATGCTGTTTAAAACACAGGTATTCAAATATTTGTATGTTTATTTTTATGAAACATGTCACTAGGTAAAAGCAGAGACACTTGCATGCATACCTTCACAAACTTGGTCAGACTTAAAACAGTGATATAGTTAGGATTGCTGTTTTACATTTGGTAGGCCTAACATTCTTTGCAGTCGATGAATAGTAAACCTTCAAGAGAAAAGTGAGGTTTAAGACATCTTGGGAGAAGGATTAGTGATTAGGCTACTTCGTATGAGTCTGTGGAAAAGTACAGTCGAAGTAGGCCTCTTTCTGCACCTTTCTTCCTCTTTCTGGAATTCTGTTGCCTCTTTCTGCATTTTTCTTTCTTCTTTCTGCACCTTTCTTCCTCTTTCTGCACCTCTCTTGCCTCTTTCAGCACTTCTTTTGCTTCTTTCTGCGCCTTTCTTTCTCTTTCTGTGCATGTCTTACTTATGTAGGCATAGTTGAAAATTAGCATTTAAAAAACCTTAGAAATTCACTGAAAAAACCACAAGTTTCAGGGACGTTATAGTTAGGCTGACATTTCACTCGTACAAAACCAGAGAAATTCAGCTGTTATAGTTAGCTGAGCTAACTATGACTCGCGCCCCCGCAATGCACTGCTGATGACGTCACATATTACTTCACTCATTACATGGTCAGTGACATCATTGCTGACATCACTGATGACATCTCAAATGACATCACTGATGGCATCATACACTTAATTCAATACAATCAAAGACCTGCTCTGTTAGTAGTCTGGACTCATATAGACGTCCACCTATATTTTCTCAGGCACAAAATATTGTGTGCCGCAACAGTGGATCAATATCTCCCATCTGCTATCAAGTGTCTAAAATCACTGTTTTTAAACCGCATGTGTTGTACTAAATCTACAAACTGTGACCCCCTCAAGCATCACCAAAAGAAGAGTGAAAAAGGGAGGTAAAAGTGGGAACAAAGAAGGCAGTGCCTCACGGGAGTAGCACCATGGGAGTTTACAGACTGATACTCGCCTGTATCCTCAGGTTCTCATCATTAGCAACTGCCAACTTTTGCAACAAAATAAAGAGTGAGGAGAAAAGAAAATAAAAAGTGCAAAGACTATGTATGTTCATGCACAATGCATAAACCCTATATAGGAAACCGAGGTCTAGCATTAGAACAACCGGTGTACCTAAGTCTAAAACCGAGCTAGACAACCACTAGCTGAACTACTTTATTTCTTAGCTGTGTGTCTGCTCCGTTAAAACCAACATGTTTCATTGCCCATAGAAATTTACGGCAACTTCATCAGGGTAGGGTCAGCATCCTCACTGCACCACTTTCCTCTGTTTGTCAAACCTACAAAAACATAGAACGTACAACACATTTCAACACCACATATATCAGCAAAGGCATCGCGCTAAAAACAAGAGAATAACTCCTGTAACACATGTAGCACACTAAAAACCACAACGTGTATTTGTGGTGCTACTGGTAGGGAATGTCGACAGCGCATTCGCTATATTTACCGAGAGGTTGCCAATCTTCAGCATACCTGCAACCTCATGAAAATACTTCTAACCCTGTGTATGTGTGCTAGTCCACAGACACAGCATCCGGCTCAGTCACTGCTTTCAGTCAGTCTATATGGGAGAAAAGACAAGGGGTTTCAAATATTCTCCCGGGTCCTTTAAACACCCGTATTGAACTCCAGTGGCGATGGGAAAATAAAATAAAACGTTCCCCTGTGTAGTAGGCGGGACACATAAATATACCTCCCTAATGCCTACTCTGTGTGCCAAGACCGCTTATCCTAGCAAACCACTCTACTTGCTACCACCCTTGATGCATCACGGTGAGCAGTTGTATTAAAAAGTCGGTACTCCTCCTACTAAGTGGCGGTTCTTCAACCTTGGGGCTACCACACTCCCGGGGTTTTTTTTTTTTGTGATATACCGGAGGAAAATTCCTCCGTCGATCAACTTTACGCATCTTACCGAGACTCCTCGGGTTACCAGCCACCGCTCAGCACCTCATCGTGTTCCTCTCACTGTAATGTATTTATAGGGCTACGCACGCTGGCTCAGACTAATTGGACCCGCCCTGCCTTCGGTCCTTGCAGATGACTCCTAATTTTGTCAGTGAACACGGCGGCCATTTTGGAATGTCTCTCGCCGGCTGATATAAGCCCGATGAAGTCTACTCTTGGTAGTTTACACATTATGAAATGTGTATATAAATCATGGATGGTTGTTAATTGCCATGGTACACTCCACATTCCTTTTGTCGAATATCAATTTTCCAAAAATTTTTTTGATAAAATTAATTTTTCAAAAGAGTTGTTTTCTAAATATTTAGTACAACTACTCAAATCTATATCACCTCCTCCTTAAGTAAAAAAACTACACTCTTCAACTCTGGAGAAGTAATTAAGGATTTGGTGAGGTGTCTGCTCAGGCAATACAGACCCTCAGCCCTACTGTGTTATTATTCACATATATTCAGCCATCAACAGTGCAATATACATTCTGAGGCTAACTCCAGTTTAAAAGGGTACCACTTTGTTCCATTCAATAGAATCATTGAGCCCATTCCGGTCTGCCCCTCTTGATATATCCAACGTGCTTCTTTGGAGGCCAGTCTGCTCTCCATGTTCTGCTGATCACCTAGAACCTTTTCTAGTACCACCCATCGTATGTCCCTGTATTTATGTTTCAGGGTAACATAATGTTGAACAAATTTCGTCGTGAGTTTACCAGCTTTTAGCGTGCTCACATGCTCCTGCATTCTAACTTTGACCTTGCGGGTCGTGAGGCCAATATAGTGTAGGTCACAAGGACATGTGATTCTGTATATAACATTAGCCGTGTTGCAATTACTGAACCTATTCAGATGCCATGTTTTTCCATTTGCGCATGTGACACTCTTGGTAACTGTTGTCAATTCACAGACCGAACAGCCCCCGCAGGGGTAGTGTCCCGGCGATGCCACAGGTTCCCTAGACTCCTGCACAGGACGTGTATGCACAAGGCGGTCACGCAAGTTAGAGGACCGTTTAAATGCGAATCTAGGTGGAGGCATTTTCATAGAGGCCGTACTGAGTAAATGCCAGTGTCTTCTTATGATCTGTCTGATTTTGGTTGAACAGGGCCCAAACGTAGTGACCACTGGAATACATTCACTTTTGACCTTATTTGTTCTTTCCAGGAGGGCATCTCTAGGTGTATTTAACGCTCTCTTCCTGGCCTGTTTTATAACTTTTTTGGGGTATGCACGATCTTCCAGTCTGTTGGACAGTTCTTCCGTTTGTTCAAGATAACTCTGTGTGGACGTACAATTTCTGCGGTAACGCAGAAACTGCCCCACCGGTAGATTGTCTCGCAGGGCCCTCGGGTGATAAGATCTATAATGAAGGAGTGAGTTCTTATTAGTGGGCTTTTGATGTACACAGGTCTGGAGTTTGTTATCGTTCGCCTGTATATCTAAATCCAGGTATGTGGCTGTGTTTTTACTCACTGTCCAAGTGAATTTGAGACATCCATCCAAGGTATTGAGCCAGTTAAGAAACTGCTGTAACTCCTCTTCTGTCCCAGTCCAAATACATAAGACATCATCAATAAATCTCTTCCAGAGGACAATGTTCCTCTGGAAGGGATTGATGGAATGATTAATGTAGTTGGATTCAAACTGGCCTACATAAATGCAGGCCAGACTGGGGGCAAAAGTAGCCCCCATTGAAGTCCCGGACGTCTGGAGATATAGTTGGTCTTTATATGCAAAAATTGCGTGTTAGTGCTATCTCAATGCATTGTAGCACACATGTCTGGGGTGTATCATAAAACCATTCACATTCCCCAAGGCGCGAGCTGCCGCCACCAGCGTCGCTTCCTGGGGGATGTTGGTGTATAGTGACTCAATGTCGATGGTAACCAGAAACTGATGGTCAGGGTCATACACCACATTGTCTAAATATCTTAAGATATCAGTGGTATCTTGTATGTAGGATGGTTGCGTGATAACACACTCTCTCAAAAAGAAATCCGCAAACTGGGATAACGGTTCGAGCAAAGATTGAATGCCCGATACAATCGAACGCCCAGGAGGTGGACGCTGGGGCTTGTGAATTTTAGGCACGATGTAAAAAGCAGGGATCCTGGGTTTGGTGTTAATCAAGAAATCGGCCTCCTTAGTAGTTAGCCATTTCTTCTCCCTAGCCTCAGACACCACCTTGGATATTATACTCTGTAGTTCTTTTGTCGGATCCCTCATCAAGGGTTTGTAATGCTGCCGAACTCCCAATAGTCTGGTCACCTCAGCTTCATAATCACATGTGTTCATCACCACCACCGCCCCGCCTTTATCGGCCGGTTTGATGGTGATGGACATATTGCTCTGTAGTGATTTCACAGCTTGCCAATCTTTATTGCTCATATTACTGTGAGCTATATTTTTCAAGTTAGATTCAAGGTCAATGATATCTTTTATAACCTTTTGTTCAAAGACCTGGACCTCAGGGCCTACTTGATTATTCAATGGGCAGAACTGCGATGGACGTCGCAGATTAGACACGTATATCGATGGTGGTTCTTGTTCTTTTCCTTCAAAAAGTTTTGTAGCTTAATTTTTCTCATCAAGCCATTAAACTCACCTCTAAGTTTGAAACTATCGTGTTTAGGTGTTGGAACATAACCAAGGCCCTTGTTCAGGACCCGGTTCTCATCCTCAGTGAGTATGTGATCCGACAGATTGACCACTATATTTTGATTCTTGTTTTTATCTGCTACAGGGGGGTTCTGCCCCGACTGCGGGTAATTCTTGGAGAAAACATTTGCCATGTTGTGTTCAAATTTTGCCGTGCTCTTCCCCTGCCCCTGCCTCTGTGATTGGCCCCTCTTTGGTCTGTGGGAAGATCGTGCATACCCCAAAAAAGTTATAAAACAGGCCAGGAAGAGAGCGTTAAATACACCTAGAGATGCCCTCCTGGAAAGAACAAATAAGGTCAAAAGTGAATGTATTCCAGTGGTCACTACGTTTGGGCCCTGTTCAACCAAAATCAGACAGATCATAAGAAGACACTGGCATTTACTCAGTACGGCCTCTATGAAAATGCCTCCACCTAGATTCGCATTTAAACGGTCCTCTAACTTGCGTGACCGCCTTGTGCATACACGTCCTGTGCAGGAGTCTAGGGAACCTGTGGCATCGCTGGGACACTATCCCTGCGGGGCTGTTCGGTCTGTGAATTGACAACAGTTACCAAGAGTGTCACATGCGCAAATGGAAAAACATGGCATCTGAATAGGTTCAGTAATTGCAACACGGCTAATGTTATATACAGAATCACATGTCCTTGTGACCTACACTATATTGGCCTCACGACCCGCAAGGTCAAAGTTAGAATGCAGGAGCATGTGAGCACGCTAAAAGCTGGTAAACTCACGACGAAATTTGTTCAACATTATGTTACCCTGAAACATAAATACAGGGACATACGATGGGTGGTACTAGAAAAGGTTCTAGGTGATCAGCAGAACATGGAGAGCAGACTGGCCTCCAAAGAAGCACGTTGGATATATCAAGAGGGGGCAGACCGGAATGGGCTCAATGATTCTATTGAATGGAACAAAGTGGTACCCTTTTAAACTGGAGTTAGCCTCAGAATGTATATTGCACTGTTGATGGCTGAATATATGTGAATAATAACACAGTAGGGCTGAGGGTCTGTATTGCCTGAGCAGACACCTCACCAAATCCTTAATTACTTCTCCAGAGTTGAAGAGTGTAGTTTTTACTTAAGGAGGAGGTGATATAGATTTGAGTAGTTGTACTAAATATTTAGAAAACAACTCTTTTGAAAAATTAATTTTATCCCAAAAATTTTTTGAAAATTGATATTCGACAAAAGGAATGTGGAGTGTACCATGGCAATTAACAACCATCCATGATTTATATACACATTTCATAATGTGTAAACTACCAAGAGTAGACTTCATCGGGCTTATATCAGCCGGCGAGAGACATTCCAAAATGGCCGCTGTGTTCACTGACAAAATTAGGAGTCATCTGCAAGGACCGAAGGCAGGGCGGGTCCAATTAGTCTGAGCCAGCGTGCGTAGCCCTATAAATACATTACAGTGAGAGGAACACGATGAGGTGCTGAGCGGTGGCTGGTAACCCGAGGAGTCTCGGTAAGATGTGTAAAGTTGATCGACGGAGGAATTTTCCTCCGGTATATCACAAAAAAACCCCGGGAGTGTGGTAGCCCCAAGGTTGAAGAACCGCCACTTAGTAGGAGGGGTACCGACTTTTTTAATACAACTGCTCACCGTGATGCATCAAGGGTGGTAGCAAGTAGAGTGGTTTGCTAGGATAAGCGGTCTTGGCACACAGAGTAGGCATTAGGGAGGTATATTTATGTGTCCCGCCTACTACACAGGGGAACGTTTTATTTTATTTTCCCATCGCCACTGGAGTTCAATACTGGTGTTTAAAGGACCCGGGAGAATATTTGAAACCCCTTGTCTTTTCTCCCATATAGACTGACTGAAAGCAGTGACTGAGCCGGATGCTGTGTCTGTGGACTAGCACACATACACAGGGTTAGAAGTATTTTCATGAGGTTGCAGGTATGCTGAAGATTGGCAACCTCTCGGTAAATATAGCGAATGCGCTGTCGATATTCCCTACCAGTAGCACCACAAATACACGTTGTGGTTTTTAGTGTGCTACATGTGTTACAGGAGTTATTCTCTTGTTTTTAGCGCGATGCCTTTGCTGATATATGTGGTGTTGAAATGTGTTGTACGTTCTATGTTTTTTGTAGGTTTGACAAACAGAGGAAAGTGGTGCAGTGAGGATGCTGACCCTACCCTGATGAAGTTGCCGTAAATTTCTATGGGCAATGAAACATGTTGGTTTTAACGGAGCAGACACACAGCTAAGAAATAAAGTAGTTCAGCTAGTGGTTGTCTAGCTCGGTTTTAGACTTAGGTACACCGGTTGTTCTAATGCTAGACCTCGGTTTCCTATATAGGGTTTATGCATTGTGCATGAACATACATAGTCTTTGCACTTTTTCTTTTCTTTTCTCCTCACTCTTTATTTTGTTGCAAAAGTTGGCAGTTGCTAATGATGAGAACCTGAGGATACAGGCGAGTATCAGTCTGTAAACTCCCATGGTGCTACTCCCGTGAGGCACTGCCTTCTTTGTTCCCACTTTTTTACCTCCCTTTTTCACTCTTCTTTTTGGTGATGCTTGAGGGGGGTCACAGTTTGTAGATTTAGTACAACACATGCGGTTTAAAAACAGTGATTTTAGACACTTGATAGCAGATGGGAGATATTGATCCACTGTTGCGGCACACAATATTTTGTGCCTGAGAAAATATAGGTGGACGTCTATATGAGTCCAGACTACTAACAGAGCAGGTCTTTGATTGTATTGAAGTCTGTGAGTGGGGGGCGACCTGTTCTGTTTTTCTCCCCCTTGGCTCCTAGTTGTGATTATTATCATACACTTAATATCTGATGCACCTCCTCACACCCTACTATAATCTTTCATACACCCACTCTAAAATACAGACTACCATTCTCGAAACCATAGACGCGCCAATACCAGTTAGTACATACCCAGTCACTGATTCATAGGTCTACACACACATCCACTCACTCAACCATACAGTCACTCATTCACGCAGTCACTCATCAATACAGCCACTGATATATGCACTCATATACCCATACAGGCACTCACACACTGCCACACACCCAAAGAGTTACTCACACACCTAGTCAGTCACCCAAAGAATCAATCACACTGCCATTTACTCACCTATACAGTTATACACACACCACCTCACTTATTCAAACAGATACTAACACATACTTACTCTCTTATACAATCACTGACACAAGCAGTTATCTACAGCTCCCTGCAGGGTAAGTCGAACAACCCTGCTATTCTAGAACTGGGTCATCAGGTGGCCGTAATTCCGGCCTTATCCCACTTCCCTGATCTGGACACCGTCATGGCCCAAATGATTATCAAGGAGATTCGATCAGGCTCCCCCTTAGATCCAGAGCCCCCACACATCCTTGCAAAGGCCATGGAGGCCCTTCTGCCTTCAATAGTTGATATACTAAACCTTTCCCTTCAAACAGGCAGAGTCCCCGCTGCATGGAAACAAGCAATAGTTAAACCGCTGCTAAAGAAACCGAATTTGGATGCAGCCTTACCAGAGAATTTCTGTCCAATACCATTGCTCCCATTTAACAGTAAAATCTTGGAGAAGCATGTTAACAAAACCTTGTCACAATTCTTGGAAGATCATCTTCGGTTACACCCTACACAGATGGGATTCCGCCCACAGCACAGCACGGAATCCGATCTACTAGCAGCAACTGAAGAATTAAAGATGACTCTTGATCAGGGGGGATTAGCTGCGATACTTTTGCTAGATCTAAGTGCAGCATTCGATACGGTTGACTATGGGTTGCTGGCACACAGACTAAGTCAAATGGGCATCCAGGGCAAAGCATTGGAATGGTTAAGATCCTTCCTGGAGGGGAGGTCCTTCCAGGTTATGGAGGCCAACCTCTTCTCTGACAGAAAGCTTCTAACCTGCGGCGTACCACAGGGCTCGTCACTAGGCCCCCCATTGTTTAATGTTTATATGCAGCCATTGGCTGACATAGTGCAGGAATATGGCATCTCCGTTATTTCCTATGCTGACGACACCCAGCTGGTGGTATCACTGGACTCCAGGACCAATGGGGAGTCAGGTCAGCTGGCTCCTTGTCTGGAACAAGTAGTTAAATGGATGACAGGGAGCTGTCTGAAATTAAACGGAGATAAGACCAAACTGATGATCCTGGGTAATGCAGGGATACCCAGGCCGTTAGTAAGTTGGCCACACTGCTTAGGGAATGCCCCAGTTCCCAGTACGGCCATTAAGAATCTTGGCTTCTGGTTGGATAGGGAGCTGACCATGGAGACCCAAGCAAGGAAGGTGGCAGGCACTTGCTTTGGGTTATTAAGAATGCTCCGTAAGATCCTCGAGCTCATCCCTATACAGCTAAAGAAATGGTCATACATTCCTTGGTCACCTCACGGCAGGAGTACGGTAACTCACTGTTTTTAGGTTCACCTAAATAAGTCATCAGCAAGTTACAGGTAGTTCAGATCGCAGCGGTCAGACTCTTGTGTCAAAATCCTATGAAAGAATCAGCATAGGTTCATCGCAGAGACTTACATTGGCTCCCGATTGAGGTGAGAATTAGGTTCAAAGCACTCTGCCTAACCCACAGAGCTATAAACAACAAAGGGCCCAATAAGATTAGGAATTTGGTGTGCCTACATCTTCCCAACAGATGTCTGAGGTCAGGCTCTGAGCGCCTGCTAAAAATTACAAGAATAAAAAGGGCCAGATGGGGGGGAAGAGCTTTTTCCCACCTGTCGCCCAAGCTGTGGAACTTACTCCTGCGGGAGATCAGATTTACAGCCTCAGAGGTAACATTCAGAAAAAAACTGAAAACATGGATGTTCACTGTTTGTAACTAATCTCCTGTTCTCTCGCTGTCGTTTCCATTAGTCTACTTGCCTAGCGCTTTGAAGCCTTTGGGTAGCCATGCGCTCTATAAATCCTTTTAACATTAACATTAACATTAACAAGCACACTCTCATCCATACAGCCACTCTCACAATCACTCACTCTCACATATCGTCACTAATATACTCCAGCACTCACATATACTGCCTTTCACATATGTAGTTACTCACACATATTCCACTGAGACATCCATTCACTCACCAGCACAGCCATATGCACACTCACTCACCCATACAGCCCCTCGCAGACGCACTCATGAACCCATACACCCAGTGAATCACCTACTCACGCATCCATGCATGGAGTCACACCCACCCACACAGACACTCAGGCACCCATACAGGTAACAGACAACCAATCATTAACCCATATGGACTCTCATGTAGCTACTCACCAACCCATGCAGCCACTTACACACCAACTGACAGACTGATACAGACATTCACACAGATTTGTCATTCACCCATGCATTCACTAAGACACGGTTTAATCACTCACTTAAACAGCCAGTCACGCACCCACTAAATCATCCATTCAGACACTCATACACCCACTCATTCTTCAATACACCTTGGCGTATATATATATATATATCATTCTTAAACTTTCTAGAAACACTCAGTCACTGGATGATATCATAAGTGATGTCATCAATGATGTCATTTGAGATGTCATCAGTGATGTCACTGACCATGTCATGAGTGATGTAATATGTGACATCATCAGCAGTGCATTGCTGGGGCGCGAGTTATAACACCTGAATTTCTCTGGTTTGTACGAGTGAAATGTCAGCCTAACTATAACGTCCCTGAAATCTGAGGTTTTTTCAGTGAATATCTAAGGTTTTTTTTCATGCTAATTCCTAACTATAACGTCCCTGAAACGTCCCTGAAACCTGTGGTATATATATACATATATATATATATATATATATTATCTACTGGCGGTCGCCAGTAGATAGTTATAGTTACAACCTATTATCCATAGGAAATCCGCAACATTCTATTTGAAATAACTCTCTTGCCGGTTGACGTATCTTCGCAAAATTTTCAAACTTTGTGGGCGCTCCGGTCCGCTCCTACCCTGAAAGTCTCGGGGATTCGTCAAGCGGGGCCGAGAAAAAAGGGGGTCCCAAAACGCGTTTTCCCCATGCAATTTTCCATAGGAAACTTTAGACACGGCTACAGCCCGAACTGCTGAACGGAATTACACCAAATTTGGCAAAGAGGTAGTTCTCGGTTCAGAAAGAACCCTTTTGTTAAATGGTGTAAATCCGTTCAGTAGTTGCTGAGAAAATGAAAAGTAAAAAGATAGATATATCTAGGGCCGCGGATCCTCCCGAGCACGAGCTTTATGTTAATTGGCTGTCAACACTCCAAATCAGGAAGTGTTGGCAGCCATTTTATCCTCGGTAGAACCGAGGGACAGAAACAAGTGCGCAAAGCGCACAAAGGGGGCAGGGTAGAAACACCCTGACCCCCTAGGTCTGCTCAGGGGTCCCACAAGGACCCCTGGGCAAATTTTTTTTTGTTTTTAAAAAAATCGGCAGGATGCGCTCAGGGAGCGCGAACCCTGCCGAAAAAAAAAATCGAAGCGCGGTCTCCCGCGCTCGATAGCTAATTGCCCCGGGTGGGCCAAGTCCCGGGGGCATGCTGGGGGGTTAATTTTATGTGTGGGGGCCTCTAAGGGCCCCCAAGCCCCGGGACCACCACCCCCGGGGCTTTATGTAGAATGGTGCGGGAGGGCTCTGAGCCCTCCCGCAGCCCCGGGACCACCACCTCCCGGGGCTTCTTTTTTTAATTAAAAACCTGTGTGGGGGCTCCAGCCCCACACGCCCGGGACCACCACCTCCCGGGGCACTAAGAAAATTACAATGGGGATCCGTTTTGGACTCCCAGAGCCCCGGGACCACCACCTCCCGGGGCTGTGCACTGAATGGGAGGGGGGCCGCGCGGCCCCTCCTGGAAGCCCTTGATGGCCCTGGGGACCACCACCCCCAGGGCCGGCTCCTGCAGTGTCCCGGGTGCCTACCCCCAGGACACTGCTGTTTGCAATGACAGGACGGGAGCCTCGCGGCTCCCGTCCTGTCATTGCAAACTGCTTTGGATATTGGAAGAGAGGCAGGAAACCTGCTCTCTCTTCCAATATCCAAAGCCGATTGCTTTCCACATGGGGAGCAGCATGTTAGCTGCTCCCCATGTGTAAAGCAATGCCGGCTCCCGTAGGACACGGGAGCCGGCGGGACTGTGGGGGATTGGGGACCCCCACAGTCCCCAACGAGAGGCCAGCCCCGGGGATGGGGTCCCCGGGGCAAGTAGTGCTCGGGAGGGGGCCACGCGGCCCCCTCCCCAAAAAAAACAAAAACAAAAACGATCGGGCCCGCAGGCCCCGCCCCTTCCTTCACCACTCTGCAAACGCGCCCTGGCGCGCTTGCAGAGGGGAACGATCCCCTTGAATACTGGGGTCCCTGGGGCCAACTAGCCCACCAGGAACCTCCAGTATGCGCCAGGGGCTGCCTTGCAGAGAGGTGTACAGAGGCCACGCCCCTTTTACACCTCTCTGCAACGCAGCTCTATGGCGCTTTTGGAGGTATATGGTGGGCTAGTTGCACCCCAGGGTCCCTCAGGATTCAAGGGGAGTTAATCCCCGACTTAAAACACGCCACGGGCGCGTTTGCACAGTGGTGAAGGGAGGGCGGGGCTTCAGGTGACATGTGTGCAAACAGGCCCCGTGGCGCGTTTTAAGATGGGGAATTAAATCCTCTTCAATCCTGAGGGTCCCTGGGGCCAACTAGCCCAACAGGTACGTCCAGAAAGCGCCACAGAGCTGCGTTGCAGAGAGGTGTAAAAGGGGTGTGGCCTCTGTACATGTCTCTGCAACGCAGCCCCTGGCGCATACTGGAGGTTCCTGGTGGGCTAGTTGGCCCGTAGGGACCCTCATGATTCAAGGGACTTAATCCCCCAACTTAAAACGCACCACGGGGCGCGTTTGCACAGATGTCACCTCAGGCCCCGCCCCTCCCTTCACCATTGTGCAAATATTCCTCTAAAATCAGCCGAAATCCGAATTCCGATTTACTCACCTGTTATCAGGAGAGACCTCAGTGCTGCATCTTTCAGCCCAGTACTGATCCTCAAAAGTAATTTTAACCGTACTTACCGGTAACTTGAATTTCCTTCATAGGCTAACATTGACTGGTTTCACTTGGAAATTCTTCTAAGTGTGGAGTTTTGGAACTTTAAAATATTCCTCTAAAATCAGCCGAAATACGAATTCCGATTTACTCACCTGTTATCAGGAGAGACCTCAGTGCTGCATCTTTCAGCCCAGTACTGATCTTCAAAAGTAATTTTAACCGTACTTACCGGTAACTTGAATTTCCTTCATAGGCTAACATTGACTGGTTTCACTTGGAAATTCTTCTAAGTGTGGAGTTTTGGAACTTTAAAATATTCCTCTAAAATCAGCCGAAATACGAATTCCGATTTACTCACCTGCTATCAGGAGAGACCTCAGTGCTGCATCTTTCAGCCTAGTACTGGTCCTGAAAAGTAATTTTAACCGTACTTACCGGTAACTTGAATTTCCTTCATAGGCTAACATTGACTGGTTTCACTTGGAAATTCTTCTAAGTGTGGAGTTTTGGAACTTTAAAATATTCCTCTAAAATCAGCCGAAATACGAATTCCGATTTACTCACCTGTTATCAGGAGAGACCTCAGTGCTGCATCTTTCAGCCCAGTACTGATCCTCAAAAGTAATTTTAACCGTACTTACCAGTAACTTGAATTTCCTTCCATAGGATATCATTGCCTGCTTTTTGCTGAAAAAGTTTCTAAGTGTTGATTTTTGAAACATACAAATATTCCTCTAAAATCAGCCGAAATACGAATTCCGATTTACTCACCTGTTATAAGGAGAGACCTCAGTGCTGTATCTTTCAGCCCAGTACTGGTCCTGAAAAGTAATTTTAACCGTACTTACCAGTAACTTATATTTTCTTCCATAGGAATCCATTGTCTGGTTTTCAGCAGAAAAGTTTCAAAGTGTCGATTTTCACAAACTACAAATATTCCTTAAAAATCGCCTGTATGACTTAAACGCATTCTTTCAACTGTTTACAGGAGATGCACCAGTGCTGGATCCAGGATCCAACACTGAGTAAGAAAAAGTAACGATAACAGTTTTTACCTGCTAAGTGAATTTCCTTCCATAGGATAACATTGGTGATTCTATGAGAAAAAGTTTCTAAGTGTCAACTTTTAAAATACAATAATATTCCTTAAAAATCACGACTGTAACCAAAACGCTTTTACTCAACTGTTTACAGGAGATGTACCAGGACTGAATCTAGGATCCAGTCCTGTGGTTAGAAAAGTAATCCATAAAGTAACTAATTGCATTTAACTAGAAATTCACATTGAGCTGAATGTTGCATTGTGTTTGAAAATGTGTTGCCCATTGCAACAACTGTAACTACTGTACTTAAAAGTCTATTGCCTATGTGCAAAGTATTTAAACTAAAGTAATTCATTCTGAGAAAGTATTTTTTGTAATGTAATGTATAATGTAATTACAATGTAATTTAAAAATAAAATATGTAAAAGAAATTGTTTCTAAAAATGTAGTAAATCAGTATGAAAAAATTAATATAAACATTAATACATTTAAAAATTGTCATTTAAAAACCTTTGAAATTCACTGAAAAAAACGTAGGTTTCAGGCACGTTATAGTTACAAATTAGCATTTTAAAAACCTTTGAAATTCACTGAAAAAACCATAGGTTTCAGACACGTTATAGTTAGAAATTAGCATTTAAAAACCTTTGAAATTCACTGAAAAAACCAGAGGTTTTAGGGACAGTTATAGTTAGTTGGACATTGCACTCGTACAAAACCCGTGAAATTCCCCCGTTATAGTTAGTTCAGCTAACTATAACTCGCGCCCGCAATGCACTGCTGATGACGTCACATATTACATCACTCATGACATGGTCAGTGACATCACTGATGACATCACTGATGACATCTCAAATGACATCACTGATGACATCATCCACGTGATAATCTGATGCAGCTCCTCACACCCTAATATAACCTTTGATACACCCAATCTAAATTACAGAGTGCCATTCGCAAAACCATAGACACTCCAACACCAATAACTACATACCCACTCACTGATTCTTAGGTCTACACACACACATCCACTCACTCACCCGTACAGTCACTCATACTTATGGTCACTCAGTACAGGACTATCATATGCACTCTTACTCCTATATAGACAATCAAACACCGCCACTCATCCATAGAGGTACTCACACACCTAGTCAGTCATGCAAATAATTAAACACACTGCCATTTACTCACCTATACAGTTATACACACACCAGCTCACTTAATCATACAAATACTAGCACATTGTTACGCTCTTATACAATCACTGATACAAGCACACACTCATCCATACAGCCACTATCACAATCACTCACTCTCGCTTATAGCTATTTATATACTCCAATACACATATATACTGCCTTTCACATATTTAGTTACTCACACATGTACCACTGGGACATACATTCACTCACTAACACACTCTTACACACACTTACCCACCCATACAGTCTATCACAGATGCACTCTTGAAACCATCCACCCAGTGAATCACCCACTCACACATCTATGCACAGTCGCACAAACCCCATCCACACAAACACTCAGGCACCCATACAGATACTCATAAAACCAATAAATAACCCATATAGACACTCATGTAGCTATTCGCAAATCCATGCATCCACTTACACACCAACAGACGGATACAGACATTCACACAGTTTAGTCACTAACCCATGCATTCAGTAAGATACGTTTAATCACTCACTTGTAGAGTCAGTCACGCACGTACTAAATCATCCATTCAGACACTTATACACCCACTCATTCTTCAATACGCCTTTCTCTATATATATTAAACATATTTAAACTTTACAGAAACACACAGTCACTGGATGATGTCATCAGTGATGTCATTTGAGATGTCATCAGTGATGTCATCAGTGATGTCACTGACCATGTGTGAGAAGTTGGCCTGGTATATGCTGTTCACTAATTAAAGTGGACACCTTGCACCAGGGCAAATCGACTCTTATGGTAGATAGGTTTAAGACAACCTTTTAAAGAAAGCTATCCTAGTGGTAGCTGTGGAGAGCAGCCTTCAGGCTAAGTCTCGGAGGAATGTAAAGCAGCTTGTTTTACCATATAATCTCTTGAATCACCAAATGAAAAGACACCACACAGGTATATATATCAAATATATATGTATTTATTTCTAAATAACTCTCTACTAATCTCTTTATGAGATTAGAAGACAAACATATGCACAAATCAACGTTTCACAATAAGTTAAGCACAAAATATGGCTGGGGCCCTAGGGGCGTACCAGACCATATACTAAGTAAGAGACTTAGAAACAACGACTTGCAAGGAGACAAGGCCTAGGGCCTTCAGAAGTGCTGGGGCCTCACGAAACCACCCAAGGCAGGTAAGTAAAGGACCCACGGGGGACGCGTGCAGTGTGGATACACAGGCGCGAATCGCCGTTAACTTCAATGGGGCAAGTCGCGGTTGGAAATAAAGAGTTTTAGGATACTTCGGGAGAACCTACAAGCAAGTCACTTACAGGGTAAGTAGTTCTAGGGCCCACACCCACAGGAGCACCGTAGTGCTGGAGTTACCTCACCCAGGGAAGCCGGGTGCACAGGTGTCCTTTGGTGTCGGGTCGCGGCGTCGTTTTCAATGGCGAACAAAGAAGACTTGCTGCTTGCGGGAGCTGAAGAAGTGTCCGGTGGAATCCAAGCCTGGATTCTGAAGAAGGATGACCTGAAAGCAGAGGGGACAGTGTTCAAAGTCACTTGGCAGTGACCCGGGGCAAGGAAGATGGATGCCCACCGTCGTCGAGTCGCTTCAGGTCGGTTGCAGGTGCCTTGACTCTTCAGCCACGTGGTCCAGGAGGCGTCGACGACGACCAGGAGCTGGATTCGGTGTGTCCCTCGACGTCTGCAGCTGACTGCGGTGTCGGCAACTCGATCGGAGCCAACAAGCCTTGGCAGCCGCAAGTCTTGGGGAGATGAAGAAAAGTCGATGGCGCAGACCAGCAAGGTCTGTGGAACTCACCCAGCGAGGGTAAGTCAGGGCAGGCCTGGAGCAACCAGGGGAGCCCTTTGGTTTCTTTAAGAAGTCTTCTGGGGACCCACAAGCCAGCGGGCAAGGGATCGCGAAGACACCTCGGGCGGAATCACTCAACAGGGGCCCACGGTCACTCGGGACGGTGTAGGCCTCTGATCTTCGGAGGGATTCCTGCTGGAGGTCGGGACCACACGTGGTCCAAAGCACAGGTTCGTAGAACGTTGTGAAGGGGTTGCACTCGACAATAGTGCACGGTACCCAGGGGTCGCGGTTCCTCGTTACTCGTGGGGTCCACTTGCCTCAGCTTCGCTGGGGACTCACGATGGCCTGGGAGAGGTCAGGAAATCCACTTCCTGGGCTGCAGGGACTTCGGACTCCGGCGGGAGCGGCGTAGTTTGCGACCGTCGTTGTCGTTTTTGGTGCCTGCCAAGCAGGGGAGTCACTCCTTGACTCCAAGGGAGATTCTTCTGTCTTCCAAAGGTAGTGGAACGTCGAAGGGCCAGGATTCTTCTGTAGAGTGTCGTCCAGGGGTTATCTGCTTTGCAATGGCAAGGTTCCCCCTCTTATACTAAAAAGAGGGGATGGACTAGCTCTATGACCCCACCTATGGGAGGGTCAAGGGAGGGGGTGGCTACACCCACTTCCCTTTGTCCAGTTTCGCGCCAGAGCAGGGGCAGGTAGCCCCTGAGCTGGTTTGAACTGGCATATGCACAGAGGAGCCTTCTGCTCCCCCAGTGCAGGACTTCAAAGCACTCTAAGAGTGCACCCACCCAGCCCCAATACACTAAACCCTGTCTGGAAGGTGGTTACACCTCCCTGTGACAGGATGCCTATTGTTGGGCTTCCTCCACTGCGAGTTTCGGTCATCAGCAGGAGGGCAGCCCAGTGTCTGTGACTGGTGGCATCCATTTTGTGATGCCAGGGCTCTTTAGGATTCTACCGCGTTTCCACAGCAGGTACATGTCTTATCCCTCTAGAAGGGTGGAATGCTACCCCCGCCGCCAAGATTGGCGGGGGGTAGTATTCCAAGATGTTTGACACCAAACACGACATGTTTTGATGCAGCCATTCCAAAGTTAGCATTTACCGCGAGGATATAATGCACTTAAATAGTATATGGTTTAACCGCATCCACAAACAGCACCAGAGAATAGACTCTGAGAGCTGCAGAGGGGCCCTGCTCAGGCAGAGGCACCCCCTCACATAGAAGCCAAGCACCCTGCCCTCAGGATTGATAGGGCCTGCCTTAGGGGTGACTGATAGGTTTATATGTGTGTGCAGGAGAGATATAGGAAACCTATATCTCAGTGAGGGGTGCTAGCACCACCTCACCCAGGCTGCAGTAGCAGGCCTGTGGTGTCAGATTTAGACTGCTTCCCAGGGGTGGCATAACACATGCTGCAGCCCCTGGTAGGCCTGTGAAGTACCTATGCCCTTGGCACCTAAGGTACCATATACTAGGGACTCATAAGGCACCACAGTATCCAATCACTAGTGCACCTAGAGTGCACTCCATGTCGTTTAGAGAGAGCAGATAGACTGGGGCCCTGAATAGCAGGGTCCCAGTCCAACTAAGTCATAAACCAGCAAAACACCATAAAAAAAGTGGGGGCAACCATATAGTCAGATTCCACCTTCCTACATAACCCCCCCAAACGAAAGGAGATAAGGCTAACCTTGGCCAGTTGAGCCTTTATTGACTAAGTGGCCATATAAGGAAGCACCTGCACTAGCATGGTTGCCCCCTGTCTTATGGTCCACTAAGCAATCCCTCACCCTAAGGGTATGAGAGGGTCTCCACCATGGGGAATCACTACCTGTGGTGTGCTTTGGTAAAGTACCAGGCTGGTGAGGTGTCTGAGTAGGGAAGTGTGGCCCTAGGAATGTTGGCCTCAGCTTTCTCAGCTCACTGGTCACCATGTATGCCTGTCTTTCCATGACTGAGTGGTACTCTGCTCTAAGGGTCAACCTTTGACTGCCTACAGCCGGGGGTTGGGTCCCTTTGGGTGGAACACTGGAGGGACATGGCATGTTTGGAACCTTTTGGTCCCAGGTTTGCCCTTGCCTAACAGAGTCCTTCTGGGGGAGGTCCCTACATAAAGGTATGGGGGATCCCTCAGTGGGTTGAGGAATTTCTACCTGGCTAGGGCTACTAGCCTGGGTGCCCCTAATCTGCTGATGGGGGGTTCCTCTGGACAGGGGGCCCTGGGGGGTCCACTGACCTCCCTGACCTCTGCAGCCCTGGGCTGACTGAGGCAGGGTAGAGAGGGGCAGGTTACCTGCTCCAGACTGGGTACCACCTTGTAAGGGTCCTCTGCCATCAGGGGGTGGCCAGGCCAGGCCTGACTACCTCTGTGGCAGTTCCTTCACTAGGGGTAGGGTCAGTTCCCTGAGGAGGCTGACCCTTACCTACTGTCTGGAGGGAAGAAGACTTTTCTTCAACCCTTGTGCTCTCTTCTGGGGGAGAGTGGGCCATTCTTCCAGGCTCCATCTCTCCAAAATCTTGGGCTGGGGCTGTGGCCATCACAGCCCCACTAACCTCTACAGGGACACCCAACATCTTCAGATGGGTTTGGTGTTCAATTTCAGCCCAGGCTGAAATTTCCAGATCATTGCCCATCAGGCAATCTACAGGTAAGGTTGGGGACACTGCCACTCTCTTTGGGCCTGTGACCCCCTCCCAGCTGAGATTGACTATGGCCATGGGGTGATCTGTTCTGACACCATCAATGTTGGTCACCTGGTATTTAAACTCAGGTAAAAGCTGGTGAGGGGGGACTAGTTTCCCTGCCACCATGGTGACACTAGCCCCTGTGTCCCTAAATGCCACAGCTTTCTGACCATTAATTATTGGCTCCAGTCTGTACCTGCCCAATGCTGTGGGACCCACGGTAAAGGTGGCAAATCCTATACCACCATCAGAATCTGAGGAGTCTGTTGAGGGGGTCCTGTCTAAACTAGGGCCCACCTCTGTTCCTCTTGCAAAAGCACCTAACTTTTTGGGTGCACTACTCCCAACTGGAGGATTACTACTGGTAGTACCAGGAGGGGTGGTAGTAGTTGTTGGAGGAACATTTTCTTTATTGCCATTCCTGGGACAACTGGGATCAGATTTCCAGTGCCCAGGCTTTTTACAGACATGGCAATAGGGTTTCTTTTCAGGAGAGGAAGGAGTTTGGGACCCACCCCCAGAAGAGGAATTTTGGGGCCCTGTAGTGGACTTATCCTTGGATTTATCCCCACCTTTCTCTTGGGACTTGGTAGAATCTTTCTTGTGGTCACCACCCTGATTCTTAGGCCTTACTCTGGTTCTGACCCAT
The DNA here is from genome assembly GCA_963921515.1 of Calotriton arnoldi. Taxonomy (NCBI): domain Eukaryota; kingdom Metazoa; phylum Chordata; class Amphibia; order Caudata; family Salamandridae; genus Calotriton; species Calotriton arnoldi. The sequence continues at coordinate 2,163,205 of CAWUFW010002488.1, read as the reverse complement.
TTGTCTGCCTTCTTTCCCAATTCTTGGGGAGAGGTCAGATCAGAGTCCACCAGGTACTGGTGTAAAAGCTGGTTTTGACAATTATTAAGGATCTGTTCTCTCATCATTAGATTATAAAATCCTTTGAAATCAGTAACCCTACTGCCAACCAGCCAACCCTCCAGAGCCTTGGATGCACAATCTACAAAGTCTGTCCAGTCCTGAGTCTGTGCCTTCTGGGTATCTCTGAACTTCAACCTGTACTGCTCAGTGGTTAAGCCAAACCCATCTATCAGTGCACTCTTCAGGACCTCATAATCATCAGCATCCTCCTCTCTAACAGTGAGGAGCTTGTCTCTTCCTTTATCTGAAAAGGAGAGCCACAAGATTGCTGCCCACTGCTTTTGGGGGACCTGCTGTACTCTACAGGCCCTCTCCATAGCAGTTATCCACTTGTGGATATCATCCCCACTCTGGTAGGGAGGAACAACCTTGCTCAGGTTCCTATGGTCAGGGACATATTCTCTGCCTCTAGGGACACTGTTGCTGCCACCAGGGGGTTCTAAACCCTCCCTTCTGGAAGCTCTCTGGATCTCCAGGGCTTCTCTATCCAGTGCCAACTGCTTGGTTCTGAGGGCCACTTTGGCTTCCTCATACTGGAGCAGTTTGCACCTTCTCTCAGAGGAGGTCTCTCTTAAGTTAAAGTATGAGCTCCTCTCTTGGACAAATTCTCTGCCAGAGTGATAAGAGTGCTCAGATTCCCTGGAAGGGGATCTGTGCCTCTCATCCACTCTGCCAGTTCTCTTAGGGAGAACTCCTCTGTCCTGTTCAGGCTCCTTGGAGCCTGGCCCTTCAATCACAGAGTCTTGGTCATTCTGATTTTCATCATCTGACCCAGATACTATGACTGACCCACCCACTGATTCAAACCCTTTAGCTCCTAGAGCCAATCTAAGGTCATCTGCTGTCAGCAGATCTATCAGGTGCAGGGTTGAGGGACTCTGTCCTAGTCTCAGGTGTCTGTCAACACACATGGCTCTCAAGTCAGAGAAAGCCATGTCCTTATACTGAGGCTGAGTGGATCCACTGGGTCCACCCTTTAAGGACATTCTAGTGTTGTGCAGTGTTGTACTACCTACACTAGTTTGTGGCCTACTGATCCTAGCTTGAGCTGTGGAAAGGGTGTGCTATCCCTTGGCACACAGCTCTAAGTTCAGTAGAACTTATTGATACTAAGCTTGACTTTATATGTACCTTGAGTACCTATAATGGTTTTCAGTTAGTAATTCAAATAGAGATTTTCTGGTAAAACAATGGCAAGCTGGAATCCCACACGCTGCCCACCAATGTGAGAAGTTGGCCTGGTATATGCTGTTCACTAATTAAAGTGGACACCTTGCACCAGGGCAAATCGACTCTTATGGTAGATAGGTTTAAGACAACCTTTTAAAGAAAGCTATCCTAGTGGTAGCTGTGGAGAGCAGCCTTCAGGCTAAGTCTCGGAGGAATGTAAAGCAGCTTGTTTTACCATATAATCTCTTGAATCACCAAATGAAAAGACACCACACAGGTATATATATCAAATATATATGTATTTATTTCTAAATAACTCTCTACTAATCTCTTTATGAGATTAGAAGACAAACATATGCACAAATCAACGTTTCACAATAAGTTAAGCACAAAATATGGCTGGGGCCCTAGGGGCGTACCAGACCATATACTAAGTAAGAGACTTAGAAACAACGACTTGCAAGGAGACAAGGCCTAGGGCCTTCAGAAGTGCTGGGGCCTCACGAAACCACCCAAGGCAGGTAAGTAAAGGACCCACGGGGGACGCGTGCAGTGTGGATACACAGGCGCGAATCGCCGTTAACTTCAATGGGGCAAGTCGCGGTTGGAAATAAAGAGTTTTAGGATACTTCGGGAGAACCTACAAGCAAGTCACTTACAGGGTAAGTAGTTCTAGGGCCCACACCCACAGGAGCACCGTAGTGCTGGAGTTACCTCACCCAGGGAAGCCGGGTGCACAGGTGTCCTTTGGTGTCGGGTCGCGGCGTCGTTTTCAATGGCGAACAAAGAAGACTTGCTGCTTGCGGGAGCTGAAGAAGTGTCCGGTGGAATCCAAGCCTGGATTCTGAAGAAGGATGACCTGAAAGCAGAGGGGACAGTGTTCAAAGTCACTTGGCAGTGACCCGGGGCAAGGAAGATGGATGCCCACCGTCGTCGGTCGCTTCAGGTCGGTTGCAGGTGCCTTGACTCTTCAGCCACGTGGTCCAGGAGGCGTCGACGACGACCAGGAGCTGGATTCGGTGTGTCCCTCGACGTCTGCAGCTGACTGCGGTGTCGGCAACTCGATCGGAGCCAACAAGCCTTGGCAGCCGCAAGTCTCGGGGAGATGAAGAAAAGTCGATGGCGCAGACCAGCAAGGTCTGTGGAACTCACCCAGCGAGGGTAAGTCAGGGCAGGCCTGGAGCAACCAGGGGAGCCCTTTGGTTTCTTTAAGAAGTCTTCTGGGGACCCACAAGCCAGCGGGCAAGGGATCGCGAAGACACCTCGGGCGGAATCACTCAACAGGGGCCCACGGTCACTCGGGACGGTGTAGGCCTCTGATCTTCGGAGGGATTCCTGCTGGAGGTCGGGACCACACGTGGTCCAAAGCACAAGTTCGTAGAACGTTGTGAAGGGGTTGCACTCGACAATAGTGCACGGTACCCAGGGGTCGCGGTTCCTCGTTACTCGTGGGGTCCACTTGCCTCAGCTTCGCTGGGGACTCACGATGGCCTGGGAGAGGTCAGGAAATCCACTTCCTGGGCTGCAGGGACTTCGGACTCCGGCGGGAGCGGCGTAGTTTGCGACCGTCGTTGTCGTTTTTGGTGCCTGCCAAGCAGGGGAGTCACTCCTTGACTCCAAGGGAGATTCTTCTGTCTTCCAAAGGTAGTGGAACGTCGAAGGGCCAGGATTCTTCTGTAGAGCGTCGTCCAGGGGTTATCTGCTTTGCAATGGCAAGGTTCCCCCTCTTATACTAAAAAGAGGGGATGGACTAGCTCTATGACCCCACCTATGGGAGGGTCAAGGGAGGGGTGGCTACACCCACTTCCCTTTGTCCAGTTTCGCGCCAGAGCAGGGGCAGGTAGCCCCTGAGCTGGTTTGAACTGGCATATGCACAGAGGAGCCTTCTGCTCCCCCAGTGCAGGACTTCAAAGCACTCTAAGAGTGCACCCACCCAGCCCCAATACACTAAACCCTGTCTGGAAGGTGGTTACACCTCCCTGTGACAGGATGCCTATTGTTGGGCTTCCTCCACTGCGAGTTTCGGTCATCAGCAGGAGGGCAGCCCAGTGTCTGTGACTGGTGGCATCCATTTTGTGATGCCAGGGCTCTTTAGGATTCTACCGCGTTTCCACAGCAGGTACATGTCTTATCCCTCTAGAAGGGTGGAATGCTACCCCCGCCGCCAAGATTGGCGGGGGGTAGTATTCCAAGATGTTTGACACCAAACACGACATGTTTTGATGCAGCCATTCCAAAGTTAGCATTTACCGCGAGGATATAATGCACTTAAATAGTATATGGTTTAACCGCATCCACAAACAGCACCAGAGAATAGACTCTGAGAGCTGCAGAGGGGCCCTGCTCAGGCAGAGGCACCCCCTCACATAGAAGCCAAGCACCCTGCCCTCAGGATTGATAGGGCCTGCCTTAGGGGTGACTGATAGGTTTATATGTGTGTGCAGGAGAGATATAGGAAACCTATATCTCAGTGAGGGGTGCTAGCACCACCTCACCCAGGCTGCAGTAGCAGGCCTGTGGTGTCAGATTTAGACTGCTTCCCAGGGGTGGCATAACACATGCTGCAGCCCCTGGTAGGCCTGTGAAGTACCTATGCCCTTGGCACCTAAGGTACCATATACTAGGGACTCATAAGGCACCACAGTATCCAATCACTAGTGCACCTAGAGTGCACTCCATGTCGTTTAGAGAGAGCAGATAGACTGGGGCCCTGAATAGCAGGGTCCCAGTCCAACTAAGTCATAAACCAGCAAAACACCATAAAAAAAGTGGGGGCAACCATATAGTCAGATTCCACCTTCCTACATAACCCCCCCAAACGAAAGGAGATAAGGCTAACCTTGGCCAGTTGAGCCTTTATTGACTAAGTGGCCATATAAGGAAGCACCTGCACTAGCATGGTTGCCCCCTGTCTTATGGTCCACTAAGCAATCCCTCACCCTAAGGGTATGAGAGGGTCTCCACCATGGGGAATCACTACCTGTGGTGTGCTTTGGTAAAGTACCAGGCTGGTGAGGTGTCTGAGTAGGGAAGTGTGGCCCTAGGAATGTTGGCCTCAGCTTTCTCAGCTCACTGGTCACCATGTATGCCTGTCTTTCCATGACTGAGTGGTACTCTGCTCTAAGGGTCAACCTTTGACTGCCTACAGCCGGGGGTTGGGTCCCTTTGGGTGGAACACTGGAGGGACATGGCATGTTTGGAACCTTTTGGTCCCAGGTTTGCCCTTGCCTAACAGAGTCCTTCTGGGGGAGGTCCCTACATAAAGGTATGGGGGATCCCTCAGTGGGTTGAGGAATTTCTACCTGGCTAGGGCTACTAGCCTGGGTGCCCCTAATCTGCTGATGGGGGGTTCCTCTGGACAGGGGGCCCTGGGGGTCCACTGACCTCCCTGACCTCTGCAGCCCTGGGCTGACTGAGGCAGGGTAGAGAGGGGCAGGTTACCTGCTCCAGACTGGGTACCACCTTGTAAGGGTCCTCTGCCATCAGGGGGTGGCCAGGCCAGGCCTGACTACCTCTGTGGCAGTTCCTTCACTAGGGGTAGGGTCAGTTCCCTGAGGAGGCTGACCCTTACCTACTGTCTGGAGGGAAGAAGACTTTTCTTCAACCCTTGTGCTCTCTTCTGGGGGAGAGTGGGCCATTCTTCCAGGCTCCATCTCTCCAAAATCTTGGGCTGGGGCTGTGGCCATCACAGCCCCACTAACCTTTACAGGGACACCCAACATCTTCAGATGGGTTTGGTGTTCAATTTCAGCCCAGGCTGAAATTTCCAGATCATTGCCCATCAGGCAATCTACAGGTAAGGTTGGGGACACTGCCACTCTCTTTGGGCCTGTGACCCCCTCCCAGCTGAGATTGACTATGGCCATGGGGTGATCTGTTCTGACACCATCAATGTTGGTCACCTGGTATTTAAACTCAGGTAAAAGCTGGTGAGGGGGGACTAGTTTCCCTGCCACCATGGTGACACTAGCCCCTGTGTCCCTAAATGCCACAGCTTTCTGACCATTAATTATTGGCTCCAGTCTGTACCTGCCCAATGCTGTGGGACCCACGGTAAAGGTGGCAAATCCTATACCACCATCAGAATCTGAGGAGTCTGTTGAGGGGGTCCTGTCTAAACTAGGGCCCACCTCTGTTCCTCTTGCAAAAGCACCTAACTTTTTGGGTGCACTACTCCCAACTGGAGGATTACTACTGGTAGTACCAGGAGGGGTGGTAGTAGTTGTTGGAGGAACATTTTCTTTATTGCCATTCCTGGGACAACTGGGATCAGATTTCCAGTGCCCAGGCTTTTTACAGACATGGCAATAGGGTTTCTTTTCAGGAGAGGAAGGAGTTTGGGACCCACCCCCAGAAGAGGAATTTTGGGGCCCTGTAGTGGACTTATCCTTGGATTTATCCCCACCTTTCTCTTGGGACTTGGTAGAATCTTTCTTGTGGTCACCACCCTGATTCTTAGGCCTTACTCTGGTTCTGACCCATTTGTCTGCCTTCTTTCCCAATTCTTGGGGAGAGGTCAGATCAGAGTCCACCAGGTACTGGTGTAAAAGCTGGTTTTGACAATTATTAAGGATCTGTTCTCTCATCATTAGATTATAAAATCCTTTGAAATCAGTAACCCTACTGCCAACCAGCCAACCCTCCAGAGCCTTGGATGCACAATCTACAAAGTCTGTCCAGTCCTGAGTCTGTGCCTTCTGGGTATCTCTGAACTTCAACCTGTACTGCTCAGTGGTTAAGCCAAACCCATCTATCAGTGCACTCTTCAGGACCTCATAATCATCAGCATCCTCCTCTCTAACAGTGAGGAGCTTGTCTCTTCCTTTATCTGAAAAGGAGAGCCACAAGATTGCTGCCCACTGCTTTTGGGGGACCTGCTGTACTCTACAGGCCCTCTCCATAGCAGTTATCCACTTGTGGATATCATCCCCACTCTGGTAGGGAGGAACAACCTTGCTCAGGTTCCTATGGTCAGGGACATATTCTCTGCCTCTAGGGACACTGTTGCTGCCACCAGGGGGTTCTAAACCCTCCCTTCTGGAAGCTCTCTGGATCTCCAGGGCTTCTCTATCCAGTGCCAACTGCTTGGTTCTGAGGGCCACTTTGGCTTCCTCATACTGGAGCAGTTTGCACCTTCTCTCAGAGGAGGTCTCTCTTAAGTTAAAGTATGAGCTCCTCTCTTGGACAAATTCTCTGCCAGAGTGATAAGAGTGCTCAGATTCCCTGGAAGGGGATCTGTGCCTCTCATCCACTCTGCCAGTTCTCTTAGGGAGAACTCCTCTGTCCTGTTCAGGCTCCTTGGAGCCTGGCCCTTCAATCACAGAGTCTTGGTCATTCTGATTTTCATCATCTGACCCAGATACTATGACTGACCCACCCACTGATTCAAACCCTTTAGCTCCTAGAGCCAATCTAAGGTCATCTGCTGTCAGCAGATCTATCAGGTGCAGGGTTGAGGGACTCTGTCCTAGTCCTCAGGTGTCTGTCAACACACATGGCTCTCAAGTCAGAGAAAGCCATGTCCTTATACTGAGGCTGAGTGGATCCACTGGGTCCACCCTTTAAGGACATTCTAGTGTTGTGCAGTGTTGTACTACCTACACTAGTTTGTGGCCTACTGATCCTAGCTTGAGCTGTGGAAAGGGTGTGCTATCCCTTGGCACACAGCTCTAAGTTCAGTAGAACTTATTGATACTAAGCTTGACTTTATATGTACCTTGAGTACCTATAATGGTTTTCAGTTAGTAATTCAAATAGAGATTTTCTGGTAAAACAATGGCAAGCTGGAATCCCACACGCTGCCCACCAATGTGAGAAGTTGGCCTGGTATATGCTGTTCACTAATTAAAGTGGACACCTTGCACCAGGGCAAATCGACTCTTATGGTAGATAGGTTTAAGACAACCTTTTAAAGAAAGCTATCCTAGTGGTAGCTGTGGAGAGCAGCCTTCAGGCTAAGTCTCGGAGGAATGTAAAGCAGCTTGTTTTACCATATAATCTCTTGAATCACCAAATGAAAAGACACCACACAGGTATATATATCAAATATATATGTATTTATTTCTAAATAACTCTCTACTAATCTCTTTATGAGATTAGAAGACAAACATATGCACAAATCAACGTTTCACAATAAGTTAAGCACAAAATATGGCTGGGGCCCTAGGGGCGTACCAGACCATATACTAAGTAAGAGACTTAGAAACAACGACTTGCAAGGAGACAAGGCCTAGGGCCTTCAGAAGTGCTGGGGCCTCACGAAACCACCCAAGGCAGGTAAGTAAAGGACCCACGGGGGACGCGTGCAGTGTGGATACACAGGCGCGAATCGCCGTTAACTTCAATGGGGCAAGTCGCGGTTGGAAATAAAGAGTTTTAGGATACTTCGGGAGAACCTACAAGCAAGTCACTTACAGGGTAAGTAGTTCTAGGGCCCACACCCACAGGAGCACCGTAGTGCTGGAGTTACCTCACCCAGGGAAGCCGGGTGCACAGGTGTCCTTTGGTGTCGGGTCGCGGCGTCGTTTTCAATGGCGAACAAAGAAGACTTGCTGCTTGCGGGAGCTGAAGAAGTGTCCGGTGGAATCCAAGCCTGGATTCTGAAGAAGGATGACCTGAAAGCAGAGGGGACAGTGTTCAAAGTCACTTGGCAGTGACCCGGGGCAAGGAAGATGGATGCCCACCGTCGTCGAGTCGCTTCAGGTCGGTTGCAGGTGCCTTGACTCTTCAGCCACGTGGTCCAGGAGGCGTCGACGACGACCAGGAGCTGGATTCGGTGTGTCCCTCGACGTCTGCAGCTGACTGCGGTGTCGGCAACTCGATCGGAGCCAACAAGCCTTGGCAGCCGCAAGTCTCGGGGAGATGAAGAAAAGTCGATGGCGCAGACCAGCAAGGTCTGTGGAACTCACCCAGCGAGGGTAAGTCAGGGCAGGCCTGGAGCAACCAGGGGAGCCCTTTGGTTTCTTTAAGAAGTCTTCTGGGGACCCACAAGCCAGCGGGCAAGGGATCGCGAAGACACCTCGGGCGGAATCACTCAACAGGGGCCCACGGTCACTCGGGACGGTGTAGGCCTCTGATCTTCGGAGGGATTCCTGCTGGAGGTCGGGACCATACGTGGTCCAAAGCACAGGTTCGTAGAACGTTGTGAAGGGGTTGCACTCGACAATAGTGCACAGTACCCAGGGGTCACGGTTTCTCGTTACTCGTGGGGTCCACTTGCCTCAGCTTCGCTGGGGACTCACGATGGCCTGGGAGAGGTCAGGAAATCCACTTCCTGGGCTGCAGGGACTTCGGACTCCGGCGGGAGCGGCGTAGTTTGCGACCGTCGTTGTCGTTTTTGGTGCCTGCCAAGCAGGGGAGTCACTCCTTGACTCCAAGGGAGATTCTTCTGTCTTCCAAAGGTAGTGGAACGTCGAAGGGCCAGGATTCTTCTGTAGAGCGTCGTCCAGGGGTTATCTGCTTTGCAATGGCAAGGTTCCCCCTCTTATACTAAAAAGAGGGGATGGACTAGCTCTATGACCCCACCTATGGGAGGGTCAAGGGAGGGGGTGGCTACACCCACTTCCCTTTGTCCAGTTTCCCGCCAGAGCAGGGGCAGGTAGCCCCTGAGCTGGTTTGAACTGGCATATGCACAGAGGAGCCTTCTGCTCCCCCAGTGCAGGACTTCAAAGCACTCTAAGAGTGCACCCACCCAGCCCCAATACACTAAACCCTGTCTGGAAGGTGGTTACACCTCCCTGTGACAGGATGCCTATTGTTGGGCTTCCTCCACTGCGAGTTTCGGTCATCAGCAGGAGGGCAGCCCAGTGTCTGTGACTGGTGGCATCCATTTTGTGATGCCAGGGCTCTTTAGGATTCTACCGCGTTTCCACAGCAGGTACATGTCTTATCCCTCTAGAAGGGTGGAATGCTACCCCCGCCGCCAAGATTGGCGGGGGGTAGTATTCCAAGATGTTTGACACCAAACACGACATGTTTTGATGCAGCCATTCCAAAGTTAGCATTTACCGCGAGGATATAATGCACTTAAATAGTATATGGTTTAACCGCATCCACAAACAGCACCAGAGAATAGACTCTGAGAGCTGCAGAGGGGCCCTGCTCAGGCAGAGGCACCCCCTCACATAGAAGCCAAGCACCCTGCCCTCAGGATTGATAGGGCCTGCCTTAGGGGTGACTGATAGGTTTATATGTGTGTGCAGGAGAGATATAGGAAACCTATATCTCAGTGAGGGGTGCTAGCACCACCTCACCCAGGCTGCAGTAGCAGGCCTGTGGTGTCAGATTTAGACTGCTTCCCAGGGGTGGCATAACACATGCTGCAGCCCCTGGTAGGCCTGTGAAGTACCTATGCCCTTGGCACCTAAGGTACCATATACTAGGGACTCATAAGGCACCACAGTATCCAATCACTAGTGCACCTAGAGTGCACTCCATGTCGTTTAGAGAGAGCAGATAGACTGGGGCCCTGAATAGCAGGGTCCCAGTCCAACTAAGTCATAAACCAGCAAAACACCATAAAAAAAGTGGGGGCAACCATATAGTCAGATTCCACCTTCCTACACCATGTCATGAGTGATGTAATATGTGACGTCATCAGCAGTGCATTGCGGGGGCGCGAGTTATAGTTAGCTGAACTAACTATAACGGGGGAATTTCACGGGTTTTGTACGAGTGCAATGTCCAACTAACTATAACTGTCCCTAAAACCTCTGGTTTTTTCAGTGAATATATATATATATATCACAACACCCTCTCCTCACGGAAAAGAATTGAGCCGCACTCCAACGGTGAGTCAAGTAAATCATTTATTCCTGCACAGGCAATATCCGACGCGTTTCGGTCACCTTTGACCTTCTTCATAGGTAAGCCTTTGAGCATCAACCACCACAACAAACAATTGCCTGCATTTATAATTTTTTGGCCCCTAGTGGCCACCCTAATGGGACATCTTTATGAGGCATGCTGGAACTTGTGGTGTATTATATATATATATCTTACCTACTGGTGGTCGCCAGTAGGTATTTATAGTTAGAACCATGTTTCCATAGGAAAAGCGTTTTATGACTTGTCTATATTTTTGGTGCGGTTTGCTGAATCTTCACGAAATTTTCCCAAAAAAGGTGTGCCAGTGATTCTAGTTGCGCATAGAAATTTTCGGAGTGATCCATCAAGCGGGGCTGAGAAAAAGGGGGCTTTTCCCATGTTCATTTCCACAGATCCCATAGATTCTTTAGACACGCCTGCAGCACTAACCGCTGGACCGAATAACACCTAATTTGGCAGGAAGCTAAATTTTGGTCCACAGATTGTGCTTTGTGTTATTTGGTGGAAATCTGTTCAGTAGTTGTTGAGAAATGTAAGGAAATTCAAATGTGTTTATCTATAATCGCGAAGTCTTCGCAAATAATGACAAGCTCGTTCAGAGATCTGAAGAGCTCTGATTGGCTGCCAATGTTCAACCAGGAAGTATTGGCAGCCATCTTGGGACTCGGCTTCATCCTAGTCCTACCAAAAAAAAAAGCAAGAGAAAAGATAATGGGGCAAGGTAGGATTATTCTGACCCCTAAACTTGGTCATGGAGTCCCAGGGGGACCCTGCCAGGCCAAATAAGCATTTTCTTTTTAGATGTTGCCCCAAAAAAGCGCGGGCTCCCACGCTTGTTTTGAAAAGGGCTCCCCGGGGGACCAAGTCCTATGGGCATTTTATTAAAAAAGGAGGGAGTGCACAAGCCCCCCTCCTGAAGCTCTTTGAGTCCCTGGGACCACCTTCTCCCCGGGGCTTTATTTTTAAATAATGGAGGGCATTTATGCATTGCCGAGTCATAAGTTAGCTCAGGTAACTATAACTGCTGAATTTTACTGGTTTTGTATGAGTGAAATCTGAGCCTAACTATAATGTCCCTGTAACCTTTGGTTTATTCAGTGAATATATATATATTACCTACTGGCGGTCGCCAGTAGGTAGTTATAGTTAGGACCTTGTTTCTATTCAAAAAGCGTTTTTTTCTTTTGCCAACATCTTTGGCGCCGTTTATCGAATCTTCGCAAAATTTTCAAAACTAATGGTTCACTCAGGTCAGCTCCTGTCTTGAAAGTTTCGGGGTGATTTGTTGAGCGGGGGCCGAGAAAAAAGGGGGGTGCCAAAACGCGTTTTCCTCATGTTAATTTCCATAGGAATTTTTGGAACAGGCTACAGCCCGAACTGCTGAACAGAATTACACCAAATTTGGCAAAAAGGTAGCTCTTGGTTCAGAAAGCGACCTTTTTTTAAATGGTGTAAATCCGTTCAGTAGTTTCAGAGAAATTCAAAAAATAAAAATGTATATATCTGAGCACCGAGGAGGGTTCCCGAACCCTCCCGAGCACGAGCTTAATTCTGATTGGCTGCCAACACTCCAAACCAGAATGTGTTGGCAGCCCTCTTGTGACTCGGTAACTGAGTCACAAGAAAACAGTAAAACAAAGATAAAAAACAAGAAAAGGGGGCAGGGTAGAAACACCCTGACCCCCTTGGCCTGCTCAGTGCGTCCCACAAGGACCCCCAGGGCCCAAAAAAGCATTTAAAAAAAAAAAATCAGCCAAATTCACGCTGGGTGCGCGAATCCAGCCAAAAAAACAAAAAAAACCAAAGAGCGGGCTCCCCCGCTTCGTTTTCTATAAGCCCCTGGTTTATTATGTTTATAATGTATGTAGGGGCCCCCGGGGACCGCCACCTCTCTGGGGCTTAGTTTATTATGTGCGGGGGGCACGCGGCCCCCTTGCAGCCCCGGGTTGCCACCTCCCTGTGGCTTTTTTATTAAAATGCGCAGGGGCACGCGGCCCCCCACGCTGCCCCGGGGACCGTCCCCTCCCAGGGGCATTGGTAATTGAAAGCAGGGGGGGCTCGCGGGGCCCCCCAAGCCCTGAGGACCGCCACCTCACCGGGGCTTTATTAAAATCAGGGCGGGGGGGCCTGGCGGGCCCCCCCAAGCCCCGGGGACTGCCACCTCCCTGGGGCTTTTTTCTAATAGGGTGGGGGGCCTCGTGGGCCTCCCCAAGCCCCGGGACCACCACCTCCCTGGGGCTTTGTCAAATAAGTAGTGTGGGGGGGCTTGAGCCCCCCACACTGCCCTGGGGACCACCACCTCCCCAGGGCACTGTTTATTGAAATACAGGGGTCCGTTGCGGACCCCCGGCCCCAGGGACCACCACCTCCCCGGGGCTATTTGCATGTTGAGAGGGGGCCGCGCGGCCCCCCTCCTGGAGCCCTCGATGGCCCTGGGCACTGCCACCCCCCAGGGCCAGGTCCTGCAATGTCCCGGGGTGCCCACCCCCGGGACATTGCCTTTTGCTATGGCAGGGCGGGAGCACGGCTCCGCCCTGCCATAGTAAGCACTGCTTGCTTAGTTGAAGCGAGAGCAGGAAACCTGCTCTCGCTTCAACGAAGCAGCAGAGTTAGCTTGGGCAAGGAGAGCTGCATGTTAGCAGCTCCCTTGCCCAAAAGCAGTGCCGGCTCCCGCAGGAGGCGGGGAGCCGGCAGGGACCGTGGGGGCATTGGGGCTCCCCCATGGTCCCCAAGTTGAGGGCCGGCCCGGGGGATGGGGTCCCCGGGGCCAATAGTGGCCTAGGGAAGAGAAGCCACGCGGCCCCCTTCCCGTTTCTTTTTTTTGTAAAATAAGGTCGGGCCCCAGGGCCATATTTGGCCTCAGGAGAAGGGCCACGCAGCCCCCCTCACCTCAAAAAGCTCCAGACTGGCCAGGCCCTGGGGGATGGGGTCCCCGGGGTCAGAAGTGGCCCAGGGAAGGGGGGCCACGTGGCCCCTTTCCCATTTAAAAAAAAAAAGATAATATGCTGATGCCTTGGGGGATGGGGTCCCCAGGGCCCAAAAATAATTAAGTGAAGGGGGGCCACACAACCCCCCTGCTAAAAAGAAAAGAAATAGAAAAGCTGGCGTTGCAGGAGGCCCCGCCCCCTCCCTGCACCATTGTGCAAATGCGCCTCCTGGTGCATTTTGGGTTGGGGGATTAAGTCCCCTTCATTCCTGAGGGTCCCTAGGGGCCAACTAGCCCACCGGGCACCTCCAGTAAGCCCCACACAGTGGGAATGCTGAGAGGTGGTCGAGGCCAAGCCCCTTTTTACACCACTCTGCAAACGCGCCTCTTAGCGCACTGCTGGTGGGGCGATGAGGTCCTCTTGTGTCCTGAGGACCTCAGGACACAAGTGGTCTTTATCCCCCGAGCAGCAGTGCGCCAGGAGCAGCATTTGCAGAGTGGTGTAAAAAGGGGGCGTGGCCTTTGAGCACTGTATGGAGCTTACTGGAGGTAACAGGAGGGCTAGTTGGCCCCCAGGGACCCTCAGGAGGAAAGGGGACTTCATCCCCCAACCAAGAGCGCGCCAGGAGGCGTGTTTGCAGAGTGGTGGAGAAAGGGGGCATGGCCTGTGCCCACCTCTCAGCATTCCCACTGTGTGGGGCTTACTGGAGGTAAGAGGTAGGCTAGTTGGCCCCAAAGGACCCCCAGCAGCGAAGGGGACTTCAATCCCCATCCAAGAGCGCGCCAGGGAGCGCGTTTGCAGATTGGTGGTTAAAGGGGGCCTGGCCTGCTATGAGAACTTAGCAATCCTGCGGTGTGGGACTTACTGGAGGTAATAGGAGGGGTAGTTGGCCCCCAAGGATGTTCTTGGGGGCCAACTACCCCTCCTGTTACCTCCAATAAGTCCCACACAGTGGGATTGTAAGAGGTCTTCAGAGGCCTCGCCCCCCTTTCTCCACCACTCTGCAAACGCACCTACTGGCAAACTACGGGATGGGGGATGAAGTCCACTTTGCTCCTGAGGGACTTTGGGGGCTAAGAAGCCCTCCTGGTACCTCCTGTAAGTCCTACGCAGCGGAATTCCTGAGCGCTGGTCGGAGGCCCAGCACCCTTTCTCCACCAATCTACAAACACGACTACTAGTTAAAGAAGCATTTGCAATGCAATAGGTTTCGCATTTGCGAGAGTTAGAGTTATTGGCGTTGTAAATGTAAAAGTTTTTTACTAATGTTTTTTGGTGTAGAGTGGATGTACGTTGTGTGTAGTGGAATTATGTGGTATGTTGTGCAGTGAAATTATGTGAATAGAAAGTATGTGGTATTTAGAGTATAGGAATTATGTGGAGTGGGATTATGTGTTTTGGAGAGTAATTATGTGGTATTGTAGTCTGTGTTGTGGAGTGGTAACCTCAGGTTTAGTCTTCCTCGTTTCCATAGAAGCTAAACTATAAACTTAATGAGACACAATAAAAGAAGGAACCACTGAGGAGCACTTCTGGACTTAGTCGGAGGTATGAGCAGGGCCACTGGAATTATGTGAATGTTCGGCTGCACCAATTTTCACATAATTAAAAATTTTCCGCATTTGCCAAATATTCCATCATCTGCTGCCTAAACTGCAGATTTGAACAAAAAAAGCCTTGTTTCTAGCTCAAACGGCTCAAATGTTCCCAAAAATGCAGCGTCATGTGTTACAGCGTGGTGGAAGACCCTTTGCAAAGCTGGAATGGTCACGTCTTACTTATTGCAAAATGTGGGTGTTAAACTGGTACTAATGGTGCACAAACCTCTCTTCTTTCTGTGCCTCTCTTGTCTCTTTCTGCATTTCTCTTGCTTCTTTCTATACCTTTCTTCCTCTTTCTGCACCTCACTGTCTTCTTTCTGCACTTCACTTGCCTCTTTCTGCACTTCTCTTGTCCCTTTCTGCACCTCACTTGCCTCTTTCAGCACCTCTGTTGCTTTTTTCTGCAGATCTCTTGCCTCTTTCTGCACCTCCCTTGCCTCTTTCTGCACCTCTCTTTCCTCTTTCTGCACCTCACTTGCCTCTTTCTGCACTTCTCTTGCTTCTTTATACACCTCTTGCCTCTTTGTGCATTTCTCTTGCCTGTTTCTGCAGTTCCCTTGCCTCTTTCTGTATCTCTCTTGCCTCTTTCAGCACCTCACTTGCCTCTTTCTGCACCTCACTCTGTTCCTTCTGCACCTGTCTTGCCTCTTTCTGCACCTCAAGTGCCTCTTTCTGCACTTCTCTTGCCTCTTTCTGCACCCCTCTTTCCTCTTTTTGCAACTCTGTTGGTTCTTTCTGCACTGCTCTTGCTTCTTTCTGCACCTCACTTGCCTCTTTCTGCACTTCTGTTGCTTCTTTCTACAACTCTGTTGCTTCTTTCAGCAATTCACTTGCCTCTTTCTGCACTTCTCTTGCTTGTTTCTGCACCTCTGTTGCATCTTTCTGCACCTCTGTTGCCTCTTTCTGCACCTCGCTTGCTTCTTTCTGCACCCCTCTTGCCTCTTTCTGCACCCCTCTACCCTCTTTCTGCACCTCTCTTGTCTTGCCTCTTTCTGCACTCCTGTTCCCTCTTACTGCACCTTTCCTGCCTGTTTCTGCACCTCTCTTGCCTCTTTCTGTACCTCTGTTCCTTTTTTCTGCACTTCTCTTGCTCTTTCTGCACCCTTCGCGCCTATTTCAGCACCTCTGTTGCTTCTTTCTGCACTTCTCTTCTTTCTTTCTGCACCCCTCCTGCCTCTTTCTGTACCTCTCTTGCCTCTTTGTACACCTCTCCTACCTTTTTCTGCACCCCTCTTGCCTCTTTTTGCACCTCTGTTGGTTCTTTCTGCACTGCTCTTGCTTTTTTCCGTACCTCACTTGCCTCTTTCTGTACTTCTATTGCTTCTTTGTACACCTCTGTTGCTTCTTTCAGCAATTCTCTTGCCTCTTTCTGCACTTCTCTTCCTTCTTTCTGCACCCTCCTGCCTCTTTCTGTACCTCTCTTGCCTCTTTGTGCACCTCTCCTACCTCTTTCTGCACCACTCTTGCCTCTTTTTGCACCTCTGTTGGTTCTTTCTGCACTACTCTTTCTTCTTTCTGTACCTCACTTGCCTCTTTCTGCACTTCTCTTGCTTCTTTCTACACCTTTGTTGCTTCTTTCAGCAATTCTCTTGCCTCTTTCTGCAATTCTTTTCCTTGTTTCTGCATCTCTTACATCTTTAAACACCTCTGTTGCCTCTTTCTACACCTCATTTGCTTCTTTCTGTAACCCTCTTGCCTTTCTGCACCCCTCTTTTCTCTTTCTGCATCTCTCTTGCCTCTTTCTGCACCCCTGTTCCCTCTTTCTGCACCTTTCTTGTCTGTTTCCGCACCTCTGTTGCCTCTTTCTGTACCTCTGTTGGTTCTTTCTGCACTTCTCTTGCTCTTTCTGCACCCTTCGCGCCTCTTTCAGCACCTCTTTTGCTTCTTTCTGCACTTCTCTTCTATCTTTTTGCACCCCTCCTGCCTCTTTATGTACCTCTCTTGCCTCTTTGTGCACCTCTCCTACCTTTTCTGCACCCCTCTTTCCACTTTTTGCACCTCTGTTGGTTCTTTCTGCACTGCTCCTTGCTTCTTTCTGCACCTCACTTGCCTCTTTCTGCACTTCTCTTGCTTCTTTCTACACCTCTGTTTCTTTCAGCAATTCTCTTGCCACTTTCTGCACTTCTCTTCCTT
This sequence comes from Calotriton arnoldi, assembly GCA_963921515.1. Taxonomy (NCBI): domain Eukaryota; kingdom Metazoa; phylum Chordata; class Amphibia; order Caudata; family Salamandridae; genus Calotriton; species Calotriton arnoldi. Next base: position 2,146,446 of record CAWUFW010002488.1, on the reverse strand, counting down.
CTTTCTGCACCCCTCCTGCCTCTTTCTGCACCTCTGTTGCCTCTTTGTGCACTGTCTTGCCTCTTTGTGCACTTCACTTGCTTCTTTCTGCTCCTCTCTTGCCTGTTTCAGCACCTCTGTTGCTTCTTTCTGCACTTCTCTTGCCTCTTTCTGCACCTCTGACTTAGAGGGAGTTTTAATCCCCCTGCCCTATTATGTACCAGGGCCTTACAGGGGAGGCCATGCCAATCATAGAGGTACCCAAACCCATAGTGTATCCTAGTGTATGTAGGTGTTTTCACTGTATTCTAAGTGTCTTTCAGCATAGCACTGGGTCCGGGCCTGGTTAGTCAGAGTCGGTTACCACCAGTACCAGTCAGCAAAAAGTTGGGGGCACAGGATGACTTTGTAACAAGGCCTCTTTCTGCACCTCTGTTGGTTCTTTCTGCATATCTCTTGCTTCTTTCTGCACCTTTATTCGGCTTTCTGGACTTCTGTTGCCTCTTTCTACATTTCTCTTGCTTCTTTCAGTGCTTTTCTTCCTCTTTCTGCACATGTCCTACCTCTGTAGGCATAGTTAGAAATTAGCATTTAAAAAACCTTTGAAATTCACTGAAAAAACCATAGGTTTCAGGAACGTTATAGTTAGGAATTAGCATTTAAAAAACCTTTGAAATTCACTGAAAAAACCATAGGTTTCAAGCATGTTATATTTAGAAATTAGCATTTAAAAAAGGTTAGAAATTCACTGAAAAAACCATAGGTTTCAGGGACGTTATAGTTAGAAATTAGCATTTAAAAAACCTTAGAAATTCACTGAAAAAAACCACAGGTTTCAGGGACGTTATAATACAGACTACCATTTTCGAAACCATAGACACACCAATACCAGTTACTACATACCCACTCACTGATTCCTAGGTCTACACACACATCCACTCATTCACCCATACAGCCACTCATACATGCAGTCACTCATCAATACAGCACTATCATATGCACTCATACACCTATACAGACACTCACACACCGCCACTCATCCATAGAGTTACTCACACACCTAGTCAGTCATGCAAAAGAATCAATCACACTCCCATTTACTCACCTATACAGTTATACACACACCACCTCACTTATTCATACAGATACTAACACATACTTAGTCTCATACAATCACTGATACAAGCACACACTCATCCATACAGCCACACACAATCACTCTCTCTCACATATAGTCATTTATATACTCCAACACTCACATATACTGCCTTTCACATATGTAGTTACTCACACATGTACCACTGAGACATCCATTCACTCACCAACACACCCATACACACACTCACCCACCCATACAGCCCTTCACAGATGCACCCAGTGAATCACCCACTCACACATCTATGCACAGAGTCACACCCCCCCACCCACCCACACAGACACTCAGGAACCCATACAGATACTCAGACAACAAATCAATAACCCATATAGACACTCATGTAGCTACTCACCAACCCATGCAGCCGCTTACACACCAACTAACAGACTGATACAGACATTCACACAGTTTAGTCACTAACCCATGCATTCAGTAAGACACGATTAATCACTCGCTTATACAGTCAGTCAAGCACCTACTAAATCATCCATTCAGACACTTATGCACCCACTCATTCTTCAATACACCTTGGCACATATATATATATATATATAACATATTTAAACTTTACAGAAACACACAGTCACTGGATGATGTCATCAGTGAAGTCATCAGTGATGTCATTTGAGATGTCATCAGTGATGTCATCAGTGATGTCACTGACCATGTCATGAATGATGTAATATGTGACGTCATCAACAGTGCATTGCGGGGGCGCGAGTTATAGTTAGCTCAACTAACTATAACAACCGAATTTCTCTGGTTTTGTACGAGTGAAATGTCCAACTGACTAAAACGTCCCTGAAACCTGTGGTTTTTTCAGTGAATATATATATATGTAGGCATATCTATAGATATATATGTAGACATATCTATATATTAATAAGGAGGTCTACCAGCAGTTGCGCGGGGTGGCCATGGGGGTATGCTTCTCTCCCAGCTATGCGTGCTTGCAAGTAGGTTGGTGGGAGGAGCATGTCCTCTGGCACACTCACAAGGAACTGTTTGATACCCATGTACTCCGATGGTGGCGGTTCATAGATGACGTCTGTGTGATTTGGCAGGGTTCAAGGGAGTCTGCACAAGACTTTGTCAATGCTATCAACAATAATGATTTAAATCTAGAATTTACAGCCCACATAAGCAACCAGCGAGTTGAGTTTCTTGACGTGGAGTTATATATTGACAACAATGTCATACAGACGAAACTCCACAGAAAAAGCACAGCAGGAAACTCAATATTACATGCTAGTAGCTCCCACCCCAGACATCTTATAAAGAGTATCCCGTATGGAGAATTTTTAAGAATTAAAAGAATTTGCAGTTCAAACACAGACCTTATTCAATGCCAAGCAGAAGCACTACAGAGATTTCTAGCACGGGGATACAAAATAAAAGATTTGAACACAGCATTACTTAGGGCTAACAATACCAACAGTGAGACATGTTCACCTAATGCTGTCCAAGAAATAACTCCCAATAGAATTGAGACGAAGGTCAACCAACACAAAAACAGTGACACGGTTAGACTAATAACCACCTATAGTCGCCAGGAAAAACAAGTAAGGAGCATTATTTATAAAAACTGGCCAATAGTAAGAACAGACATAACTCTATCACCAATCTTGCCAGAATTGCCCTCGATTACTTTCAGAAGGGCACCCTCAATGAGGGATACACTGGTTAAAACCAGCCCTGAGGTACTTGCTCCCAGAAACTGGTTATCCAATAGGACCGGTTTTTACAAGTGTAGCTCATGCCGAGCGTGCAAATTTGGGGTCAACAAACAGGAATACACTGATGCATTTGGACACACTCCCTCTAAGATCAATGGGAGAGGATTTGCATAATTTCTTGTAATATATTGTATATATGGCTCTGCATCTGTTTCCCTCTATATATGAATGGTGGTGATCTGTATATTTCAGTTTTTTATCCGGTTGATTTTAGCCCTGTTTTAGCCCAGTTTTTACCTGGTTTTACCTGATTTTTAATCGGTTTTACTTGGTTTGTGCAGAGTTTTTACGTGGCGTTTTTAATCGGTTTTAGAAAACTGGACATGATTCCCCAATTATCAATGTACTGTATCATTATCTGCACTAGGTAGCATTAAGGTCTGATGTTTGCTTATTTGCACTGCTCATTTTGCACACTAAGCTGATATGAATTCTTGAATCTGCACCCCATTTATCTGCGAGCTGTGAATTAACTTTGTTGCAGTATACAATAGCTATCATTGATGTCCGTTTTTGCACTATGTTCTATTTATATCTGCACAAGCACTTTTATAAACTGAATACATATTTACAGGCATAGCACGGCTATCTATATATTTGTATCAAATGTTCAGCTATGATGAATTAAATAGCTGTTGTTACTTATGATACAAGCACTTTTTTATGCACTAGCACTTTAACTATTTTCCACTATTTTTTCTTCCCGATACACAATATTTGCCAAACCATGGATAACTGTTTTTTTAATTAATTACAGTTTTTTCTGTGGTGTTATTTTGCTTTGATAGTGCACTACCGCATTTAGCTACTTGGCTTTGTATAAAACATTAATGTTTTGCTTATACATTTTATGCTGGTAGCCGCTGTATTTCATCCATGTTTATACATATTAAGGTGATTATTCAATGTATGTATACATATAGTATTTTGTTTAGCTTTATTGTGTGAGAGGAAGGGTCTAAGTAATCAATGTGTCACTATAAAACACTGCTACAGGTTCAAGCACGTCATGTGATCAAGACCGGGGAGACCCGGTCGAAACGCGTCATGCTGTGAATTTTCGCAATAAAGCACTTTCATTTCCAAGCACGCTGTGGTCCGTACCTGATTTCCGTTGGACTGGATTCAATCAGGATTGTGGTTCTTTATTCAATTTGTAGCGGAGTACGGCTGTCTTCGCCCGAGAACGGACCCTCTCCTCTACAAGTGGCTGGCCGGCTGCAGTCAACATCGCGACCGCGATATCTGTTTGACCCGGAAGGAGTATTCCCGTGCCAGCCCCCCGCAGTCAGCACACGAAGGAGCAGTAAGGAGCAGTAAACCGGTGTGTCCCTTTGGAGTTTCAATGGTTCCGAGGAGTCGGAGGACGCCAACGAGCCAGTGGGGCTCCACTGTGGTAAGCCGTGTGAGCTCTATAAACTGCTGATAGTTGCGGGTGAGGAGATTGTACTTAAGATAAGGCGTGATCCTGCAGCAAGCCTACGTTTAGCAGGAACACTTGTGCACATCAATTATTGCATATTGAGTCAATATGACATCCATAGCGGACGTGCTATGGGACCGGGAGGCCATGGCTGATGCCTTATTTCAAAATTTACCGGACATCAATGAGGCAACTATAGACAAAAAATACTAACACGGGGAGCAATAATGATGCAAAAACACTACTAGAAAAACTACTCCGTACCAAATTAACCATATGGTGGGAGAAAAAATCACTTGAAATATATAAAGAAGTTGGCAGAGTACCACTGGGGTTGAGGGTACTTATTGCACCATTGTTTGAAAACCCCAACCACCTTATGCTAAAAGAATGGGCTACAAACAACTTGGAGGCTTCCATGAACATGGTATCAATACTAGTCAAATACGCTGAGATAGATAGAACTGACATCTTAAAGGAAATTGAAACAATAAATCAACAATTGGATGCACTTGAACAACAGGAATTAATCAAAAAGGGCAGAGAAGAAATCAATGCACGTCTTGATAAGCATGAAGAGGCTATAAAAGCACGAAAAAAATTTAAGTTCGCCCGTGACAAAAGGGACTATGAAACAGGCAGAGTTTTCACGTTTTCTAGAAAATTCGACACTGTGAAAAGACAAGCATTAGTCCCCAAACAACCTGCGGGTTCTGTACCTAATCAAACAAATGTGGATCTATCCAATACAGATTTAAGTTCAATAGCCAGCAGCACAAACTCAGATGATAGTAGCTCATCTAATCAGCAAGTACAGCTACCCACAAATTTTACCCCCTCTGAGGAATTGGGTTTTTTAATCAAAGACCGCCGCCACACATTGCAGCCACGACCTCCCCAGAAGAAAACCGGCGTAGGAGAAATAAACGCAGCAAGCAAAGGCGCAAATGCAGGAGGCAGCAACAGGGGCAGGAGGGGGAAGGGAAAACAATGTCCCCAACAATAAGCAAATCATTGAGTGCTGAAAATACTGTCATTAACTTATCTGACATTGAGTTGAGTGCTGCAGAAACGCAATTGTTATCATTAGGGCTATCCTTCTGTCCTAAAAATGGTTTTAAATATGTGCAATCTCGCATTGATGTATTTAAATTTATACGGAAGCTGAAATTATTAAAGCATTTCAAACTAAACAAAGTCACAGAGACCGCCTCAGCAATCATTGCATCCAATCAACCTAGCAAAACCCTCCAAGCTTCAGACATCACTACATTGAGATCGATGTATGCATTGGCTCAAAACAATGATGAAACCACATTCAACACACAAGAAGAACTGCACGAGTAGGGTATTCAGAGCAATTGTGCTGCCAGTAGTCCTTTCCGCCCTCCTTCAACGTTTATTCCCCTTATGCCAAAAGATTCGATAGACACATTCAGTGACTGTGTAATTGAAGACCTGAAAAAACTAAATCACAGTGTTTTGCGCAAACAACATTGAAGGAGATATTCAGAAATACAGTACTCCAAACTGATGCACAAAATCAAGGACAATGGGAATGTAATTGTAAATAAGGCGGATAAAGGAGGGAACATAGTGTTGTGGCCCAGAGATTCATATATGAAGGAGGCGGAACGACATCTAAATGATATATCATGCTATAGAAAGGCTTCATTTCAGGAATTGAAACTAATCAAAGATCTAGTGTTCAAGGAACTAGCCCAGTGGAAAAGAGAAGGACTGTTGAGTAAAAATGAGTATAATTTTCTTAAAAATGATCATTCCATTACTCCGACCTTATATTTTATTCCTAAGGTCCATAAAAAAGTCACTCCAATACCTGGAAGACCCATCATTTCTGCTCAGAAAAGCCTTCTTGAAGCCATGTCCAAGTATGTGGATTTTTATTTACATGACCTTGTGGAAAACCTTCCCTCTTTTATCAAAGACACAGGACACTTCCTTTCAAAATTACAATCAGTTACCTGGAATCAGGACTGCCATTTTATAGTCATGGACATATATTCCTTGTATACCAGTATACATCATACTAATGGTTTGGAAGCTGTAAAATATTTTTTAGCTAACAGGAACATACAATTCTTCCAACACAACGCTATGTTATTGAAAATGATTGAACTGTGTTTATTGAACAATTACTTTTTGTTTAATAAGGAGGTCCACCAGCAGTTGCACGGGGTGGCCATGGGGGCATGCTTCTCTCCCAGCTATGGGTGCTTGCACGTAGGTTGGTGGGAGGAGCATGTCCTCAGGCACACGCACAAGGAACTGTTTGATACCCATGACCTCCGATGGTGGCGGTTCATAGATGACATCTGTGTGATTTGGCAGGCTTCAAGGGAGTCTGCACAAGACTTTGTCAATGCTATCAACAATAATGATTTAAATCTAGAATTTACAGCCCACATAAGCAACCAGCGAGTTGAGTTTCTTGACGTGGAGTTATATATTGACAACAATGTCATACAGATGAAACTTCACAGAAAAAGCACAGCAGGAAACTCAATATTACATGCTAGTAGCTCCCACCCCAGACATCTTATAAAGAGTATCCCGTATGGAGAATTTTTAAGAATTAAAAGAATTTGCAGTTCAAACACAGACCTTATTCAATGCCAAGCAGAAGCACTACAGAGATTTCTAGCACGGGGATACAAAATAAAAGATTTGAACACAGCATTACTTAGGGCTAACAATACCAACAGTGAGACATGATCACCTAATGCTGTCCAAGAAATAACTTCCAATAGAATTGAGACGAAGGTCAACCAACACAAAAACAGTGACACGGTTAGACTAATAACCACCTATAGTCGCCAGGAAAAACAAGTAAGGAGCATTATTTATAAAAACTGGCCGATAGTAAGAACAGACATAACTCTATCACCAATCTTGCCAGAATTGCCCTCGATTACTTTCAGAAGGGCACCCTCAAGGAGGGATACACTGGTTAAAACCAGCCCGGAGGTACTTGCTCCCAGAAACTGGTTATCCAATAGGACCGGTTTTTACAAGTGTAGCTCATGCCGAGCGTGCAAATTTGGGGTCAACAAACAGGAATACACCGATGCATTTGGACACACTCCCTGTAAGATCAATTGGATGTTCACTTGCAGAACAGATTTTGCAGTGTACGTACTTGAATGCTCCTGTCATTTACAATACGTAGGCAGCACTAAGCTGCAGGTGTTCAATCGCATTTTGTAACACTTACGTGCAATAGTCAATTCTGACCCCAGCTACCCTGTTGCACGACATTTTAAGCTTGTTCATAACAACAACCTGAAGGATTTGAGCTACTTTGTAATAGATGCAGTACCAAGGTCAATAAGGGGAGGCAACAGAGAAAAGAAATTGCATCTGTTGGAAACACAATATATCTTACAACTTGCCACAAAGATGCCGAACGGCCTCAATACGGGAGAGGATTTGCATAATTTCTTGAAATATATTGTATATATGGCTCTGCATCTGTTTCCCTCTATATATGAATGGTGGTGATCTGTATATTTCAGTTTTTTATCCGGTTGATTTTAGCCCAGTTTTTACCTGGTTTTACCTGAATTTTAATCGGTTTTTACTTGGCGTTTTTAATCGGTTTTAGAAAACTGGATATGATTCCCCAATTATCAATGTACTGTATCATTATCTGCACTAGGTAGCATTAAGGTCTGATGTTTGCTTATTTGCACTGCTCATTTTGCACACTAAGCTGATATTAATTCTTAAATCTGCACCCCATTTATCTGCGAGCTGTGAATTAACTTTGTTGCAGTATACAATAGCTATCATTGATGTCGGTTTGTTGCACTATGTTCTATTTATATCTGCACAAGCACTTTTATAAACTGAATACATGTTTACAGGCATAGCACGGCTATCCATATATTTGTATCAAATGTTCAGCTATGATGAATTAAATAGCTGTTGTTACTTATGATACAAGCACTTTTTTATGCACTAGCACTTCAACTATTTTGCACTATTTTTCTTCCCGATACACGATATTTGCCAAACCATGGATAACTGTTTTTTTAATTAATAACAGTTTTTTCTGTGGTGTTATTTTGCTTTGATAGTGCACTACCGCATTTAGCTACTTGGCTTTGTATAAAACATTAATGTTTTGCTTATACATTTTATGCTGGTAGCCGCTGTATTTCATCCATGTTTATACATATTAAGGTAATTATTCAATGTATGCATACATATAGTATTTTGTTTAGCTTTATCGTGTGAGAGGGAGGGTCTAAGTAATCAATGTGTCACTATAAAACACTGCTACAGGTTCAAGCACGTCATGTGATCAAGACCAGGGAGACCCAGTCGAAACGCGTCATGCTGTGAATTTTCGCAATAAAGCACTTTCATTTCCAAGCACGCTGTGGTCCGTACCTGATTTCCGTTGGACTGGATTCAATCAGGATTGTGGTTCTTTATATCTATCTATATATATATATGTAGACATATATATATATATATATATCCACTCCTCAAAGAGGCAACGTGGGCACTCATGGGGATCAATATTCAAAATGTATAGTCACTCAAACGCGCAGATGCATTTCGGCTCCTGCCTTTGTCAACGCTCGTATTGTGGGGACAAACTGATAGCAGTTTATTTGAACAGCAACAACTTTCTCCCATTGGATAGTTCATTAGTGAACACAGATGAACGACTGGCCATCCATGTACTATTACTTTCTTAGACTGTCGGCATATTAGCATGTATTATTCACAGTAGATGCCAAATGCCTATATTTGTGTTAAAACAATGGTATTTAGGAGATCCATTCAATTACACAGTCCTGCTGTTGTAATTTGGCAGCACTTAAGCATTAGCCGAAGACATCCTGTATTCAGAGACTAAATTGTCCGCTTTGTGGAATCCATTTTATATTTCTGGCAGCCATTTTGGTTGCCATGTGCTCGTCATGTGCTCTGTCCTACCTTCCTGTTAACTGCTCTTGAAATCTGCCTAGAGACGAGTTATATTTAGTCCTTTTTGCTTTACACATGCTCAGTTGAGCTCGCAGCTGTCTATGCAGCTGTTCCGAGTTTATAAATGTCAGGATGTGTCTGCTAGAAGTAGAAACTGTTAGCTCCACCCACTTGTCGACTGTGCATTTTTTGTATGACCTTATATGTACCTAAAACCAGCATTTTGTGTTTGTACCGCCTTTATTTGAGCCCCTGTGTGGGTATAAAAGGACCAAGGTCCTTCCATTCGGTGTGCTACTTCATGCATTACCGAAGGGTGCTGTGTGAATGTAGTTCCACTCATGAGGTTTAATAAACTCTGTCTTTTCTATTCCAGTTTCTGTGCCAACTTCTTCCTATTGGTCTGAGGACTCTGTGCAGAAAGGGAGAACCCCTAAGCACTGGTAGGCCTTGTTCTGGCTCACCACCACACTGCCATAAATCGTAATTGTTTAGAAAACATCAAAATACTTATGATTGGTCACCCACCTGCTAATAAATGATACTTATACATATAAACCCCAGTGGCAGTTGCCACTAGGTAGTTATAGTTTGGTCTGCCTTTCCATAGAAAGAGCGTGTTTTTGTTTGCTAATAACTTTGGCCCTGCTTGACTAATCTTCAAAAAACTTTCCAAAACAAACGTTCGTCCAACTCAGCTCCTTTCTGAAAAGTTTCTGGGTGATCCATCCAGCGCAGGATGAGAAAAAGGGGGGGGGGGGTCCCAAAACGCAAAATCGCCATGCATTTTCTATACACTTTTTTAGACAAGGCTACAGCAAAAACTGCTGAACGGAATTAGATCAAATTTGGCAGGAAGCTACATTTTGGTCTGCAAATTGTACTTTTTGTGATTTGATGTAAATCTGTTCAGTAGTTTTTGAGGAATTAAGGGACAAAAATAATTGAATATCTGGAAGGTTAGGTCCAAGAGAGTCTCGAGAAACTCTCACTGAATGCAAATTTAAAAATAGAGCATTCTGTCTTTATTTCCCCTGGGCCATCTCACTCCTGCGGGAGTCAGACTCCCGTGGAGCAAGCGCTCTGATTGGCTGCCAGCAGCATGAATTTTTGTTGCTAGCAGTCATTACAGGATTTAACAACTTTGTCCCCTATCCTGAAGTAAAAATTAAAAAAAATATAAGGGGCAGGGTAGGGATACCCTGACCTCCTAGGCCCATTGGGGGGGGAGCTAGAAGGACCTCCCTGAGGCCAAAAAACCCAAAAAATGGCAAAAAATGGCACGATCCCTCAAGACACCTGTGGGATTGAAAAAAAAACACACAAAAAAGGCACGGGCGGGCTGCATTTAATAACCTTATGCCCTGGGGAGCCCACCACCGGGGCTGCATTCATAAAGGGGAGTGGGCTGCGTGGCCCCCACCCCGAGCCTGCAGAGGCCCAAGGGAGCCCACCCCTGGGGCTGAAGTTACTTTATATGGGGAGGGTAGCTGCCCTGCTCCCCTCCCTGAGCTTCCAGAGGCCCTGCTGAACCCCCCCACGGGGCCGTAATTTCTTTATATGGGAAAGGAGACCACACAGCTCCCCTGCCCAAGCCTCTAAAGGCCCAGAGGCCGAAACTTTATAAATTGGGGAGGGGCCGCATGGCCCTCCTCCCTGAGTTTTCAAAAGGCCCCGGGGAGCTTACCTCCTGGGCTGAAATTTAGCAAAAAGAGGAGGGGGGCCCCCACTCCTCAAGCCTCAAAAGACCCCAGGGATCCCACCCCTGAGGCAAATACTTTAAAGGAGGGGGATCTGCAACGCACCCCTCCCTGAGCCATTAATACCCCTTGGACCCCATCCCCTCGTGCTGGCTTGCAGGCTCTGTCCTGGGGAGTACACCCGCAGGACAGTGCGGCAGGGAAACCTGTTTGCTCTCGCTTGGTGGGAGTATTTTTGAATTTCCCACCAAGCGGGAGCAAACACCAAGTCCGCTCCCAGCAGCTTTGAAAATGCTCCTGCCCACTGGAAGCAGACTTTTGATCTGTTACCCAATGCGGGCAGGGAAACCGATCAAAATATTGCTCCTGCCTGGAGGGAGCAGCATTAGGAGCTGCTACCTGCAGGTGGGTGCCATTCCAGCTCCCACTGGATGGGGCCTTGGGGCTCTTCTCGCGGGACCCAACGAGAGTATGGTAGGTTCCCTGGGTGGGTAATGGTGGATAGCCCTGAGGAATGGAATGAAATCAGCCTGGGGGGGGGTTCGCATGCCCTCCTCCCCCCAAAAATCTTGTCATGCATGGAATGGGGTCCCCGGGACAGAAAACCACCCACGGAGAGTTCCATGTGCCTCCCTCCCCCTGAAAGTCAAGCCAGGCTCTGGGGAATGGTGTCCACGGGCAGATATCGGCCCACGGAAGGGAGCCACGATTGCCCCCCCTCCCCTTTACTTAAAAGGGTGACCCTGGGGGGATGGGGTCCCTAGCTTTTAAAGAGGCTCAGTAGGGGGGCTGTCAGTCCCCTTTATTTAAATAAGTGGCCCTGGGGATGGGGTCACCGGGGCCAATAGCGGCTCAGGGAGGGGGCCCCCTACACTTTATTTTTAGTAATGGCCCTGAGGGATGGAGTCCCCAGGGGCTAATAAGGCTTGAGGAGGGGGGTGCGCAAGGCCCTGTGGCCAACCCCCTGCTGTGCACGACCACAGGCCCTGCGCAGGGTGGGATTGGCTGCCTTTACGGGTATTGGCCACGGGGTCTTTTAGAAATTGCCCTGAGGAATTGGGTACCCAGGGCCTAACAAGGCTTTGGGAGGGGGGGCTAGGCCCTCTGGTCAACCCCGAGCCGTGCACGACTGAAAGTCTTGCGCAGTATGGGATTGGCTGTCTTCAAGTTGGTTGGCCAACCAACCACTGTGCATCCCCAAAGGCTGCATGTGGGAGGTTGGCTGCAGGCCCTGAAGCCAACCGTCAGCCTCGCACATCTAAAGGCCATGCACAGCACGGGGTGGCATTTACATATGTTAATCAAATATTACTTTCTGTTTAAAGAAAACCCTAGAAATTCACTGAAAAAAATGAAAGGTTAAAGTAACGTTATAGTTAGGTGAATTTGTCAGTGACAACATTAATGTTTTGAACAAAAAAAACACAGAAATTCACCAGTTACAGTTAGCAGAACTAAAACTAGTGGCTGAATAAATGAGTGCTGCACGTGCTAATTTAAGGCAAGGTCTCTGCGACTGTCTTTTGCGCTGACTGTGGTCTTGAATTTTTGAAGAGATATTTTACCACCTAACACAGTGATAAATGATTGCTTGTCCCAGGAATTTTAAGGCATGTGCTGCTTTTGGCTGGAAATGTAGTTGCATTTGTTGACATATCTGAAACAAGTAATAGAAGATAACACATTAATATAAACAATACGTTTACAAAGTAACCTAGCAAATATTTAACATGTAACAGTCACAACACAACAACACTGACAAGCAGAACACAGCTCATCCAGCACAATACATCACAAATTCACAATGCAATAATGTAGCACAATCACACGAGCACAAAACAACAGAGCACTTCAATAACACATTGAAATGCCACAGAACAAATATGTACAAACATACTTGTAACAGATTACCACCTCCAGAAACTTGCTTTCGTAACACAGTGGTAAAATGAGAAAAGCCCTGCCTCAACTTACCACTGAAGACATGAAATAGCGCCAGCCAATTATGTTTTGTGATCAAGTCCTTGTTGTTTAAACAAGAACTGCATTAATATATCTGGCCTTCTGTCTGAATTGGACACTGACCTACTTTACATCACTGATACTTGGCTAACTGAGGACTCTGGGGCCAATCCTCCTTCAAGCTATACCTACGGGCCACAAACTTCTCATGGGTAAGCATACCATGAAGAGGATTGGAGCAGGAGTAGCTGTAGTCCAGAGATTATCAATAGCTCAAAATTTATTGTAAACAGTACCGCACCAGAATGTCTATCAGGGCTTGTCCAATGCTCTATTATGCCCACTTTCATGTCCTCATTTCTCCTTATATACAGACCTCCCTCTTACAATCACACATTTCCTGACCTCCTTATAGACTTGCTTTTGAGATCACTCTAAAGCATCTCAATATCTTCATACTAGGGAACATCAATTCATGGTTTCACAAACTTGAATTCCCATCTCCACGCGTCATCTATCCAACGTGGAATTGCTGCATGTAGTTCAAATGGTCTCACACCATACCTACAAAGATAGGTATACCCTGGACTCAACCTTTGCACCTCAGAACCTCATCACAGATACTGGTAAACACCCTGTGAACTTAGACCTCAACTGTTTATGCCATATTTCAGTTCAACATCCCCTTTTTCTCTGCTTACCATCCATACCTACACGGATGGTAGCTAAAAGATTTACTAGGCTATAGAAGTGACTTCCCACCTTCTACACTCAACTCTCTTTGTTTTACGTTTCAGTGAACTAATGTCTACAGTTCGGTCTGTGGATGACATCTGTGCTAAATAACATCTTAACAGAAACCACAGCTTTCTTTCACCACTGTCAGAAAGATGTCTCATACACTCCAGAGCTGAATGCTCTGAAACAAAATATCTCTAGAAAGACACTGAATAAAGGCAAACATCCAAAAAGGACATCTGATACCTCAATACCACTCTAGAGTCTACAAAGCAGTAGTCACAAAGGTGAAACGGCTCCACTACTGCCATCAGATTCATGTAGCAAACATGTGCATCCAAGGAACTTTACAAGATAATTCCCAAATTTGTGATATCAGATTGATCAACCTTGAAAGTCAACCACACACTGCACTAATGTGCCATCCTTGCTTACCAGTTCATCTCTAATGCCAAAGACTTGGAAACCATATCAACAGGCTTACTGTCCTTCACACGTATCTTCTTATGGCTTCACTAATCTCATAAACGCTTGTGGTGTATTGGGATCACCATCAAATGGCAGTGCAACAAATATATAAGAACATCCTCATCAAAAGCTCAGTTGCCATCCTAGCCAGAGCTGTTACCACCTTTGCTTGGAGTCTGGCTTATTCCCAGAGTAACTGAAACCTACTCAGAGCAAACCTATTCTAAAGAAATGGACACAGAATCAACTCTCTTATATATTACCCAATTTGCAAAAGTCCACTACAAGGCTAGTTGATTGAAGGAGCGTCTTACCCACCTACATCGAAGACCATCGTTTTCTACCTGATATCCAAGTAGGATTCTGACAAGGTAGGAGCGACATAGAATGACATTGAGAATACTTTGAACAAATGTTGTACTGTTGGAAACTCCTCAGTCCAACCAGTTAAGATATGGACCTCTCTCACGCCAATAATAGGAGTAATCTGCAACCATTTTGAATGCTGGAGAGCATTAAACACCTGGCTATTCCCACATTTATATCACCTGTTACCATTAATAAATAGGTCTCCACATGTCCAAAGTGCCTATTCTCACTGCACCTCTGAACACTGTATGCTATGTGCAGCACAACCTCACGCACCGCACCCCTCCTTTAGATGTCTCTACAACCAACACCCTGTTCAACTCTGCATTAAAAAAAAGGGTGCTCACTATTCCCATGCATATCAGAGCACTATGCAACCCTGGCTGTGGTTGAAGGGCTATACAAATGCTACATTACAATTGCATACAAGCCTAATTATAAATAGTATTGATGTTTCCCTCTTCTAATTGTGGGTGTCTGAGCATTTGTTGCACGAAAGAATATGACATACTCTGCTACATTCAGAACTTTTCCTTCAATGCTTGTTAACTGATTGGCCTTGACTCTAGATTCTATCAATAATGCAACTTTGTAAAAAACCTGAAGTTGTGTTGGAAAGTTTGTCTTTAGATTCGAGTGGGGGTGGCTGTGTGCTGAATGGATCGCGCACATCGCAAGCTCACAGTTATAACTGCAAATCTACCTTTTTGCCTTGTTTCAGACGACCTATTGTGGCCTTACCAAGAACTAATAGGGAAACAACTAGCCCATTGCTTACCACTGGTTGGCTTTCTTGACACTCTTATTTGATTGCTTCTTATTCAATGGCTTTCCATGTCCTGGCTTGTCCATCTTGCCTTTGTCCTCCCGCTGGAACATAGTCTCTATCATCTCTCTGATTGGCTGACTTCTATCCTTCCACTGCTCACTTTTGGTAAATGTTTTTTTTGTTGGCTAAGATGTGTGTGATACTGCACGTGCTTTCCTGCTCTCCTTCTACAGCGTGTGCTTTCCCGCAAAATGCTCACCACCCGTGCTCCATGTTTCTATCTTGTTTACTTCTGCCCCGCTCCCCATGTTGCTGTCACTTTCATGTGCTTCTCACTCTGTCATGTACTTCTCCCACCCGCACCACTGCACTCTGTGTTTTCTGTCTCTGTGTGCTTTTTCCCCCTCTCCTGTTTTGTCCTCTCCCTTAGGCAATGCTTTTCCCCTTCATCCTTATTTTGTGTTTATTTACTGATTCAAGCATTCATCTACCCTCCTGAATCAGTAAATAAGAAATTAAAGCACATGGCACCAGTGTCATTCAGCTTGGGCACACATGCATTCTGATGCATGCACGCGCATTCATCATCATGTATTCAAGCATCAGTGGAATGGCGCCACCAGCAGTCGCATCATTGCATCTTTTAAAAATGTATTTCTTTTTGACAATGCTGCACAGCATTGGGGGAAAAACCTGATGCTGTAGAGCATTGCTAAAAGGCTTTGGTAAAGCCATAAACCTCTCGATATTTTTCTATATATGAGGCCAGCCATTACTATACAATCCCAGGACTTGAGCTGATAAGATGTTCCTGCTGAACTGGTAGTCTAGAGGTACCGTTTCAGTGGATAGACTGTTTCTGATGTTTATCAAAAGTACCGAATATAGCACTGTCTCACATGCAAATAATGTGGTTTCTTTTTACAGATGTTCATCCTCAGACTGCATTCCATCTCAAAAAGGCATCCTTTGTATTCACAGGAAATTTTGCCTTGCCTTAAAACTTCGGATTGTTGCCTGACCTTTTCTTTCAGATAAGCCTATATTTACTTTCCATTCTCTTCATGCCTCCTCTCTCTGAGCAAGGCTCTAAGGGCCAGATGTATCAAACAGTTTTACCCATTCTGTGACTATGGGATTGTGTGTTCGTACATATGGCCCTAAATCACATTCATATATGTCTTAATTCCAATTAGTGTTATGTAATGTTAAAAATATTTATAGAGCGCACGTACACCATACGGTTTCTTGGCACTAAGTGTAAGAGGTAGCCTGCTGCTCATTAGATCATTCATATGCCTGGGAGAACAACCAATTTTTTAATAGTCTCCTGAAATGGGGGTAACTTGTAGAGGATCTGATGTTAAAGGGAAGTGAGTTCCAGAAATGAGGGGCCAAGGCTGCAAATTGAGACCCCCCTCTAGTCTCTTCCGTTTGAAAGTGGGGATAACCAAAAGGTTCTGATGGGATGACCTCAGGTTCCGGGTTGGGGCGTACCTCTGGATAAGAGTGGAAACAAATTCCGGGCATGTGCCGTGAAGGGATTTAAAAATGAGGCATCCAATCTTAAATGCACAGTGTTGTGTAACAGGGAGCCAATAACGCTTCCTCACAAGAGGAGTGTCATGATGCCATCTCGGCTGGAGATAAATCAGTCTAGCTGCCTGATTTTGCACCAATTGCAATCTTTTTGTTAAATACCCTAGAAGGCCAAAGTAGATTGAGTTAGCATAGTCAATATGAGAAATGACCAAAGAAAGAACAACCTGTATAACAGCTTCCGTAGTAAGGAATCTGCTAATTTTCCTGATCTTCCGAAGTTGAAAGAAACAGGTAGAAACTACCGTCCCAATCTGGGTCTTCAAAGTCAGGTCGCTATCAATTGTGACGCCAAGGCTCTTGGCAGATGAAGATGGAAGTGGTGGGACCCCTAACTCCACCTGCCAGAACTTTGAGTTCCAAGAATTTGGAGAGCCACCGACTAAGATCAGTTGAGTTTTGTCTGGGTTTAATTTTAAGTGATTATTATTCATCCAGTTGCGTCTATATAGCATAGTTGTCTGGAAATTCAAGATGGAATCAGGAGTTGTGTTGGTGGTGAAGATTAATTGCAGATCATCGGCACTGTCTCACATGCAAATAATGTGGTTTCTTTTTACAGATGTTCATCCTCAGACTGCATTCCATCTCAAAAAGGCATCCTCTGTATTCACAGGAAATTTTGCCTTGCCTTAAAACTTCGGATTGTTGCCTATCCTTTTCTTTCAGATAAGCCTATATTTACTTTCCATTCTCTTCATGCCTCCTCTCTGGAGGCATGAAGTGCAAACCTTTCTTTCAACCAGAGACTAAATAAGTGGAAGGAGATACAGATTAAACAAGTGTGGGGACAAGGATGAACCCTGCGGCAAGCCACAGGTTAATTTAACTCTAGGAGCCATGAACTGGGAGAGGAGAACTGATTGGGAGTGATCATCTAAGAAAGCCGACAGCCATTGAAGGGCAGGTCCCTGAATCCCTGCATCCCCGACACGGTCCACCAGGATTCCATGGTGGACCGTGTCAAAAGCCGCAGAGAGATCAAGAAGCACTAGAGCCTGAGTAGTGCCTTTATCTGCTTCTTTCTTCATTTCATCTAGTACAGTCAAAATTACAGCCTCAGTTGAGTGAGATGGGTGAAAGCCTGCTTGGTGAGAGTCTAGGAATTGAGACTGTTCAATAAAAGAACAGAGACAGTTAGCTACATGGGCTTCCAGTACCTTAGCCAGGTAGGGGAGCAGTGAGATGGGGCGATAGTTTGAGGGGACCAAAGGGTCTGCTCCTGTTTTCTTGAATAGTGGGACTACTACCGCTTCTTTAAAGGATCTAGGGACCGAACCCTGAGTTAGTGAGTTGTTCAATAGAGAGAGGGCAGGCTCAGGGCATGCAAGGAAGACTTCTCTCAGAATGTGGAGGGAGCAGCAGTCGGCAAGGGATCCTGATTTGACTTTGGTCAGCAAGTCCAGCAGGACTTCTCTGCTAATTGCAGGGAACTGATGTAAGGAATGAGGGTTCCTGAGTGTCACAGATTGGTCAAAGGGGAGGGATTAACAGGTATACTTGCTTTAATGGTACTGATTTTGTCAATAAAGAAGCTGTTCAGAGAGTTACATAGTGCCTGAGTAGGGACTAATTTTGCTGTTACTCTGTCTGGGTTGGATAACTCTGTCACAATCGCAAATATGTCTTTGAATTTATTTGTCGAATGCAAGATCTTGTTTGAGAAATAGGTGGCTTTAGTTTGTAAGATAGATGTTTTATATTGTTTAAGTTGGGCTTGATAAGCATCTTTCCTATCAGGTGAGTAATTCTGTCTCCAAGTGCGTTCAATGCAGCACAGGGATAATTTTGGGAATTTTAAATCTTCTGAGAACCACATCTGAGCATCATGGTGCCTGGCCGTTTTGATTTACCTGAGGGGGGCATAGATATTGCTGGCGGCTGTTAGCAATAGTCTAATATCTGCTTCACTTTGGTTGACAGAAGACTGATGTGTCGGTACAGTAGTCTTCAATGAATTACAGAAAGCACTGATATTGGTGTGGTTCCAGTTCCTTGCCGACAGACTCATCTTAGCTCGAGGTTTGGATATGATTAAATCATTGAGATTGAAATTTATTTAGAAGTGGTCAGACCAAGTGCATGGAGACACCATCAAACTGGACACCATGAGAACCAAGGTCCAGATTTGGTCAAGGATCTGGCCTTTTATGTGAGTGAGAGATGATACATGTTGAATAAAGTTCAGCCAGTTAAGGAGATCAGTCAATTCTAATGAGCATGGACAGCCCATCTTATTGTTGGCCCAATAATTAAAATCGCCAATTAATAGTATTTTCGCATGGTGGATTACTAAATGAGCTTATTTGTTCCGCCAATAACTAGGGGAAGAGAGGCATATTATGAGGGGGCCTATACAACAGTATACCGATCAGGGGGGTCAGGGTGGAGTTTAGTTTAATAATTAGGCTTTTCTATTTCTGTAAATTACAAAGATCATAATCTACCCTTTAAAAAGTCATATCCCTGCAACCTAACAGTAGCTAATGTACTGTTGTTCAGCTAGCAATACTGCCAACCATGTGCATGAATTGACGTCCGCCACTCCCACTAATGATCACACCTAACTCCTATTAATTTAATCTACCACATATATTCTGGAATAAATGCATGAAATGGTGTCCTTAAGAACACAATACTAATCACAATAACAACAAATAACCACTCGGGGAAAAAACCCAAAACAACTAATCTTGGGTTCTAGGACAGCGTACTGCCCATCGTAAAATGCTTTAATGCCTCGTCAGTGGTACAAAGTGCTATGTAAATGCATTTACAATACAATATGTTATGTTATGTTATGTTATGAAGCTTATAGAGCGCACAGCTGCTCCAGCAAAGGGGCGTTCCGGCGCTAAAACAGTCAGGAGGAGAGGACCACCAAGAGGCAAGAAACCTACAGTGGAGGGAAAAGATAAGTCTTGGTGGCCTTACGGAATGCCAGATAATTGTTTAGGCTACGAATGGACAGTGGGAGAGAGTTCCAAAGTTTGGCCGCCAGTGTGCTGAAAGCACGTCTCCCAGCCCGTGCTCTCCTCACCCTCGGAACCACCGCCAGATTTTGGCCCATCGAGCGAAGTTGGCGGGGGGGGGGATGTAGGGCGACAGCAGGGTGGCCAAAATGGCCGGGGGGGAGGATTTCAAGATCTTAAAAGCAATGCACAGAGATTTGAATTCCACACGTCTGGCCACCGGCAACCAATGTAGTCGGCGAATGGCAGCAGAGGTGGAACAAGTCCTTGGAAGGCCAAGGAGGATTCTGGCCGCCGCATTCTGGACTCTCTGTAATCTTAGGATCTCTGACTTGTTAGAACCCAAGTAAAACGAGTTGGCGTAATCCAATCTCGACAGAATGGCAGCCTGAATGATAACTTGCCGAGTGGACGGGTCAAAATAACCTAGCAGTGGTTTGAGCCCACGCAGAATGCCCATACAGGTCCCCGCCACTTTCTTGGTTTGGGCCTGAAAACTGAGAGCGGAGTCCACCCAGACACCTAGATTCTTTACTATCTGTTTGGGGGTGGGGACACAGCCCAGGGTGGTGGGCCACCAATGTTCACTCCACAGCTCATCGTCCCGCCCATTCAACAGGATTTCAGTCTTGTTTGCATTAAGCTGCAGACAGTTGGCAGACATCCACTCAGAAATGGCCATAAGATTGCTCCGAAACATACAGGCATCCTGCGCTGAATTGCCAGAAAGTGCCACTACCAACTGAGTATCGTCGGCGTACGATACCAGTGTCAGACCTCTGCTCCTAGCCACCGCTGCCAAAGGTTGAACATACAGATTGAACAGCGTAGGGCTCAGTGCTGAGCCCTGTGGCACCCCTTGATGAATATTATGGCTCCGAGAGGAAAACGGGGAGCCGACACCTGAAAGGTCCTCTCAGAGAGGAAGGAGGCGAACCAGTCAAGGGCTAAGCCCGAGAACCCCGCTTCCTCCAGCCGTTGCAGCAGAATCTGGTGAGAGACCGTATCAAACGCGGCACTGAGGTCTAATAAAATCAGTGCCGACGTACGTCCCTCATCCAATGCGGCCCTCAGATGTTCAGTCACTACTAGGAGGGTTGACTCCGTGCTGTGGCTAGGGCGAAAGCCATTCTGAGAGATGTCTAAGATGTTATTGTCCTCCAGGTAGCCTGTCAGAATGGAATTGACATGGGACTCAGCAATCTTAGATATCCATGGCAGGAGAGAAATGGGACGAAAGTTCTCCAATTTGGTTGTGTCCAGGGAAGGCTTTTTAACAGGGGAGTCACCCTCGCTTGCTTCCATGTTCTAGGGACAACTGCTCTGGACAGGGACAGGTTGATCACCTGACACAGAGGAGACAGGAGCATGGATAAGGAGTTCATAAAATGCTCCGGTTTAAGAGGGTCGGCAGGGGAGCCTGATTTCACCTTGCTGCAAAGCACACGCAGCTCGTCCTGAGTGACTGATGGAAAGGACGCAAGAGTGTAGGAGGTACAGGGACTGAGTGCTGGGCCCAAAGCTAAAGGAGCTGGTGAGAAAGAGTGGTAGATATTTTCCACCTTTTCCACGAAAAAGGTGGCCAGAGCCTCATATTGCTCGTCAGATGTAATACGGGGTGTAGGGGGTAGCCCTGCCTGTTTAAGATCTTTGAGTATACCAAAGATACATTTAGTGGGGTTTTTACTGCCCTTGATCTCAGCTGCGTAGTAGGCTGCCCGTTCTGACTGGATAGCCCTGTGGTAATCCTTAATAGCTGCCTGATACAGCCCCTTGGAGAAAGAATCATAGTCACGTCTCCACACCCGTTCCAACTTTTTGCAGATTTTACGCATGCTGGCAAGTTTGTCACTGTACCATGGACTGGACTTAGTGTTACGGCACTTAGACCACCTAGCTGGAATGAGCACGTCTAGTGACTGTCGGATCCAGTCCGACAGTGCTTTGTCAGCCTTATCCGGCTCATCTGGTAGATTAAGGGCATTTATAGACAGAAGGGCATGAAATTGTTCGGTCTTTAATTTGTGCCAAGGGCGCCTGAAGGAGGAGTGTTGAGCCATCTTCTGAAAGGGCTCTACCCCGTGAGAGTCATAGATATCAGGTGGTGATCCGACCAACACACCGGGACTGGGGATTAACTGTGAGGGAGCAGAGATTCGAAAAACTGGATCCAACAAATGGCCAGCACAGTGAGTGGGGCCATGGACCAGTTGAACCAGCTGACAGGCCTCAAAGTCCGCCAAAAAGCTACCTATCTCCGAATCCAAAGGACTATCCAAATGCAAATTCAGGTCACCAATGATAGTGAAGTTGGCTGCTCTCGTAACCAACGAACTAACTGATTCTATGAGAGCTGTCCTGAACTCTTTAGAGGGGCCTGGGGGCCGGTAGATCAATAGTCCCGACATGGTAAAGCCTGCGTTAAAGAGATCCCAAAGCGTGCACACTCACAGCCTGCCACAGCCATTTTGGCAAAGGTACAAGTATAGTGGGATTTAAAAACTACTGCAATCCCGCCCCCCCTAGAGTCTCTGTTAAGAGTCATGATATTAAAGCCATTGGGGAGCGCCAGACCGGGCTCAGCTACCGTATCGGCTGACAACCAGGTTTCCGTTAAGAAGAGAGCATCTGGATCTTCGTCCTGCAGCAGCTCGTAGACATTAAGAAAATGTTTCACTAACGAGCGACAGTTCAGACTGCAAATCTTAATATTGTGCCCCACCGAAAAGGATCTCGTAGAAGGCAGGTTAATGGCCCAGGAGTCAAAGCCGCAGTATATACAACAGAAAGGACCCTCAGGCACCTTTCCCAGAGAGTGAGCACAAGGTTTCACTACCTCCCTAATAGCCAACAGATCGCCACTGGTATACGTGGGCTTGTCTCTGCCCTGATTGTCAGCATGTCTGGCGTCTGGCGGCGGCCAGGCGCGGACGGGCGCAGACGGGCTTGCCTTAGGCGCGCCTTCGGCGCGCCAGCGGCGCGTCCGCGGCCCCACCATATTAAATAGGTGAGCGCTGATGGCCAGTACCGCCCCCTGCAACCCGGAAATGCGTCACCCTGAAGGGAGGCACAGAAACCAGTTAACGCCCTCCACAGCAAACGGCACCCAGCTGCGGTGGAACGGGGCGAATGTCAGCAGTAAAGTAAGTTAAAAAAAAATAGAATTGAAGATTTTTAAATTTAAAATGAGCTAAAAGTGCAGAGCAGACACATAGGAACAACGCGCTAAACGGTGCAAGTCCCGAAGGGTTTAAAAAACACCAAGCACACAAACAGGGTAATTGCCAGCAAGCGAGTGGAGAGCTAGTGGCCTCACCATAGACCACAATACAATATATGACCCTCCTGATCCACACTAATACAATAACACTCAGCTGCTGGGCAGTCGATTGTAGTTCATACAGACTGCATAATAATTCCATTATATTTTTTGACAATTTTATATTGACATAAGACAAAAGGGCTATTGAAATGTCCATGACCAACTAGTGTACCAGTTCACAGTAATAACCACCCATCATAAATTGAGCATGCATGGAATAACTGACGACATTTGCCACATGCTGCTGGCCAACGGAGGCCTTTAATTTAGTCCATAAGTGCAGGTCCCGACAAGCTACATACTACAACTGCTTTTTGACACCTTACAATGATAATCAGATATGGGATGAAATTAATAAAGTCTGCCCAAGCAGATGCTTCCACAATTACTCCCTCCAACTTATGACTGCTCTGGACCATAAACTTTAAACAAAATATCTCAGGATGGACAAACCAGGGCAGTAACCAGCTAAGCGGACCAGGATTATAAAAAGATCTTAAAGGGACCTGCGGAGCTGCTAAAAGCTGGCAGCTTACTGGAAACCATAAACTGCATGCCTCTCTCTTATATTACTTTGTTCATCATACTGCTAAGCACTGCGTTTTAGAACATGATAACCGCAACTTCGTGGTTTATCACGCACACGATGGAAACACTTCCCATATAGGTTAAAAACAAAGACAACACACTTCCAGCCACACTCCCTACAAGGTGTAGCATGATACCCCTGTATGCAAGGGCTTCCGTGCCCCAAATAGGGATAATAAGTGCTATAAAAATGTTACAATGCAATACAATAAGTCTCAAAAGTGATACATATTAACTTTGCCAATGCTTGTTCATTACAGAGCTATGGTCAGGCCCACTCGTCTGATACTGAGTAAAAGCTGTCTGATTCAAAAGAAGATGCGACACTGTGCCTCTTCTTCCCCTTCATATCTCCCTCTGCCTTCTAGTGTATTCTATAGAGAAGGGATGAGTGAGCCAAACTCACAGACAATAAAGGAGAAAAACAAATGAGCTGAACTCCGCACAATACATTATTGCATTAGATTAATTCCACTGTTGTTAGACCTCGTTAGTATTTTAGTGATTTTATTTTGATTTTATTGGGCTTAGTTTTATTTAGCACTTGTGAGTTTTAACCTGAACCATCAAAGAGTTGTTAAATGAGCTAGTGTGTTTAAGTAGACAATATTCGTGGATTGCAGGTTTTTTACTTTTTTTTGCTCCATTCTTGCTGTGTACATTTTCTGGTGTCATCTTGGGCGGCACTCTAGCCAGTGTTTCCTAAACTTGTTAGAACCAAGACCCAATTTTTAAACAACATACTTTTGTAACCAATTTAGTAGCTATGAGACAGGCGTATTTTAATGCAACTAAAGCATAGTATGGTAACACACTGTCATTTACAGAAAACACATTTCCATTGAAATGGCCATTAAATATATGCACAGATATACAGTTTACTGGTAAAATTAGATTGCACACAAATGAAAATGTGTGAAAATTGGGTTTCAGTGAATATTTATCATTTGTGCATCACCAAGTAAAGTGTCTTGATTTGACCCATTTAAAATGTTTGTTTCCATCACACTTCAGAATTACAAAGCATTGTGCTGCATTTTTGCTTTCCTAACTGCTGGATGTATAGATTCATTTGCAGGCATTTACATTTTGTTGTGTGTTACAAAAGATTACATCCTACAACCTTTCATTTCACACTCCCTGAACACCAGCAAGAGTGTTACATAATTCACTTTACTCTTCTTCGTCTATCTGCAAAGTCAGAGGAGTTTGCAAACACCAATCCCCATATTAAAAAACATAAGCAGCAATTTGTCAGAAGACAGCCTGACATTTGACCTCTGTCTTTGAAGCGCAGCAAATGAGACAAGAACAATACAGAAGCTATAGCCATCTTTATTTATTGCTTGACTTTCAAAACCCACCAAAAATCAGCTCACGACCCACGGTAGGTGGTAACCTACATTTTGGGAAACACTGTTCTAGACAATGCTCTCAGGGTGCCTATTTAAAAGAGCATGCTTTTGTGTCTGTGCAACAGGAACTCCAGGGGGGTGCCAAAGACAATCCCGTCTGCATACATCTGCTCTCCAGAAGCGACAAGCGGACAAAAATGCTGCCTGGAGACATGCAGTTTAGAAAAGGAAATGTTATTGAAATATACTTCTGCTGAAGACTGTGAGTAAGCCGAGATCA
This sequence comes from Calotriton arnoldi, assembly GCA_963921515.1. Classification (NCBI taxonomy): domain Eukaryota; kingdom Metazoa; phylum Chordata; class Amphibia; order Caudata; family Salamandridae; genus Calotriton; species Calotriton arnoldi. The sequence continues at coordinate 2,121,068 of CAWUFW010002488.1, read as the reverse complement.
GTTATGAGCCTGAAATTAAATCCATTAAAGTGCTGAGTGATCTAGGTATATTGGTACTGTTTTTTAATTATACTGAACAAAACATTCAAGCCCATAAAGGGATAGATTCCAATGTTAGTAATTGGGGAGTGAGGTGTGAAGAGCCTGTTTTGGGCCAAAATCAGTTTAAAAGGGCTTTATCAATGCGTGCTCTGCTGTACAGTCTAACAAGTACATGCATCAACCATTTTTGCGAGCGCAAACGGTGCGATTCGCAAAAATCGGCCGTTTGCGCCCGCAAAAAGGGCATTTGCGATGCATCAAGGTTCAAGGCACTCGCAATTCGAGAATTCGCAATTAATTGCGATTTCTCAAATTGCAATTGCATTTAAGGAATCGCATTTTGCGATTCCTTAAATGCAATGCAAGAACCACTTCAAAATAGCGATTTCGCTACTAGGGGACATAAATTACCATGAAGTTGAACTTGATGGTTGTTAGAAATGGGGGTCTCTAGTTGGCAATGGCTGGCCACTGTCCAAGTAGGGACCCTTCTTCCTAAGTCAGAGTGAGAGGGCTACACCCTTTGATAACCCCTGCTCAACCCTGTGGTAACGTAGCACGAGCAGCTAGGCCTACCTCAGAGGCAGTGTGTGAAGCATTTATGACCATACGCAGTAACACAGTGAGGAACACTACAAAGGGACACCACACCAGTAGTTATCAAAAATAAGTATCTTTATATATAGACGTATCACAAGACCAATAACGATCAAAAGCCACAATACGGTAAAAATAGGGTTACTCTTGAAATGCTGCAAAAATAGTTCAATGTGCGCCAGAAGGCGTTCAGTTCAAAGCAGTGGTCTCTGCGACCCTTTTTACTTACAAAGTACCTGGATATCGTAACAAAATCAACACGTGGTCGCAAGAAGCGGTGGCGATGACTTCCAGCACGTGAGGCCGGCGATGCGATAAATCCTTGCCGCGAGGGAGGATGATGCGCCAATCTGCAGATGCGTGCGGAGGCGATGCGACCAACTTCTGGACGTGAGGCCGGTGATGCGATGACTCCTTGTGCGAGGGAGGAGGCAATGCGGCGGCCCAGTTGCGTGTGTGATTAGGCTGTTGTACAAAAGAAGTGGCACTCCGCAAGGGAGCGACGGTCCAGGTGCGATGCGGGGGAAATGACGGACGCCCGGCGTCCGGTCTGTGATGTCCTGAAGCGATGATCTCGGTGCGATGATCTTTTGATTGCGAGCACTTGAAAGCCCGCAAACGTGCGGTGTGATGATCTTTGAGTGCGAGCGCTCAGCGGCAGCAGCGCGATGATTCTCTGGGCGCTTTCGGCTGCAGCGGCTCGCACACGGCGTTAGCGACGATTTCAGCGCTCTCTTCTCTGGAGTAGAACTAGAGGCCCTGGAACTCACAGGAGCCTCACCTGCAGATAGAAATCCTCGCTGGGAGAAATCAGGAGGCTGGGGGTGAAGTCTGATGTGCCTGAGACTTCGACAGGAGGCTAGCTCTCTTCTAGCCCTTGGGTGATTGCTTTAGCAAGATGAATCAAAGTGTCTCTCAAAAAGTCCTTTTCCTCCTCTTTCAAAGTCCAATGGTAACCACTGCAGGCCAATCCAAGAAACAGCACAGAAGCACAAGGATAGTCACCTCCTGCAGATTCCTTCAGTTACACGGACAGAGGTTCGTCTTGATTTCCAGGAGCAATACACCTTGTAGGGGTTTCAGCACAGATATTTATGCCCCAAAAGTCTTTGTTATCAAAAGTTACAAGTCACTGAGCCTAGCCAGAACCAGTTCAGTTCAGTCCTGGAGCACTTTGTTTACCAGGCTGCATCCTTCCTTTCAGGAAGAGGGGGTCTGCTATCAGACGCACAGTGGGAGGTGGAGCCATCATTCACCTTGCCAGGCACAGCTCTATTCAAGCCAAGGAGCTACCCCTCCCCATACTCCAACACAGATCTCTCTATTCAACCCAGGTCTGGCTCAGCCTGCCCTGTCCCTCCAAAACCAGACAGCCAATACACATAACAGCAGAGCACACTGGAAGGCTTAGGCAAGAAAATACCTACTTTCTAAAAGTGGTATTTTCAAACTCAGACTATAAAAATAAACTTCACTAACAGATGTATTTTAATATTCTGAGCTCAGGCATACTAAATTCGTTTTTCTACCATGTTCCTGGGGTCAGTTAGGACTGTAGCATGTAATAGTCAAACTGCCCATTCTGGCCTATGGGGAACAGGTAGCCTTACAGTAGTGAAAAACGAAATGGGGTGTAATTCACTACTAGGACATGCTACACACACCAAGGCATGTCCTACCTTACAAATGCACCCTACCCTAGGGGTGACTTACATGTTACCAAGGGAAGGTTCAGGGGCTGGGAAGTGGGTGCACTTCACAGCCAAAATGGCAGTTCCGGAGTGCACACAGACTCTGCAGTGGCAGGTCTGAGACACCATTTACAAGCTGCTTCTGTGGGTGGCGCAAACCGGCGCTGCAGGCCCACCAGCAGCATTTGGTTTACCAGCCCTGGGCACACACAGGCCACGCTACTAGGGACTAACAGGTAAACCAAATAAGCCAATCATGGATATACCAATTCACATGTCATCTTTACACAGGGAGCATTCGCGCTGTGGCACTGAAGAGCTGTGGCACAGCGCCCAGAGCATCTAACACCAGCAAAAACAGGGGGACAACAGCGAAAAATGGAAGGGAGACCCACGCCAATGGTGCCAGGTCTAACACGTGTCCCCTCCAGCTGAAATGTGGGGAGAACTACCCATCCCCTTGGGAGATCTCATCACTAAGGCGGAAAAATCTGGACAGACCATCAGCATTGGCGTGTTCTGTACCAGGGCGGTGTTCCACCGTGAAGTCCATACCCTGTAGGGAAATGGACCACCTCAACAACTTGGGATTCTCACCCCTCATCTGCATCAACCATCTGAGGGGCCTGTGGTCTGTCTGAACCTGAAAGTGAGTCCCAAACAGGTATGGTCTCAGCTTCTTCAGTGCCCAGACCACAGCAAATGCCTCACGCTCAATTGCACTCCACCTCTGGTCCTGTGGAAGTAACCTCCTACTGATGAAGGCTACAGGTTGATCTAGTCCCTCCTCATTTATCTGTGACAGAACGGCCCCCACCCCATGCTCTGAAGCGTCTGTCTGGACAACAAATTCCTTAGCAAAGTTGGGCGCTTGGAGTACGGGTGCTGTACACATGGCAGTCTTGAGGGCATCAAAGGCTTTCTGACAGGTGTCAGTCCAGTTCACAATTTTTGGCTGCTTCTTGGAAGTCAGCTCAGTCAAGGGTGCAACGATGTTGCCATATCCCTTGACAAACCTCCTGTAGTAACCCGTGAGTCCTAAGAAGGCCCTCACCTGGGTCTGGGTCCTTGGGGGCTCCCAAGCCAGGATGGTTTGAATCTTGGGCTGCAGGGGTGCCAGCTGGCCACTCCCCACCTGGTGTCCCAAGTACACCACAGAACCCTGCCCAATCTGGCACTTACTGGCCTTGATTGTGAGGCCTGCTCTGTGCAGCGCCATCAACACTTCCCAGAGGTGGTGCAAGTGGTCCTCCCAGGAGGAACTGAACACTGCAATGTCATCCAGGTAGGCGGCACTGAAATCCTCCAGCCCAACCAACACCTGGTTGACCAACCTCTGAAAGGTGGCAGGGGCATTCTTCATCCCAAAGGGCATCACACGGAACTGGTAGTGCCCATCTGGTGTGGAGAATGCGGACCTCTCTTTGGCCCCATCAGTTAAGGCGATCTGCCAGTACCCAGATGTCAGATCAAACGTGCTGAGGTACCGGGCAGCCCCTAACCGATCTAGGAGCTCATCAGCTCTGGGGATGGGGTGCGCGTCGGTCTTCGTGACCGAATTGAGACCTCGGTAGTCCACACAGAACCTAAGTTCAGGTGTGGCACCAGGCGTTGCAGCTTTGGGTACCAAAACCACGGGGCTGGACCAAGGACTGCTAGAGGACTCAATCACCCCTAGGGCAAACAGTTTGGAGACCTCCTCCTTAATGCAAGCCCTGACCCTGTCAGTCACTCTGTAAGCCTTGTGCTTAACAGGAGGACTATCCCCGGTATCCACCTCATGGATGCACCAATCAGTGACACCAGGCACCAGGGAGAACAAATCAGAAAATTGCCCCAACAATTGGTGACAATATCTCTGCTGCTCAGGGGTCAGTGTGGTGGAGAGGATCAATCAATCAATCAATCTATTTGTAAAGCGCGCTACTTACCCGTGAGGGTTTCAAGGCGCTGAGGGGAGGGGTGGATGCTGCTACTGTTCGAATAGCCAGGTCTTGAGGAGTCTCCTGAAGGTCAGTAGGTCCTGCGTCCGCCGTAGGTGGAGGGGGAGGGTGTTCCATGTCTTGGCGGCGAGGTGGGAGAAGGATCTGCCGCCGGTGGTTGCTCTTCGGATGCGGGGGACAGTGGCGAGGGCGTGGTCGGCGGAGCGGAGCTGGCGGGTGGGGGTGTAGAAGCTGAGGCGGCAGTTGAGGTACATTGGTCCAGTGTTGTGGAGTGCTTTGTGTGCGTGGGTGAGGAGCTTGAAGGTTATCCTCTTGTTGACGGGGAGCCAGTGTAGGTCTTTCAGGTTGGGTGTGATGTGGCTGCGGCGCGGGATGTCGAGGATCAGACGTGCGGATGCGTTCTGGATGCGTTGGAGCCGTTTGAGGAGTTTCGCCGAGGCTCCTGCATAGAGGGCGTTTCCGTAATCCAGTCTGCTGCTGACGAGGGCCTTGGTGACCGTCCTTCTAGTTTCGGTGGGGATCCACTTGTAGATCCTGCGAAGCATGCGGAGGGTGTTGAAGCAGGAGGAGGAGACGGCGTTGACCTGCTTGGTCATGGAGAGGGTGGAATCGAGGATGACCCCTAGGTTGCGTGCGTGGTCGGTGGGCTTGGGAGCCGTTCCTAGCGAGGTAGGCCACCAGGAGTCGTCCCATGCCGAGGGGTGGATCCGAGGATGAGGACCTCCGTCTTGTCTGAGTTCAGCTTCAGCCGGCTGTTTCTCATCCAGTCGGCGACGGCCGTCATTCCCTCGTGGAGGTTGGTTTTGGCTGTGTGAGGGTCTTTGGTGAGGGAGAGGATCAGCTGGGTGTCGTCGGCGTAGGAGATGATGTTGAGGTTGTGCAGTCGGGCGATGTGGGCGAGCGGGGCCATGTAGATGTTGAACAGCGTGGGGCTGAGGGATGAGCCCTGGGGTACGCCGCAGATGATCTCGGTGGCTGTAGAGCGGAAGGGGGAGGCGGACGCTCTGTGTTCTGTCGGAGAGGAAGGAGGTGGTCCAGTCCAGGGCTTTCTCTTGTATCCCAGCGTCGTGGAGGCGTGTACGGAGGATGTGGTGGCAGACCGTGTCGAAGGCGGCTGACAGGTCCAGGAGGATGAGGGCCGCGGTTTCACCGTTGTCTAGCAGGGTTCTGATGTCGTCGGTGGCGGCTAGGAGGGCTGTCTCGGTGCTGTGGTTGCGGCGGAATCCGGACTGGGATGGGTCCAGAATGCTGTTTTCCTCGAGGAACCTGGTCAGTTGTATGTTGACGGCCTTCTCGATGACCTTCGCCGGAAATGGGAGCAGGGAGATGGGTCGGAAGTTTTTGAGGTCCTTGGGGTCGGCCGTGGGTTTCTTCAGTAGGGCGTTGATTTCGGCGTGCTTCCAGTCCTTTGGGAAGGTAGCTGTCTCGAGGGAGATGTTGATGGCTTTCCGGAGGTGGGGTGCGATGACGGTGCTGGCCCTGTTGAAGATGTGGTGTGGGCATGGGTCAGCCGGGGATCCGGAGTGTACGGAGTTCATGATCTTGATGGTGTCGTTGTGGTCGATGCTGGTCCAGGAGGTCAGGCGGTTGGGGCGAGTGGTGGTCGTGGGGGTGTAGGTGGAGGTGGAGGTGGTTGCAGGGGCGGTCGCAGTGTTGAAGCTGTCGTGGATGTCTGTGATCTTGCGGTGGAAGAAGGTGGCCAGTGAGTCGCACAGTTCTTGCGAGGGTGGGATGTCGTTGGAGCTGGAGTTGGGGTTGGAGAGTTCTTTCACGATGTTGAAGAGCTCTTTGCTGTTGTGTGCGTTGTTGTCTAGGATGGGTCAGTGGAGGGTGGATCACACCCTCCACTGACCCATCCTTCTCTCCTGCACACAGGAGGTCAGGAAGAGGCTCACTCTCCTCCTCCATCCCATCATCTGTGGCAAGAAGCATGCCCACTTCAGACCTCTCAAAGTGGGGCTTCAGGCGGTTCACATGCAGGACCCGCAAGGGGTTCCTGGGAGATTGAAAGTCCACCAAGTAGGTAACTGGACTTTTGCGCTCCATCCCCTCAAATGGACCGGTCCACTTATCTTGGAGCGCACAAGGCTCCACTGGGGCCAGTACCCAAACCTTCTGACCAGGTTGAAACTCGACCAGAGTGGCATTCTGGTCGTGCCAACATTTAATTTCCTCCTGGCTGGCTTCCAGGTTTGCCTCAGCAACTTTTCCTGAAACGCCGAGTCTGGTTCCTGAAGGCCAACATGTAGCTAAATAAATCTTGGGGAGGTTTCCTGGGAGATTGCTCCCAGCCTTCTTTGACCAGACTCAGAGGTCCTCTTACCGGATGGCCATAGAGCAGTTCAAAGGGACTGAACCCTAAGGACTTCTGTGGCACCTCACGGTAGGCAAACAACAGGCATGGCAAGAGGACGTCCCACTTACGCCTCAGGGGCTCTTCTAGGCCCATGATCATGCCCTTCAAGGTCCGGTTGAACCTTTCAACCAGACCATTACCTTGGGGGTGGTAAGGAGTGGTGAACTTATAAGTTACCCCACACTCCTTCCACAGAGACTTCATGTACTGGGAGATGAAGTTGGTCCCCCTGTCAGACACCACCTCTCTGGGGAACCCCACACGGGAGAAAATCCCCATCAGTGCACGGCCCACCACGGGGGCCGTCACTGTCCTGAGCGGGATGGCTTCGGGGTACCGGGTGGCATGGTCGACCAAGATGAACCTGTTGCCCATGGCTGTCTTGGGGTCCAGAGGCCCCACAATGTCAATGCCCACTCGCTCGAATGGGGTACTAACAACCGGAAAGGGTTGGAGTGGGGCCTTGATCTTCCCCCCACTATTCCCACTTGCCTGGCAAGTCTCACATGTCCTGCAATGAGTGTCTGAACTCTTGCGCATCTGGGGCCAATAAAAGTGGGTGGCCAGCCTCTCAAGGGTCTTGGTCTGCCCCAGATGTCCTGCCAATGGAATGTCGTGAGCCAACCCCAGTAGGAAGGCTCTGAAGCACTCGGGTACCACCAGCACACGGGCTGACCCCGGCTCAGCAGCCTTAGGCTCGCTATACAGGAGACTGTTCTTCCAATAAATCAGATGTGAACCAGACATGTCACCTGCTGCCTGGGCTGCAGCCTGTCACCGCATACCCTCAAGAGAGGGGCAAACTTTTTGCTGCTCACAAAATTCCTCCCTGGTGGGTCCCCCTTCTTGCTGCCAATGGGTCAGCTCAGGCAGGTCCCCCAGTTCGGCGGTCTGCTCCCCGGTAGGCTCCAGGGCATCCCCCTCAGGGTCCGATCCCTCCTGGGGCGTGGGAACCAAGGGGGCCGGCTTCCCGCGCCCCCTGCCCCTTCTCTCTAAAGCAGGGATCTGGGCCATACTCTCAGGCTCCAGGTCCTTCTCAACACCCTCCTTGGCTGCCATGGACCGAGTGGTAGCACACGCCCACTCAGGCAGACCCAACATTTCTAAGTGAGATTTCCTCTCCACCGTAGCCCACGGGGAGTTCTCTAAGTCATTGCCCAACAGACAGTCTACAGGCATGGCGGGCCTCACAGCCACCTGAAGAGTTCCTGAGACCCCCCCACTCAAAGGGAACCTGAGCCACCTCACATTGGCTCTCTGAGTTGTCTGCGGACACTACTGGGTAGAATGCATGGGGGACAACCTGCTCTTTGGACACCAACCGGGAGCTGACAGCAGTTACACTGGCTCCTGTGTCTCTTAGAGCCTCCACCTTATGGCCATTGATGGTCACCCACTGCCTGTACTTTTTAGTGTTATCAGGCAGTGCAGGCTTAGGGACCATCTCAAAATCTCCTAATGAGACAAGGGTCAACTCTACGGGATCCCACCCACCTTGGGCACCCATCTCCTCCCCTCCCAGGGCTACACTAGCAAGCTGGCAGGGTGGTGCACGGGGTGGTGCATTGGTATCCCTCTGAGGACACTGGGGATCAAAGTACCTGTGGCCCACTTGACCACACTTATAACAAGTAAGGGGCCCCCTCTGAACAGGCCTACCTGTCGGGGGCACTGGCTTCTTCTCTTGGGGAGGCTGGGACACCACTGCTTGGTTCCCTTGGGAATTACTTTGGGGCCCTCTTTGGCACTCCCTTGGTTTACCCCTGTCCCCCCACTTCTCTGCTGGGGACCCTGCCCACCTTTGGCGAAGTCTCCCACTGGACCCTTGCGAACCCGGGTGCTCACCCAGCGGTCCGCCTCCTCAGCAAGCTTCCTAGGGTTAGTCAGCTTGCAATCAATCAGGTGCTGGCGTAGCTCAGGAAAACAGTTACTAGATAAATGCTAACAACAACAAATACATCTGGTGGTCTATTAAAAGGAGCCGGTACTGAATCATAAATTAACACAACAGTGCCAACACCCTAGATACCAAAGTACATGAAATCAAATAAATGACCTTGTCGGATTTCCATCAACTACCAAGAGTGGTCAGTGTCATCATTTGGATACCCTTCCTTCCTACCACTACTCTTCTAAATCACAGAAGAGGATCATGTGGATCGGATTTCGGCCAAGTCACAAAAATCACAAAAGGAGGAAGTAAAGATAGAAAAAGTGAGACCATATATTCATTGAGTAACCCGCCTCACACCAGTATCTTCATTTATTTAGGGTGATGAAAATCTAAGTGCAGTGCATGTGAGTGAAATTAAAAAGGATTTGGAAGAGAGAAAAAAACATCCTTTTAATACGAATATCTCTTCCAATCCTACATTAAAAATAGTGCAGAAGCAGCTTTGAACACATAGGCCGCTTACAGTGTGGTCAACTAGTTTCAGCCTAATGGGCCAATTGCCCAGGCTTTCTTCAGGACCTAAACAACAACTACTATCGCTACTGCATTCCCAATTGGGTCATAAAACATTTATGTGTATAAAGTTGTCATAAAATACGACCTTCTACATGGTCATTCTTCCGTACAAACGGAGAATTCTTCACACCTGTAACACATAAACACATAAAAACAATTGTGAAATAATAAGACAATAACACGAGCTCCCTTACATTAATTCATCTGCATGGATGACTTCATTGGTTACTTCATATACCAATAAGTAAAATTACACCGCTTTATCCTTTTTTGCTATCGGTGCACTCACCTTTCTTGTGTAAAGTCAAAACCTCACCTCACCCGGTAAATACTCAGGTATGGGAGACCCCGCCCTGTAAATAGAGGAAAGGCACTTTTAAGGGGATTTCATTCATCTATCCCTTATTTAGTTTACTTTAATTTATACTTCCCAGTTCAAGAACGAACGTTTCTTCTAAAAAAGGACACCTACACTAACAATTTCCAAAATACAAACTACAAACTAAAAGTTCAGAACCACCTTCGCTTGACTTTTATCAACTGTCTGAGTGGTACCTCGATTCCAAAATTGTCCGAAAATGTCAATAAATGCCACTAGTTATCTCTCGTGTTCCTGAATTCACGAGCGCACCAAAGCAAATATGGCACCCGGAACCAATCGGCTATCTCAGTTCATGAGCTCAAAAACTCATCTTGCACACACGAACATACTACGTATGTATATGCATCTGCTCTATACCCAGTGAGGAAGACGCATGGTGTACTAAACGTACTCACAAACAGGTAAGGATATCTACTACGTATGTATATGCATCTGCTCTATACCCAGTGAGGAAGACGCATGGTGTACTAAACGTATTCACAAACAGGTAAGGATATCGATCTTTTAATCCTACCACTACAACTGCAAATGCGGTAAAAGTGACCACAACACCAATCTCGTGGTTCTGTCAAGCATACGCTAATGATATATGATGTATTCAAGAACGCTGTATGGTACACTCACGCAATGGCGACGCTAGATAAATGCTCCCATGCAATCAAACCATAAAGCTGCTCAAAAGTTTCTACTTTGCTACCTTTTACCCAGCGTTCCATTGCTCTGCAAAAAAAAGACACATATTCAACCCACGTGGTACCCTCTAGCTTCTTGCAGGTCCTAAACCTCTGCCTATACATCTCAGGGGTCAAACCATAGCGGGTCATCAAAGCTTCCTTCATGTGGCCATAAACCATTCGACTTTCTGGGGGCAGGTCCAACAAGGTATCCCTCCCTCACTCACAAAGCGTCCCCACAACCCTGCTCCCCAATCCTTCTCAGGGACCCGGTGGGACACCATGGCTAATTCATAAGCGGCAAACCATTGCCCAATATCTTCACTTTTGTGGAAATCCTTAATAACCTCCTTGGGTATATACACTCTATTCTCAGTATGCACTACAGGTATGCTGCCACCAGAGGGGAGATCTCTACACTCTTTGCTTTAATCTCCAACTCCCTCAATATTCTCTCATGCTCAAGTTTCATTTTCATAATCTCAAATTCTAACTTCTTGTTCTCTAGGTCCCTCTGACCATCCATTTTAAGCCTCGCCATCTCCATATTATGCCGCCTATCTCTCTCCCTGTCCTCCATCTCCTCTGGGGACAGACCCCGGGCGGACACACTAGTGCCCGGGCTGGAAATTGGTTTATCTCCCACCAAATCTACTTCTTCACCCTGCTGCTCTCCTGCATTCTCTTCCCCCTCCACAGGCTCCTCCATATTCTTAGGGGCATCCCTGGCTTCTAGCCAGGCCTTCAACGCCTTGTAATACTCCTCCCTTTTAGTGAGGCCTGTGATAGGGACTGTGAAGCGTTTGCAAAAATATTTGAGCTGCTTGGCATTGTAGGTTTCTAATTTCTCTTCTTCCCAGGAGAGATCCTCCGAGGCATTGGATCTGGGCTTGCCCATTGTGGCAATAACTGGCAATATTAATTTTAAAAAAAAGAATCACGGAAGAAAAAACCTCAAAACGTATGTGGTTGCGTTATGGTCTGCACTCACTAGAAGTGTACACTATAATTACTGTATGCGATCATAAATGCAAGTCCAGATCCTCACCGCTGACCACCAATGTTAGAAATGGGGGTCTCTAGTTGGCAATGGCTGGCCACTGTCCAAGTAGGGACCCTTCTTCCTAAGTCAGAGTGAGAGGGCTACACCCTTTGATAACCCCTGCTCAACCCTGTGGTAACGTAGCACGAGCAGCTAGGCCTATCTCAGAGGCAGTGTGTGAAGCATTTATGACCATACGCAGTAACACAGTGAGGAACACTACAAAGGGACACCACACCAGTAGTTATCAAAAATAAGTATCTTTATATATAGACGTATCACAAGACCAATAACGATCAAAAGCCACAATACGGTAAAAATAGGGTTACTCTTGAAATGCTGCAAAAATAGTTCAATGTGCGCCAGAAGGCGTTCAGTTCAAAGCAGTGGTCTCTGCGACCCTTTTTACTTACAAAGTACCTGGATATCGTAACAAAATCAACACGTGGTCGCAAGAAGCGGTGGCGATGACTTTCAGCACGCGAGGCCGGCGATGCGATAAATCCTTGCCGCGAGGGAGGATGATGCGCCGATCTGCGGATGCGTGCGGGGGCGATGCGACCAACTTCTGCACGTGAGGCCGGTGATGCGATGACTCCTTGCCGCGAGGGAGGAGGCAATGCGGCGGCCGGTTGCGTGTGTGATTAGGCTGTTGTACGAAAGAAGTGGCACTCCGCGAGGAAGCGACGGTCCGGGTGCGATGCGGGGAAAAGACGGACGCCCGGCGTCCGCGCTGCGATGTCCTGAAGCGATGATCTCGGTGCGATGATCTTTTGGTTGCGAGCACTTGGAAGCCCGCAAACGTGCGGTGTGATGATCTTTGGGTGCGAGCGCTCAGCGGCAGCAGTGCGATGATTCTCTGGGCGCTTTCGGCTGCAGCGGCTCGCACACGGCGTTAGCGACGATTTCAGCGCTCTCTTCTCTGGAGTAGAACTAGAGGCCCTGGAACTCACAGGATCCTCACCTGCAGATAGAAATCCTCGCTGGGAGGAATCAGGAGGCTGGGGGTGAAGTCTGATGTGCCTGAGACTTCGACAGGAGGCTAGCTCTCTTCTAGCCCTTGGGTGATTGCTTTAGCAAGATGAATCAAAGTGTCTCTCAAAAAGTCCTTTTCCTCCTCTTTCAAAGTCCAATGGTAACCACTGCAGGCCAATCCAAGAAACAGCACAGAAGCACAAGGATAGTCACCTCCTGCAGATTCCTTCAGTTACACGGACCGAGGTTCGTCTTGATGTCCAGGAGCAATACACCTTGTAGGGGTTTCAGCACAGATATTTATACCCCAAAAGTCTTTGTTCTCAAAAGTTACAAGTCACTGAGCCTAGCCAGAACCAGTTCGGTTCAGTCCTGGAGCACTTTGTTTACCAGGCTGCATCCTTCCTTTCAGGAAGAGGGGTCTGCTATCAGACGCACAGTGGGAGGTGGAGCCATCATTCACCTTGCCAGGCACAGCCCTATTCAAGCCAATGAGCTACCCTCCCCATACTCCAACACAGATCTCTCTATTCAACCCAGGTCTGGCTCAGCCTGCCCTGTCCCTCCAAAACCAGACAGCCAATACACATAACAGCAGAGCACACTGGAAGGCTTAGGCAAGAAAATACCTACTTTCTAAAAGTGGTATTTTCAAACTCAGACTATAAAAATAAACTTCACTAACAGATGTATTTTAATATTCTGAGCTCAGGCATACTAAATTCGTTTTTCTACCATGTTCCTGGAGTCAGTTAGGACTATAGCATGTAATAGTCAAACTGCCCATTCTGGCCTATGGGGAACAGGTAGCCTTACAGTAGTGAAAAACGAAATGGGGTGTAATTCACTACTAGGACAAGCTACACACACCAAGGCATGTCCTACCTTACACATACAATGCACCCTACCCTAGGGGTGACTTACATGATGCCAAGGGAAGGTTCAGGGGCTGGGAAGTGGGTGCACTTCACAGCCAAAATGGCAGTTCTGGACTGCACACAGACTCTGCAGTGTCAGGTCTGAGACACCATTTACAAGCTGCTTCTGTGGGTGGCGCAAACCGGCGCTGCAGGCCCACCAGCAGCACTTGGTTTACCAGCCCTGGGCACACACAGGCCATGCTACTAGGGACTAACAGGTAAACCAAATAAGCCAATCATGGATATACCAATTCACATGTCATCTTTACACAGGGAGCATTCGCGCTGTGGCACTGAAGGGCAGTGGCACAGCGCCCAGAGCATCTAACACCAGCAAAAACAGGGGGACAACAGCGAAAAATGGAAGGGAGACCCACACCAATGGTGCCAGGTCTAACAATGGTAATTTGCAAAAACTTTGAAAAATGCACTAAAGTGCATTTTTCAAAGTTGTAGGTTACACACACACACATGCCCTTAGGGCATGTGTGTGTGCAACATGTGTGCACAGAGCAATTTCAGGGGTGCAACAGGGTGTCCTTTGGACACCCTTGCCCCCTTGAAATTGCATGCACAATTTGCGCATGCAATCTCCCATTCATTCCTATGGGCCAGTAGGCCCATAGGAATGAATGGGAAGACATTCCTTAATTGCGACTCACAATTTGCGAGTCGCAATTAAGGAATGTTTAGGAATCGCTATTTCAATAGCGATTCCTACATGCATAGGCTTTTGAGAGTCCTTAATTGCGATTCCTTAATATTCGCAATTAAGGACTCGCAAAAGCTTTTCTTGATGCATGTACCTGATAGTTTATTAAATGTAATTATGACTAAGAGGCTTGAACTTTTGGCCATCACTAAATCTTGGTTGAAAGAGAATTGTACTTTTATGGTGGATGAACTAATTTCTGGAGGTTATCAACTAAATAACAGCGAAACTAGGAGGTGGAATTGCAATAGAAAATGAGCTGTGTGAAAGTAAGGGCAGACATATTAAATGACTTATAGAGCCTTCAAGTCAGATTTACTGACCAGATGAAAGTGGTGGTATGACGGAACCCCATGGGCATTTACCCCACATGCCTTTACCACGCAGTCAGTACCCCGCGTGCAACGTTACCACGCATTACTTTAGAATGCAGGTCATTACACAGACTTGCTTTAGGGGGTGCTAGACTTTTTTTTTAATTACTATTCCAACTCCAGTCTACGCAGCAATAGAGAAGGTGTTGGACTTAAAAGTCCAACACCAGTCCAACAACGCGCCCCTACAGTAAGTCATTGTAACGACTTGCGTGCTAAAGTAACACGTGGTAACAATGCATGCAGAGTACTAAAATCGTTGTAAAGCCTGGTCGTTGTAAAGACTGCGGGGTAAAGGATGTTTCCTGATGAAAGTAATATGGAATGTGTTTGTATGTTACAGACCAATAGGGTGCCCCAATGCTGCACTAGATCAGTTGAGCTTCGACTCATATCTTGTCTGTAAATATGAGAAATTTACTTTTGAGGGCTCTGAATGTGTATTCGATTCATTTTCAGACATAACTAAAATTAAACATAAAGAATTGTTGTCTTTATTCAACTTCAGTGTGACTAGTGATTCTCTGACTCTTAAAGCTGGCCACACATTAGATATTTCTTGTTCTGGTAGTATTTCATGTACTCTCCTTCCGGCTTTTAAAGTATTGTGCTCTGACAATTTTGTTATTGCTGTAAATTGGAGCTTGTGACCCTCGAATTTTATCAAAGTGAATAACCTGTCTAGGAGAAACGTCTGTAGGTGGCAACTGGTGGATTGTAAATGAACTAGGTGGTGGCATCGCCATGCTAGGTAAGAAGAATAACCCGAGTAATGGTGCAGAATCATTGTTGGCACTTTGTAATGAAATAAAGCTTGCAGTGAATGATCAAATCTTTACCTCAGTTATTGATGAGCAGAAACAATAAAAAAAGGTTCTCCGAAGAATTTAAATTCTTGAAGGCTAAACTCTGTCAACTGAAATGTCCTTGGCATAACGATTATTCTGTGGAGGCGAGAAATTGTTGGTGCGCCTACAACTGTGATTAAAAGAAAGCTATTAAAGAAGCCAAAGCCTCCCATTAATCAAACAGAATCCTGGTACCCCTCCGCCCCCTCCCCCAGCATGCAGAAAGCCTTGTTCCAGGTTATCAAGGAATTTGGAGTTACCCTGGGTCGTCAAGGAGTGATTTGTTCGGAGAAGATGTACAATCAACTGGCAGGCTTTTTTGTTTAAAAAGTGGGATCTCTAAATGCCAAGTTTGAAATCTCTTTGGCGAAACAGCCAGTTGGGTCATTCTAGAGGAACGTAGATCCCCAGCAAAGACTTTCAAATACTTTAGCTAGCTTAGCTCGGATACTTGCCTAACTCGAATAAGTGAAAGCCAGGGATTAATTTGGGTCATATATTGCAGGTGGGACACACCAGAACTCATTTTTTTTAGGTCAGGCACTATGTTTTCCTCAACAGAGATTGTGTCAAAGTAAAAGAGAGAATAACACAAAAGCTGGAGAGAAGAAGGAAGAGAAAGATGGAAAAACAGTGACAACAGTCGAAAGCAGTAATGAAAAAACGGCAAGAGACAAAGGGGCAGGGAGTGTCTGGTGGTGGATTAGAGAGGCATAGGTGGAATCAACACTGCACAGTCTTGAGGGGACATGGCCAAGACCAAGATGGCATAGGACGCACATCTCTGAGCTCCTACTGCCGATTCCCGCTCTGGAGGGAAGCTGTCCGAACCTGCTAGGAGGTGCCGCTGGGAGTGGAAAAACAGGGGAGCTGCATGACAGAGTGGGAAACTGAACCTTTCAAGATGAAAGAGGACGCATGGCGCTGTGACAGCGGTGCAGTGGGCCCATCAAAAGGGGGCACCGACGTGGCTGGGGAGGAGTAGCTTTGCCCCCCTGTTGGTCCCCTTGCCCCCGCCTGACAACAGTCAAGAAGAAGCACTCCTGCATCTGTGGGGAAGAGGAGAAGCGGGCTCAAAAGCCTGCCTGAGAATGGGGCAGGTGATGGGGGGTGACAGCGCTTGTGTACAGGCCAGGTGGCGGCTTGTGCCCGGAAAAGACCGATTGGCTGGGCTGCCCAAACCACGGAGGAGCACAGGATCTGGGGTGGAGCCACTCCAGCACTGGTGAGTGCCTCTGAAGGAGTCGAGACAGGTGGGACTCCGAACCCGGGCACACCACAACAGCGGAGGATGGGTGCTGAGTGATGAGGTGAAACTGCCACAGCTGACCGGACACGGAGGTGAAACCTTCGAGACTGGGGAGCGCCGCTCTGCTCCCTGCCCCCGCCAGATAACAACTGGAAAAAAAAACTCCTGTACCAGTGAGGAAGGGCCCAAAGTGCTGCCTGAGAGGGGCCCGAGGCCTTCAATGTCAGACGCCCGAGAGTGACCAGCTGTCTAAGGTACCTGGGCCGCTGTGGGAGCAGCGGACCTGGGGGGTGGGGTCTTCCCCTGCACCGATGAGTGCCACTAAGAGATAGGACTGCTGCTGGGAGGGCAACTGGCCTAGAGGAGCAGTGTCATTCACCAGTTTGCATGAAAGCACCGGTGCCCGAGAGAGACAGTGGAGGATGGAAGGCCTGAGACTCCAAGGGCCCCGCCACATGTGATTGCCTCCCTTGCCCAGTACCATGATTTGTGGGGAAGGAGGATAGAGGAGTGCTGACTCTGGGAACAACTGACAGGTAGGCATCAGACGTGCCTGGGAGAGCAGCTGGTGTGGACGCGGGGCCCCTCTAATGCGAATCGAGGTAGAGACCCCCATATGCCTCACGCTAGGATCTAAATACAACAAAACACGCATGGCAAATGACGAGGTTTGGGGGTGGCTGAGCGCACTACAAATTGACGGGGTACAGAACTCGACAAAAACATCGGGCAGTGTTCAAACCTAGGCCTGACAATGTCAGGGTCTGTCCGGGACTATGTGGGGAACACAGTCAGGGACTTGGGCAAGGACTGGGAACTGGGTAGGAAACGTACACAGAAAGAGGAGACAAAGGGATCCAAGGGGAAAGCCTGTACAAGTGAACAAGAAGGGTGAGACTCAGAAAGGACAGGCACTCATGAGGCGGCTCAGCATTCAGAATCAATAAACCCAGGACGGTTGTGCAATACACTTAAATATAAAACAACATTAACAATAAAGGGAATGTGGGGTAAAGCACTCGGGAGCTCCACACGGTAAGACTGAAGCTCAGTAAGTTCCTCACCCACAATTGCTGTTACAGATACTGACTGAAAATACCACATATAGGATATGTATGCAAAGGCAGGGTCTGTGGAGCTTATACCTATGGTGATGTTATAACAGTAACTCAAAGACAATACTCACAGTGAACAAGAAACACCACCTAGGTAGTCAGCTGTGCCCACGGATCCTGGCGATCAAACAGGAACACGCAAGGCAATAACAGCAAAGGGGTAGAACTAAACACAAGCACAATAGACAAGGAGCTAGCAAGGAGGAGTGCTTAACAGGAAAGGAAGGAAATCACAGGGCACACTTGGCAGAAAGCAGGTAACAAACATACAAGGTAACAGAAGCGAGACAGCTGAATAGAAAGACAGCAAACTAGGAACTGGAACCAAGGAAATGGGAAGAAAGGCAGGGACTGGAAAAGGGTATGCAGAAGGGGAGGCTACAAGGCTATACTAGAATAGTGCAGGGTCAAGAATCAAGAAAACAAGGTAGCATAGGATGCAGTGCTGGGGCAAGAATTGAGCAAAGGCTCAGGATTCAAGGTAGCCCTGCAGGTCAGGAACAAGGAAATGTTAAGGCTCAGGAATCAAGGTAGCACTGCAGGTCAGGAACAAGGAAATGTTAAGGCTCAGGAATCAAGGTAGCACTGCAGGTAGTGCTGGATTAGGAAACAGGAAAATAGCTACAGCTCAGGAAACAAGGAGTCAAGAGAGCACTGCAAGCAGTGCAAATCAGGCTCAAGAAACAGCTGAAGCCCTGGAACAGGAACAAGGACTAACTATAGCTCAGGATACTAATTAGCACTGCAGGCAGTGCTGGTTCAGGAAACAAGGAATAGCAAAAGCTCAGGAACAAGGACTGGTCTCACCGGATAACAGCTTACAATGACCAACACTGGGCTGAAGGGAGCTGGGGCTTAAAAGAGCTCACAGTAATCATATGCAGGCTCGGGCTTAGATGGCAGGAAGGCTGCAGGCTTGAGCTCAGGAGGCAGGAAGGCTGCAGGCTTGGGCTCAGGAGGCAGGCAGACTGCAGGCTGAAGTTGCGTAGGCAGGCCGGCTGAGGACCCAGGCTCTGAAGGCAGCGGGCCGGGTGAGGACTGGGGCTCTGAAGGCAGCAGGCCGGCTGAGGACTCGGGCTCTGAAGGCAGCGGGCCGGCTGAGGTCTCCGAAGTCTCTGCAAGAAGACAAGCTGAAGGCAGAGTGACACATGGTTCATAGACTTTAAGTTCTGGGAATGGTAGTAGACTGTGAAAAGTAGATTTGCTGTTGTCAGTAGTGACATCTTCACAGGTCCTTGTAGTATCCGGGACTGTGATATCTACTAGACTACAGGACTGGGTAACCTGGTGTGAATGGAGAGCAGACGTGCTAGAACCAGAATTCTTATTCAGCAAGCTGAGTATGGTATCATTCTCCTTTTGCAATGCTGACACAGACATTGAATCCGGATCAGAACAGAAAAGCAAGTCAGGATCTGGCAAAGAGGTGTTTGAAAGCCAATGAGTAAAATATTCTGAACGTAAATGTACATTTCTCATAAGAGGATTTATTGTTTCGGGACTAGGGTGAACATTCTCAAACTGTAAAGTAGACACTAAATGTCTCTCATTGGTGGGCACTGGTGAACTGCCCTGCACAAACTTACTTGATGCACTGGTGTGTCTTTCTGCTGCTAACAATGTTTGTAGATATTCATTTTCATCCTGTAGATCACTGGCTGACATCAGGTGAAGATCAGGGTCACAGATGGAATGAAAATCTAACATAGAAGGATCAGCCAACCACAGGGAATAATATTCAGCACGTAAAAGTCTGTTTTGTTCCATGAATTGATCTCTAGAGTTTAAGGACTTTCTGGATCTGTTGCTGAACATCTTGGCAAGAACTGACAGGGTGGGTTTCAATAAAAAGGTAGCTAACTGAACGCAAAGAAACCTCACAAGTGACCATGGAAATGTAGGTTGGTCATTCTGTCAGGGTCTGTCCGGGACTATGTGGGGAACACAGTCAGGGACTTGGGCAAGGACTGGGAACTGGGTAGGAAACGTACACAGAAAGAGGAGACAAAGGATCCAAGGGGAAAGCCTGTACAAGTGAACAAGAAGGGTGAGACTCAGAAAGGACAGGCACTCATTAGGCGGCTCAGCATTCAGAATCAATAAACCCAGGACAGATGTGCAATACACTTAAATACAAAACAACATTAACAATAAAGGGAATGTGGGGTAAAGCACTCGGGAGCTCCACACGGTAAGACTGAAGCTCAGTAAGTTCCTCACCCACAATTGCTGTTACAGATACTGACTGAAAATACCACATATAGGATATGTATGCAAAGGCAGGGTCTGTGGAGCTTATACCTATGGTGATGTTATAACAGTAACTCAAAGACAATACTCACAGTGAACAAGAAACACCACCTAGGTAGTCAGCTGTGCCCACGGATCCTGGCGATCAAACAGGAACACGCAAGGCAATAACAGCAAAGGGGTAGAACTAAACACAAGCACAATAGACAAGGAGCTAGCAAGGAGGAGTGCTTAACAGGAAAGGAAGGAAATCACAGGGCACACTTGGCAGAAAGCAGGTAACAAACATACAAGGTAACAGAAGCGAGACAGCTGAATAGAAAGACAGCAAACTAGGAACTGGAACCAAGGAAATGGGAAGAAAGGCAGGGACTGGAAAAGGGTATGCAGAAGGGGAGGCTACAAGGGTATACTAGAATAGTGCAGGGTCAAGAATCAAGAAAACAAGGTAGCATAGGATGCAGTGCTGGGGCAAGAATTGAGCAAAGGCTCAGGATTCAAGGTAGCCCTGCAGGTCAGGAACAAGGAAATGTTAAGGCTCAGGAATCAAGGTAGCACTGCAGGTCAGGAACAAGGAAATGTTAAGGCTCAGGAATCAAGGTAGCACTGCAGGTAGTGCTGGATTAGGAAACAGGAAAATAGCTACAGCTCAGGAAACAAGGAGTCAAGAGCACTGCAAGCAGTGCAAATCAGGCTCAAGAAACAGCTGAAGCCCTGGAACAGGAACAAGGACTAACTATAGCTCAGGATACTAATTAGCACTGCAGGCAGTGCTGGTTCAGGAAACAAGGAATAGCAAAAGCTCAGGAACAAGGACTGGTCTCACCGGATAACAGCTTACAATGACCAACACTGGGCTGAAGGGAGCTGGGGCTTAAAAGAGCTCACAGTAATCATATGCAGCAGGTGTGAGCAGGCTAGCAGCAGCCAGCCACAGGTGAGCTGAATTCCTCCACCCATCCTTGGCCTGCAGGGGTGGAGACAAAGCAGTGAGCAGGGAATTCTAGGTAGTGGAGTTTCAGGCATGAGTAGGCTGGCTTCAAATATAAGCAGGCTGGCTTTCACAAAACCCGGCATGGATTGGGAATGGATGTCAATTCCCAATAAGTGTCCAAATGGCTGGAAGTCAGGATATGCATGCAGGGGAGGGTCTGGAAGTTTATTAGAAGACTGGAAAGTCCCCCAGTTCAGCCCCGTGGTGGTGGACACAGGAATGCAGGGAGCAAGTCGTGACAGACAAAACCTGCTTTCCAAAAGGGCAACAATCTCACTCTCATTCTACCATAATGGATGGTGCGGAGCCGACACTCAGGTAGATGGGAGAGGCCCTGGTGAATCAAGTGGACCAGCTGGGGAAGATCCTAGAGGCTGCTGTAGACTTAAAATCCTCCCTGGAGACCAATATAGACGGAGTGGCCCTGGAACTGGAACTCCTCAGAGTGGACCACAGAAAGTTGGATGCTTAGGTCACGGAGAAGGAGGGCACAATAGGACAGGAGATCCCGGACACTGAAGGGATGAAGGGCCAAATTTGAGGTCTAATCTTGGCAATGGACCAACTCCAGGACAGAGCGGAAGACGTGGAGGGCCTCTCCCGTCGGAATAACTTTAGGAATATGGGGCTGCCCGACAGGATCGAGGGAGACTGGCAGATCTCAATGTAGAACAGTGACTCATTGACAACATATATATTTGAACCCTACCAACTCTATTTTTGGTTGAGAGAGCGCACTGCATCCTAGGATGCCCACCTGCCCCGGGTGGGCCACTGAGGCCGATGGCGGTGAGGCTAATGAAATTCAGAGATCGGGCAAGATCCTGCAAACAGCCAGGTCTCATGGCTCCTGATCGGTAGTCGGTAGTAGGGTCCATCGCTTCCTGGACTTTACATTGCAAACCCAGTGGAAGAGACGCTTGTTCTTGGAAGTAAAACTGAAATTAAGGCAACTGGGTCTGACATATGCTCTCCTCTATCCAGTGAAGTTCATAGTGGTTAAGGAAGATTCTACGCATTTTTTGAAACACCTGCAGAGGCCTTGGAATGGCTGGAATAAGGTGGGGAGTCTGTAAAGGGGAGTGAAGCCTGGCAGAAAGTTGGATGGAAGAGGGGTAGCCGACAGAACCAAAGGGGCGTAGCCTCGGCTTGCTGCCCCTCATCCTCGCAGGCACATTTGGAGAGGGCTAGCATGATGGCAGAAGCAGCGAATATCTGTCAGTCCTAGGACTCAGCTGAGGTAATGGGCTCTCCGTCGGACTCAGAAGTGGACTCCACCCTTGAGTTTTTGGGGCCACGACTGGCAGTAACTCCAATGATTGTAGACAGCCTTGTTTGAATGGCATGAGCATGTCAATACAAGGCAGCAGCCCAGATGTGAAGGAGAAACCTGAGATTTATGCCTCCTTTGAGGGGGAACCACCATGTTGACCTTTACACCTATAGACTATTTGTAGTTATCATGACTGAGTGGTAACTCTTGGGAGGGAATTTTACTTATCTTTTCCTTAAGCCTTAACCATATTCTCTTCCTAAATTTGTTTCTCCGTTGTTTAAGGGTGGGGCGACAGACCTTTCCAGAGTTTGGTATAAGCATATTTTCACTTATAGCTAGGAAAAGTGGGGTGGGAGGGCTAGAAGGGTGTTTTGAAACAGTTTTATGCATGGATGGGCCCACACACCCTCCCATTAATCAGGGTCAGGCTACAGGAAGGAAGGAGGGTTTGGGGACACATGTTTTCAACTCCTGTGATTATGGGTGAGAATACATCGAACAACGTAGTCAAGTAAAAATACTTGAACTCAGTGTGCACAACAAAACACTATATTACATGCTGTAAATGTCTTACTCCAAATAATAATCCTTCTGCAATTCTCTTGTCAAATTTGTTTTATACATTCATGAAATTGAGAAACATTTCATTTGTTGAGAGTCACATTTAAGAATACATCAATCTCTAAGCCACTCAAAAATATACATAATACAAAGGAGTTCATTAGGACGATGTTTATCTTCATGCCCAATGCATTTCGGGACGTAGTCCCTTCTTCAGGGGCCAATCTGTAAATTACATATAAAAATTGTACAGATATGGATATCAAACGACATTGTATATACAATATTTCCACACTCATATGAAAAAAGTTGTGCATTGTACCAAGCTACAATGTGTGAACATAGTCTTCACTCTCAGATCTCCGCACTCACTCCAGACACAGACGAAAAAGGTAAAACTTAAAGATCTGACTCCTAACATGGCCAATGACATTACTGAAGCCCACCAGCTTCAAATTGTGTTGCATGTGCTCACCCTCTCTCTCCTCGTGACCACCAGCAATAAACCAAATGAAAAAAACAAACCTGCAGCCTCCTGTAAATTCCAACTCGCCGTCTACTCACTGAATTCCCAATACGAGTCCCAAACTGCAATTCACAGTGATATGCCAATCCACCAGACTGTAAAATACGCAAAGACACACCTAAATATCCACGATGCCTTTCCTATATATATCCCAATATACATACACTTGTTGCGCCAGAACTAATAAAACCATACTTGAAGAGTTCTGTTGTGCTAGCCAACTTATCTTCTCAGTTCTTCTATGGTTGTTACTCCTCCTCGAGTAATCTACAAGAACACCACAAGTCAATAGTGTCTGCAAACCTTACATGCCCTGTATACATATCGGGCCCCCATTTGTCACCCAATAAATACCTTGTTTCTTGTTTTGCCGTGCTCCTGCACGATCAGTGAAAAAATGCTTGTGCCGACGCCATAATACACGACCGTGTCGATTGAAATACGCGACCCTCTGCATCAACATAAACAATGGACTCCTCCAAGTCGCACTTACTCCACCAAAAGACACACACTATATTGCAATGGTGTTCAAAAGTTCCCAAATATACAAAATCTGGATATGCATACATCGCTGATGTCTAATAAATCATTAATGCAAGTATTCCAACCCGAAATTCTAAGTCCATAATACTGAATCAACTGTTGCTAAAACGTTCAAAAAAGTAATCGTTAGTTAAATAACGCTACAAAACCATGATTTTGTGATGTCATCAAAACCAAAGCGATTAAACAATACATCAGACCATCTCAAAGTTCTGTTCTGGAATGTCAATGGCATAGGGAACAAAATCAAAAGGGGGGTAGTGGCACAATACATAAAACACAAAACCCCTGACATATTTTTACAGGAGACACACCTCCTGGGCACTGACTGCAAATTTTTTGGAAGAGGGCAATACGTCTCCTTGGGACATGAAGGATTCACCAAGAGCTCTTGGAGTGTGGTGATATTGACAAAAAAGACCCCCCTTTCTGGTAACCAGGAAATGGGAGGACCCAGAAGGGATGGTACTTGGGATACAAGGGTACAGGGGCACGCAAGGTTTAAACCCTCATCAATATACATGCCCCCTCCTCACTTACAGAAGGAAGTAATGGATAAGATTGCCCCAATACTATTTGAGGTGGGGCATACCATCCCACTTGTTGGGGGATTCTGGAATGATGTGCTGGCACTGGAGATGGACCGGTAGCAATCTTGCACAGCCAGTAGGCCACCCGTACCCACAAACTCAAGTAGCAAAATTTGCCTGGGCGTTTGACCTCACAGATATCTGGAGGCACAAGCATCCCACCAATGTGGTTTACTCCTTCTATCCTGGGGCACATGGGACATCCTCACGATTGGATGCACTCGTTGTTCCCACTGGGCTGTCCTTGCAGATTGTGGAAGTGGAATACTTAGCGAGAGAGATCTCTGATCACTCCCCGTTACTACTCATGCTAGGAAACTGTTATATGATCATATATATAGTTTATATGTATTATGTGTTATACCATGTTAAGGTGCAATCCTGCACCATTTCTTATTTATGTTGCCAAGGAGACTGGAATGTTGGGTTTCGTGGAAGCTCCAGGCTTAGACAGTTTGATCCTGGTTGCTGATGTTGGGAGTTGCTTTGTGAAGAACCTGTGCTGACTTCCTAACTGTGGTATAAACCTATTTCTACTTATTATCTCTACTTCGTGTGGATTCTACTTATTCTGGATCTAGCAGAAACACTAGCAGATGAGACAGCTACCGCTTGCACTTTATTGCATGGGAGTTGCAGAACCCAGCTTCAGTAACACAGCTGTGAGCTGACACAACAGTATACTTTAAGGAAAACAAAGACTCAGTGGATTCCCCGGCGATGGTGTGGGAGGCATACAAAATGGTCCTGCAAATCCGCCTCAGATCATGATAGCCCAGAGGAGAAAAGACAGGATCAGCAAATTCCTGGAATTAGAGAAGCAGGTATTGCTGTTAGAAAGGCGGTTAGTTTGACACCCGGACAAGGCGACCTGCCAGATCCTGACAACAGCCAGAACAGAATACAAAGATGTAGCAGAGGATGTGGCCTGCTGCCACTACCTCTCGGTACAGTGGACGCTTTATGTTGTTGGGGGCAAGGCGGGACGCCTGCTGGCATGGCTGAGCAGCAGGGAGGAGGAGACCAGATGGTTGGGAGAAATAACAAGAGAGTCCAGGGATAGGATCACCCAAGCAGAGGGGATAGCCCAGGAGTTTGCCTGGTACTACCAAGCTCTATATGAAGCCAGATCCCACCAGGGGGAAGCAGATATAGATAACTTCCTGAGTGAACTCCACCTTCCACAATTAGAAAGAGAGACAGAAGAGGCGCTGGAAGGCGATCTCACCCTTGAGGAATTATCTGGAGCACTGACCTGTATGGCCAGCTAGACAACTCTGGTCCCCAATGGGTTCTGTACAGAGCTCTTTAAGAGACTCAGTGCCTTGGTGGGCCCTTACCTCTTAGCAATATTTGAAGACGCATATACACAGGAGAGGCTACCCCGGACATGCCCAAATCTCAGTCATATATATGAAGAGTAAACCAAATTCTTAATGTGTCTCGTACCGCCCAATGCCGAAAAAGTGTTCTACTCTATCCACTGGCCCTACCTCTTTATGGTGCTCAGATGCTTCGGACTGAGCCACCGTTTTTATGGCTGGGTGACCCTCCTTTATACTGCACCCACTGTGGAATCTGGAGTGAATGGGACAACGTCAGCACTTTTCCCAACTGGAATGAGGGACCAGGCAGGGTTGTCCGCTTTACCCTCTCCTATTTCCTTTGTGTATATAGTCCTTGGCCGCCTGGATTCGGGCACTAGAGATAAATGAAAGATCAGAGCTAAGGCAGAATTAGCGGGGATCTTGCTGTATGCGGAGGACGTCCTCTTATATGTCACGACACATCTACAGATATTCGGCTCGATGGAGTGGAGAAGTTTGGAGACTACTCTGGTTACACGGTAAACTGGAATAAATCGGTACTGTTCAAGGCAGGTCAGTAGGATCATGAGATTCCGATCCCGGCCCCACTGTGCCTGACCACACAAGGTTTTAAATACCTAGGCATCTATGTCACACAGGAATCAGAGTGCTTCCTGGAGGAACATTTTGAACTGCAGTTGACAAATTTGCAAGAGGATATGGCCCGATGGAGGAAGCTCCCCCTAACGATCCTCGGGCGAGCAACTATCATTAAAATGATTACCCTCCCTAAATTTTTGTGTGTTATGCAGAACACACTATTCCCAGTACCTGAAACTTACTTCACCCATCTAGATGGGGAGATGAGGAGACTTTTATGGGACAGAGGGAACCCACAGATAGTGTTGCGGACCATTTGTCTGTCATGGTATAACAGAGGTATTGCACTCCACATTTCTGGGCACACCACTGGGCCTCACAAATTCAAGTATTTAATGACTGGGCATACACCCTAAGGGGCAATCTAGCGGTCCACTTTGACCAATGCTTTATGCACGAACCTACCTGGAAGCATTATGTGCATGATGGGAATGGTCAGGCATGTCTCCTGATGCCGACACAAGCAGTACTAGCTGACTGGGATAGAGCAAAACCCATGTTAGATGTAAGGGTAAACCCACCAAGACCACACCGCTGTGGGCTGGGGACACTCTACCTGAAATTAGCAAACTTCATGGCTTTACCTGAGTGGTATCATCACACTACGGAATGTGGTGACAGAGAGAGAGATCAAGTCTTTTACCTGTCTGCAGACAGAATTTGATCTATCGCACACGCACCACTACAAATACACCCAGCTGAGACATGCCATACACGCTGAGACAATAGATTGGACTGCCCTCCCAGATTCGTATTCACTGGAGACTCAATTACTGAGTGACCAGTTGGGGAAAGGGGCCATATCCTCTATATAAAGGATGCTCATCAACAATACCCCTCACGGTCTTAAGGGTCTCCAGGGCAGATGTGAACAAGATATGGAAGAAATGGTATGCATAGATTGGGAGGTAGCGCTGATGCATCCCCGAAAAGTAGCCATCAGGGCGTGCTTCCAACTTATACAGTTGAAGGTCCTACACAGAACCTATATAGCATGGGACAGATTGCAGAAAATGGGACAGATACCTGTCTATGTTGTAACAGCCATGTAGAATCATTTTACAATACTATGTGGAAGTGTGCGGGGATACGGAAATATTCATACATGCCAACCCTCCCGATCCAGGTGGCAGACTACCGATTTCAAGGCTAGTCTCCTGCCTCCTGATTCCTGCATGCAAAAACACGATTCCTCTGTGGGCTGCAGCTGACAGAGCCTGGTATTGAGTAACTCGGAGTATGCACTGCCAGTAACCTACTCCTACAGGTCAGTGCACCACACTTGCATTGAGCTCTTTCTGCCTGCCATAGCGCTTTCTCCGAGCTTCTGGCAGGTAAGAAAAAAAACTTACATTTCTGTTTCTAATATCTGATCCTGCAGCAGCAGACTTGCAAAGCCTATACATGACAGTAACCCGATTCAGGCCCCAATAGAAGGCAATGAGGGAAATGCATTCTCCTGATTTTGTTTTAGAAATCTTCCACTTTTCTGTTCTAAAATGTTGGTGTGTATTACTATTGCACCTGCACAGTTGAAGAATTTGGTAACATACTGAGGGAGGAGATACTGCCCGCTCCCAGTTTGTACTCCTAGTGATACCATGAGATATAGACCTGCCCTGCAAGAAGTTATTGTTTTGCTTCCTGGGCCTGGTAGTAGCAAAAAGAGATATAGTGCAGGTGTGGGGGGCGAGGGAGACACCCACTAAAGAACAATGGATTGCTGCAATTGGCACTTGTATGGGAGCTGAAAGGATGGTATATGCTGCCAGAGGGTTTCCATGGAAATTTGAGCAAGTTTGGTGCCATTGGTGGGAGTATTATGGCCTCGAAGTGGGGGATCCCCAGCCATTACAGGAGTGACCTGTGAATGCCACCTCCCACGCACAGTGCAAAGTAACTGGAGTGGTACGCGGGGTACCCTTCTTGTGCTTTGTTATGCTCCCCCCATTGACTCCTGGGAAATAAGATTGGGATGATATAATCCTTTATGCTCGATAAACCTGGACCTCTACGTACTTGTTTGATTTTGATACTGATGTGTTCTGCATATTCCCCAACTGTTTCTTTTTCTTTATGCATAAATGTAAAAATATATAAAAAAAATGTGCAGCCTTAGTATTCGGCATCGCAACTTTTGATACTCCCGTCTGCGGGCTTCTGATCAAAACTTTGGGCCCCAGCACTTGAGCACCAGTGAAAGTGAACCATCCGGTTCTCATGCAGAGATTCTTACTGCAAAAATTCAAAAGGAATTAATGGTCTTACGTTGCATTGATCTTAAAGAAATGTTCAAAGCCTCATTCATTACGGGTGTTCTTCATAAAGACCTTAAAAATCCTTTTGTATTGCCCTTATTAAAAAAATGATTTAACTATTTGAATCTGGATCTTCTGGAAAGTTACAGGCTAGTATCTCAACTCCCCTAAGTTGCAAAGTTATTGGAGTGAGCCCTCTTCAACCACATTTCTTCCCTTGTAGAAGAATAGCCCAAGCAAGTTTCAGAGCAGGCAATGACAGTGAATTTGTGGTGATTCCATTAATGGATGATCTTCAACATTATGCAGATTGCGATACGCTATCTGTGCTATCTTCCTTGACCTCTCGGCTGAATTTGATACATGGATCACCACATGCTGCTAAGGCACTTGGCTGACTACTGTATCTCAGTGGTGACATTAACATGCTTTTGAGCTTTCTATTTGATAGAAGCTTTTATGTGGAGCTTGGTACTTATTTGTTGAGATCAAAGCCCCTAAGTGGTGAAGTTCCTCAAGGTTCAATGCTATTGCCTTTAGTATTCAACATCTACATGGCACCCTTGGCCCGGCTGATTAAATCTAGCGGAGTCACGGCAATCATGTTTGCAGATAACACTCAGATCCTTTCAGTGGTGGATGGTTAGCCAGAGAAGAAATCCACCGATCCACAGAACTGTTTGGCCATGGTCCATCAATGGATGGAACAAAATCATTTAAAACTGAATGGTGAAGAAACAGAGATTCTTCCTCATGTTCACCTATCTATTTTATGAAACCAACCTTTCAGACCTTCTTCTTTGGGCCAAAAACCAATCCCTGTTTATTGTGTAACTCTAGGGATCAAAATGGGTGCTGCATTAACATTGACTGAACAGATAGATTCAGTTATTAAAAAATGCTTTTTCCAACAGAGGCTTTTAATAAGAATCCTTCATATGTTTCAGTTCAGCAAATGGTTCAAATTGTCAATGAATTCATGTCTTCTAGATTGAACTATTGTTACTCTGTAAATTAAGGATTGCCAACCAAATCCATTAAAAAGTTAGAAATGGTTCAAAATGTAATTAATGATCAGCAAATTGAATTCCTTCTTGGGTGCACTAGCTGAACATTATTGTTTTCCAGTTCAGCAAAGGATCAATTTCAAAGCATTTTGCCTAGTTCATAAAATCCTATTCGGGGAAAATATAGCCCCCTTACTTCTGTTTTACTCTCCAAACACAATCGGAGATCGAAGAGCGCCCTTCCATCTCAAATTAAAACTCAAAGGTCATTACTGAAACTTAGGAAGCTGATCAAGACCTGGATATTCAATAAATAGGATCTGGTTTATTTGGGCATTTTTAGCTTTTAAATTGAGATCTGTGTTTTTCCCCAATGTTGAGGTACCTTTGGGAGTTTGTTCGCACTTTATACAAGCCATAAATAAATATTGGTAGTTTTAGGCTGTCATATGGAAAAGATCTAGACCCGGAAGTGAAATTATCATTGGCAAAGACAATAGGTCTGTTTTTTTCTTGATAGGTTTTATGAAGATGTTAAATACACAGATTGTCATTTGTTAGGCACCCACTACAGACACAAATGAATGCTACTTGCTAAGACTTCCTTCAATGTGCAATTATGACTTTAATTACCCCCTGCCATATGACTGAGGTGTCCTCCCTCGAGTCTACGCCTATTTCACTATTATGCTGCAAGATTAAATTACTGCTCCTTCTAACTAGATCAAATATTGGGGACAGTGGCAACCAGTATGATGGCAAAATATTATTGTACCCCACCTTCAAACCCCTTACTTTCACTGTGAGTCTTTCTTCCGAGTTCATTGTCGCTTTCATTAGGAGCTTCTGCCCGGCCCCGGCACAAGGACTTTCGGAGCCTGAGGCAGAATGTGAACTCGCCCTATTTCCCTCCTATCAACAAGGCCTTAATTTCGGTCTGTTTGTTGTGAACTGGTGCCCCGAGTGGCCTTTTATGATGACACCATAAGGCAGATGCCTTCACAGGTCTTAATGCAGTAGCTGCAACTCTGCTCTCAAGCCTCCTTCTGTTTCATGGAATATCTTGTGACTCGCCTACCACCAGTGTGAAAAGTTTTATTTTCTTTAAAACATATTTTTATTAACATATATGGTTTTTGTTTCCACGATTTCACGACAAAATGTTTACAACATCAGAGTTTCAGTGCAGTTCTTAATTAACATACTAGGCAGGGTAATATACATTTCAATCGTAATCCTGGGGTAGGACGCAACAACATAAAATTCCTATGTAAGCCTAGTGCCTGCTTAGCCTTGCGCGCCATTGTCACATCACCCCATGTATGGACTAACTTGCACCCTGCCTATCTCTACTTCCACGCTCTGCCTCGGTGGGCAACTCTGACTCCTTACCAGGACCAGGCAGTGCCCCAAACGATTTTGCACACAACCAGTTGGGCTGGAACATATAATCCAATAACATGAAAAACAAACCCAAAAAATCTAACAAATAATAAGGAACCAATAAAACCCTGCATACGAAGAGGGGATAGGAGCGCAATAGTATCCAGCGGTGAAGGCATGAAAGCCAACAGTTATGCAGTGTATGCCGTACCTCACTTGTGACTCCCTGGGGGGGCGGAGGGGGAGAGGGAAGGGACAGGGGGGAAGGGAGGGAGGCAGGGAGTGGCTTCCACCCCGCTAACCCGGCCCCGGACCTACCACCTACACTCATTCAACGCTGGTGTCGTCCAGCCACTCCTACCGAAGGGGGAGGCTATGTGCCGTCTAGGCCACTACGACTTGACCTAACCGTGCACCCATGTGTGTGTCATTCACTATCACTCGCTTCCTCCACATTAGTGCTGTGAGCTTGCTCCGGGTTTTCCCAGTTCGCCAGCACCACTTTCCATAAATCTGCAATCGGTCTTGTCCAGATGCCCCTCGCCTCTTCCCAACCCAAGGCCCTAGCCTCTGCTCCCGCCCAACTAATAACCTCTCTGTACCAACTAGCCACCTGTGGTCCCATAGCAGATTTCCACACCAGTGCAATCCACCTCTTAGCTAATCCCAGAGCCAGGTCTATAAACCGAGTCCCTCCCTTCCGCTTAGGCGGGCGCGGGAAGAGCCCCAGCAAACAGACCTCTATGGACAGCGCCAGATCCCTCCCCAGTGCATCCTTAATCTTAGCCAGGACTCCCTCCCAGTACAAACGCACTACCCCACAACTCCATGTCATATGTATAAAACCAGCATCTACATAAGCGCACCTCGGGCATCTCCGCATCTCACCCCCGTATGTAACATTTAGTCTATGTGGCGTCATATATACCACGTGGATATAATTAAATTGTGTATATTTAAGTCTAGTGTTTCTCGAGATCTTATTGTGAGATCTCAATACTTTTCCCCATTCACTATCCGTAAATTCCCTGTCTATTGCTCTTTCCCACTTTCCCCGAAGACCTGTCATGGGGCCTGTGGCTGCGGCAACCAATGCTTCATGGTGCCAATGCACTTGGTGCCCTGCCGTGCCCAACGTGTTCAATGCATGCAGTCGCAGACTCGTCCCGCCCTCCATCCCAAAGCTGTCCAAAGGTACGAACCAGTGCTTCATATTGCAGGAACCGGCCGGGGCAGAGGCCATAGGCATCCATCAGGTCTGCAAACGGGACCAGGTAGCCATCCTGGTAACAGTCGCCCACTGAATCTAAACCGGCCTCCGTCCACACCCGCAGCTGTTCCGCCGTGAACACCGTTAGCGGGTCCCCATGGGGTAGCCCGACCAAGGGTAGCGTGGGGGTATACCACCGGGACCCACCCAGACTACGCACACAGCACTTCCATATGTGTATGGCTGTGAGCTGCAACACCGACTTGTATGGGACACTAATTTCTGGTCTCAACAGTTTGGCCAGCAAAAGAGCCGGATCACCATCTGGCTCCGTTAGCCAGGTCCCCTCCGCATTCACACCCTCCATCCACTGCGCTAGCCATTGCAACTGGGCAGCCGCATATATAGTTCGAAATCTGGCACCCCCAAACCTCCATGCTCCATCGGACGTTGTAACGTCTGCAACGAAACCCGGCGTCTATCATCCCCCCAGATCAGGTCCCTCACTAGGGCATTCAGAGGACTGAACCATCCCCGGGGCATCAGGGTCGGCAAATTAACAAAAAAGTACAGCAACCGCGGCAGCATGACCATCTTTAGCAGAGAGACTCTCGCCATGACAGGCAGCTGTAGAGTGCGCCAGAAGTGCACGCACGCCCTAAGAGACCGCAGCGCCCTGTCCACGTTCCCACCCCGCAGGTCTTCTAGTTTTATTTTCTTTATATTTACAGCTTTCAGCTAAACTGCGAGGCGGCTCGTTGCTCTAATCTGCTTAGAGGGTAACAAAATAAGGCAGTGGCTTCAACTGCAGCACGTACTAAGCCATCCTTAGAGATAAGCATTCCTTCACCACGTTTTAACACATGAAACAATTACCAAATTGTTTCAGTCCTTGCAAGTTGAGCACCCACACGTCCGGCAAACTTAAGCAAAAAGTATGATGCTCCCAGATCTTTTAGATCAACAGAGGACGGGTTTGGTCATACATGGGTGCAGGTGGCATCCAAGTTGGTACAAGAGGGAGGGGGTGCAGGGACCGCACAATCAGTCCTGAGCTAGGAACAAAGTGTGGTAGTAATGTAAGAGGCTCACTTCTCGGTGAAAGAGATTGTTTTTACAAACTGAATGAAAGATTGACTTGCTTTTCCAGCCGGTAGACCGGCTCGGTGGTTTGTGTGTCTGCTTCAGAGATCTCTGTAAAACCTCCACATCACAGCCTTGAAAACTAAGGCCCTTTATAAGAACATATTTTCCCATAGACACAGAATGAGTAAAACCCTTTGATACATCTGGCCCAATGTCCAAGCGCCATTCACAAGAATGAACACTTAGCATAGTGACTTAGAATTTAAGGATCACTATTGTGCATGCTCCATCCACAATAAGGCCTGGACAAAAATACAAGTGTTGCACTGCCTCCTTCTGGGCAGTACGCCATCATAAATAGGAAAGCAGTGGGTGCACCCCCAATGATTTACGATTAATTTTTAGGGAAAGGATAGGATCTTGTGGTTATCAACAGGCACCATGCCCTTGAACTAATTTGGTCAGAGAGAATCGCCATTAAAAGCCACATGCAGGAACGTTCTACTCTTAATCGAGGGGTAGAAATGTAATCCAATACACCAGCACTCAAGCATAACAATAGCGTTGACGTCTGACGCCCATCATCACTATCTTTAGGGGACATACTTGCGCCTTGCTTGTTCGTATGCTCCCTGTAGAAATGCTTGCTGCATGTGGTCAGGACATCTGCGGCTTATCCTGCGACATTACCTTGACTTTCTGAAGCGCAAACAGTGCACAGGGTGCAAATCAGTGAGAACACGGAAATTTGTGCATATACATCGTACAGGTCTGCCAAGTATCACGCACCCGGCGTGACTCTAACGCATTTCAGTGTGGTGTTCCGCATCACCGCACTGAAATGCATTGTCACGCATTTTAATGCCACTGTGGCTCTCTGCTGTACCAGCGCTGAAGCCAGCCACGCCAGGCTGCTAGCGCGCCTGCGCCGGCTCTGCTGCTCCCCGCAGACAGACTTGCCTGCCCGGGCGCTGCCACCAGCACAGGCTCAGTATTGTAACAGTTTACCACTCTGCTGCGACAATGTATCTTATAGCTGCAGTGCTGCATTGAAATTCCTGCCCGGGCGGGTCTGAGTCACTCGGGGGGATCATGTGACCACAAGTCCTGGAAGGAAGTGAGGTCGGCCGGGGATTCAGGAAGCGGGGACTGGAAGCGTGCTGCGCACCGGCGCGCAATCACTGCGTCTGGTCAGTGGTGGCTGCCTTTCCGCGTCCCGGTGTCCGCAGTAATACCAGACAGTGCGCAGCTGACTGCGCACAATTTAAATTACCGTCGGGACTAGCATCAGCATCATGGCACCCGAGAGGCCTCGGCCGGGCTGTGGAGTTGGCGACCTTGGCTGCGGCTCACCGACCCGAACCGAAGAATGCCCCGCGTTAGACTGCTGCAGCAGCCTACGGGAGAATCAGGGTTGTACTGATTGCCGCCAGTTTGAGTTGCCGTGCTTGCCTGCCACCCCTGCAGCAAAGTGTAAGTGGAGTGCGGTATCTTCGCTTTCGTTTTAAAATCAAATAAACATTTGCTTTATAATAAATAGCGATCCGAGCGCTGATAAGCCAGCCACACTCTGCCTGCAGTGTCACGAGTCCTGCACACAGCCCCAACATCATCAGTCCCCAGTGCTTGTGGCCACCAGACATCAGTAGCGGCTCCCCGCCTGCCGGCCCTGTTACTTATATTAATTAACTTTCATATAGCGTGACTCACTCGAAGGGTATCTTGGCGCTGCAAGTTCTTAACAATCATAACCCAGGACCCCCATTCCTGCTCAGCCAAGCCCTGTGAAAAGCAGCCCTCACCAATGCAGCCCCAGCGAGCTCGGCACATGCACACATGAAAGCTCCAGCTTCCTGCCTACACCATAGCTCCCAAATGAGAACATGTCAGACCGGACCAAGGCCATCAGGGGACACAAACAGAGAGAGCAGCTCAGCGCAGTGGCAGTGAGGGGTCACTGCACCAACCAGGCAGGCCAACCCTCTTAACAGCACAGACAGCCAACTTCAGTCAGTCTACAACACTACTGCCTGCAGCTTGCGTGACCCTCTTCACAGCAACCTGGTAAAGATGCTCTGGCTCACCCTGGCACTGCAGGAGGACACGTCATGGGGGTACAGGTGAGAGAGCACTGAAGTAGTGCAATGGGATGTCTGTGCGAGTGTCAGATTGGGGTGAATTATGGTTTAATGGGCAAAATATTCTGTATTGTTTAGGTGCACATATCGGGGATTTATAGGTCGTGGAAGCACGCTAGAAACCGGGTCCATGGGAGTGGGTGGGGCTGGCAGAGGGTCTGTCACTGCAGGAGGCCCTGAGCCTGCCCTGGAATGGATCTGAGTAGATTTCAACGAGCTGAACTGTCATATCAAATAAAGATTTATTTGTAACACGAGGTTGGGAAAACAGACAGGAAGGAGATTTCTGGTACACTGGCAAACTTATTGTTTCGAACCACGCAGTTTGGATGTTTCTGGATTAAATAAAACATCATAGTTTTATGTCTTGTTTAGTCTTATTTACTTCTGATTCTTTGCCTGTACTTGTAGAAAGAGCGCTTGCTTGAAATCCCTCATTTCCCTCACCGTGAAAAGTCCTGTGGACTCAGATCTCTGCAGTACGTGCTCTGACTGAACCATTCAGTTTTCTTCCCAGCCCCAAACCAATGTTCTTCACTTTGATGGGAACATCAAGATTTTGGGGACCTTTCTAGCGTCCTGTTCTCAAGATGACGAACCTTCATTTGGTGACCTGGGGTGCACTCACTTGCTGTGCCCTTGTTGTCACACCAGTGGTGAACCAGTTTTGGACTAATTCCAAGATTAGGACACTGTGTACCTGATCCTCCCACACTGCCACTGCAGGGGGCTGGAAGGTTTATAGATGTCTCTCTAGCACACACCTCATCCAACATGAATCAGGCATGTTCACAAAACATGTATTTTATGAGGATTTATCTGTGAGTTACTGCTTTTTGCTAGGTTAGTGCTCATCAGTTTATGGTGATTTACATCAGTTTTAAGATCTACTTGGAGTTTCTCGTTGCTCAAATGGGTGTAATTTCTGATATTTATATGTTTCCCTCGTCTTCATTGCTTGATTTTGCTTCCGAGTAAGTGTCACTCATAGTCGTTGAATGTCACTCATAATTACATTGAAATTAGGAAAATGTCACACATAAGCAATCTGAAACCTTGGCAGCTATGATCGTATTTTACCCCTGTGAAAAATAAACATTTTCGCTGTTTCTCACCACGTTCCATAACATATGTAACATTGAGTTGGGAAATAAATACAATAACACCCAATTATTTAAGCGTCACAACAATTTAAAGTTCAGCCTGCACAAGTAATTGGGTAGTATTATTCCTATGATAAATCACGTTTCCTGTCAAAATTCTTTAAACATGCGTCATATTTGATCACGTGTCTCTTCAACGGACAAAAAAAACTGGCCTTTACTGGAAAATACTTCAGAAGCTTCCTAATTTCCGCGTCTTTGTGAGTCGGTCTTTCCATGTTGTCCTTGTAGGCGAGGCCTTGTAGCTTGAGAAAGGTCGCACTGCTCTTCGAACCGGAGTCAGGCCTCGTCCTGAGTCCAGCTGGCACGCGGTCCCCTGCTGCACGCTGCACCATATATGGCCTCCGCTCGGGAGAGCGCCCCTCCCCGGGGCCTCTCGAGGTGGGTTGGCCCCGGGCCAGTCAGGAGCGTTTTAATCAGCAGTGCTTGTTAAAGAGTAGAAAAAACCTCGCTGACCACTACGAGCAAAGAGCCATTGGTAACAAAACAAGCAGAGGGGGGCGGGGAGGAGGGGGCGAGCTACCATAATTAAAACGTTCAGAGTCCTAAACTTAAAACACCACCAGATGGGAAATAACATGAAACTGTGATTCGCATGTGCTTCAAATGACCATGTTTGCTGCAAATCAAAATATTCATCCTGGCTGCAACAAAAAGTGGTATCTTCAAAAGGTTCTTTTGATGAGACCAATAATTGTTGTAAACAATCGTTCATGTAAAAATGCAAGATGTGGTCAAAAATTGAAGTGGTGGAGTGAAATATGTCCTAGGCTAGATGTGCCAAAGCTGCCATGTACTAATTTAAATTCATGATTACTTGTGTGTTTAGACATTAATGTGTAACTTTTCATCATAAGAAAAAATAAAGTAGTGTAGAATAGATGTAACTAACTGGTCCCTTGTCAACTGAGTCCCCTCGAGGCTGCCCTATTTTACTTTAGCCAACAGTGCTCTGGATTATGGGGTTTATTATGATATGTTGCTCATTTGCGTATCGCTTTACACCCTGTAATATCTTCTCAAAGCACCAAAGGGTGGAACGAGAGGGGGAAAGGTAGAGATAAAGTTGAAGGAATGTGGAAGGAGCCTTGTAGTGCTATTAAATCATTGAATGGATCACTTGGGTGTTGTGGGGAGCTGGTATTGCGATGACCACCGTGAACAGGCCGGACTTCAACCGATAACCCGGCTGGCATCCCACATCAGCAGCATGATATCAAATCTTATAAGACTCGTGTAGAGGTTGTTCCTCAGAAAGTCTTCAGTGGAGTCGCTCCTTGCACTAGGGAATACGGCAGTGGAGAGGATAACATTGGGATTGTGGGGAGGAACCTCCACTGAGAAGTAAGGAGCTTGGTCATGCACCCATGTAATGAATTCATCCTGTATGCCATGTTTAGATCTCGCCTACAAACAGTTCATGTGCTGTCGCAGGAGAGAGGGGTATTGGTTACTGTAAAGGAAATGGAGACCGTCCATTTCTTACCTTTCCTTGGCATCATTGTCACTCTGCTTTGCTGTCTCCTAACGCCAGCGCGTGCCAGGCGTCCCTTCCTTTTCTTTCTGTGGACCATGAACCAAGCATAGATTGATTTATCGTAATTAGTGTCCATTCGCTGCTCGCACTGTGATTCAGGTACTATTTCTTTCACTGTATGACATATGTTGCTTCTTCGTCCACTAGCCCCTCCCAGTCTAAAACACATTTATTTGTAAACAAACCAGTTCTTGCAGAAGCATTGTACATACTAATAAGCTCCTGAATCGGATCAAAGGCGTCGGCTGTTTACATAGATCGTAGGTCGACATAATTGGTAACATATTGGATTATAATTGCATTTATATAGCACAAGGCTGTGAAGCACTATAGGGCAATTCAGTGGCAACTCAGGCAACTTTACATGTCATTCCACTCCTCTGAGCTCCACTCAGTGCCACTCACCTCCACTCAATGCCACTACACTCCATGCCACTCAATGTCACTCTACTAAATTCCACTCAATGTCCCTCCACGCTACTCCACTTCATGCCACTCAATGCCACTTCATGCTACTCCACTTCACGCCACTCAATGCCACTTCACGCTACTCAATGCCTCTCCACACTACTCCACTTCACGCCACTCAATGCCACTCCACGCTACTCGACTTCACACCTCTCAGTGCCACTCCACGCCACTCAATACCACTTCACGCCACTCAATGCCACTCCACTTCACTCAGTGCCAATCCACTCTATGCCACTCCACTCAATGCCACTCAGCTCCACTCATTGTATTGTATTGTATTGTAATTGCATTTATATAGCGCTTACAACCCCTGACGAGGCGTTGAAGCGCTTTTTCGGCGAGTAGCACACTACTCCGGAACCCATAAAGGATTAGTGTTGAATTAGTATAGTGAAATATGAAAGTAATTTGAGTGGTGGATAGGTTAGTCAGTTATTTGGATTCAGAAGGATAGAAGAGGGAAAAAAGGTTTGTATTTATATAGCGCTTGTTACCCTTGATGGGGTGTTGAAGTGCTTTTTGGCGAGTAGCACGCTACTCCGGAAACCCATAAAGGATTAGTGGTGAATTAGTATAGTGAAATATGAAAGTAATTTGAGTGGTGAATATTAGTCAGTTATTTGGAGTGAGAAGGATAGCGGAGGGATAGAGGCGGGAAAAAGGTTTGTATTTATATAGCGCTTGTTAACCCTGATGGGGTGTTGAAGTGCTTTTTTGGCAATTAGCACGCGACTCCTTAACCCATAAAGGATTAGGGTTGAAATAGTATAGTGAAATAAGACAGTCATTTGAGTGGTGGATATGTTAGTCAGTTATTTGGATTGAGAAGTGTAGGGGAGGGATGGAAGAGGGAAAAAGGTTTGCATTTCTATAGCACTTGTTACCCCTGATGTGTTGAAGCGCTTTTTGGCGAGTAGCACGCTACTCCGGAACCCATAAAGGATTAGTGTTGAAAATTAGTATAGTGAAATATGAAAGTAATTTGAGTGGTGGATATGTTATTCAGTTATTTGGATAGAGAAGGGTAGCAGCGGGATAGAAGAGGGAAAGCGGTTTGCATTTATATAGTGCTTGCTATCCCTGATGTGTTGAAGCGCTTTTTCGGCGAGTAGCACGCTACTCTGGAACCCATAAAGGATTAGTGGTGAATTAATATAGTGAAATATGAAAAGTGGACATGTTAGTCTGTTATTTTGATTGAAAAGGATAGTGGAGGGATGAAAGAGTGAAGGATTTAGATTTTTTGTTTTTTTTTGTTTTGGAGGTCATGGCAGTAGGAGGCGTCATGGGATGAGTAAATAGGGATGTGCAGGGGAAGAGTCAGAGGGAAGAGTTTTCCACTCCACCCAAAGCCACTTCACTCAATGCTATTCCACTCTACTCAGTGCCACTTCACACCACTCAATGCCACTCCACTCAGTGTCACTCCACTCAATGCCACTCCACCTCCCCTCAAAGCCACTCCACTCCTCCCAACAAAGTCAATAGTTCTCACATAGGCGAGACCTATTGGCTTTGCCAATGCTTGTTTGTACAAGACACACAGATTATGGACGGAATGCAGAACAAATCAAAACATTCACCCCCAGTCAAGAGATCTGTGCTCACGGCGCCACTGGATTCAAGCTAACCTGGCTGATGAGGGGTGAAACCCCGAAACCGGTCCTAGGAAGCTTGTTTCCAGTCCAGGGAGGGCCTGGCTTGGCAGTTCGGGCTGGACTGTTCCCATGGGAAACAGGGTCAAGACTGATTTGTATATTGTATTGTAATTGCATTTATATAGCGCTTACTACCCCTGACGAGGCGTCGAAGCGCTTTTTCGGCGAGTAGCAAGCTACTCCGGAACCCATGAAGGATTGGTGTTGAGTTAGTATAGTGAAATATGAAAGTAATTTGAGTGGTGGATAGGTTAGTCAGTTATTCCGATTCAGAAGGATAGCGGAGAGATAGAAGATATATGGCTGGGTCTAAACTGGAATGGCATGAGGAACAAAAAAAAGATACATTTATGCCACGATCTCTGTACTGGGGGGAATGTATGACATTGTTTAGCAGTCTGTCCATCAACTGCTCTTTTCGTAATGCTTGTTTGTACGGCTTCTGAACTGGAAAAGAAGAAATGTTCAGTGCTGTAGTGATGGAAGTGGTGGACTGACCACCTCCCTTATCTTCCTCCACCTCTGTCATGTCTACACAAACCATAGAAAATCGGTGGTCAGAGAGAAGTAAGGCAGTTGCTATTCTGCCTTTCACCTGTCTTAATCTGTACCCCTCCATCTTCACAGACCGATGAAAACAAATCTTCGGCAATTAATTACTTTAGAGAATTTCATTTGATCTATTATGGCTGCCAGGGATATGTAAGACTGGGGTAAATTGTCTGTTCGCTGATCCCATCAGCTTTATGTAATTGAGCAGTGGTGTAGCTGTACGAGGCTGTAGCATTTGTCTAGCAGAGTGGCGTAGCTAGGCACTCTGCCGCCC
Source organism: Calotriton arnoldi (assembly GCA_963921515.1). Taxonomy (NCBI): domain Eukaryota; kingdom Metazoa; phylum Chordata; class Amphibia; order Caudata; family Salamandridae; genus Calotriton; species Calotriton arnoldi. Next base: position 2,080,234 of record CAWUFW010002488.1, on the reverse strand, counting down.
GTGGCGGTCCCTGCCTTCCTGCCTTTTGCCGCCGCGCTGAGGTGGGGGGGGGTGATGGCGATGATTTTTGCGGCCACCGCCGCCCCCAAAACTCGTGCCGCCCGGGGCGCACCGCCCCCTCCGCCCCCCCTTCCCCCTTGCTACGCCACTAGCACCACTGCTTAAGTCATGTGATTGTGCAATTTGTGTAACTTTTAATTTCTCCACGATGACCCTTTTAAGCAAATTCTTATTTAATAATTGGAAGTCGCAAGCTTGAAAAATGAATGATTACATAAAGGGCTTTATACAACATTTAAGGACCTTGTGCTGAAAAATCCACAGTTTTGGCGCCCTTTGTCAAAGACCTCTTGGGTTGAGTTAGCCCCAGTTTTCTCAGGGGAGAGTACTGCTTGCTTCGCCCACAATAAAAGTATTGAAATATTTCATTAGGACTCCTTCAGATTGCTGGATGTTTAGTTTAGGTGAAAATTGTGTGAAAATTAACCGTTTCACACTTATTTTTTCAAACCCAATAAAGACATTCTAAGACCTAAACACTAAAAAAACACAGACTGAAAACAACTTGAAACTTTGATTCACTCGTACTGTAAAGTACCATGTTTGCTACAAATAGGGGCAGATACAAACCAATGTCAGAGCCGCTAGAGGGAAAGTTGTTCAGAGTTGTAACTTGACTGTTGTCAAATTCAACCAGTCCTATTTTGTTTTAGCCATCAGCACTGTGGATTACAGGGTTTATTGTGCTATGTTCCTCATTTGTATATTGCTTTATACTGTGTAATATCTTCGCAAAGCAGTAAAGGAGCACGGGGAGAGGAAAAACAAGAAATATACGCATCCAAAGCTTTACATAAAAATAAAAACAAGGGCATGCCTATATAATTTTCCTATGTTACTTAGGGTTGCCAAATTTGATCAGCTTTATAGCAGTCAAGCATATGGTCTTAAACTGGAGGAGGGAGGAGATGAACTTTCCATGGTACTGGGAGTCTCAATCCTTTGGACACCACACTTCCTCCTTCTTGGTATACCACATGGTATACGCATGGCTAGTTGTATATTGCCCATTTGACCCTTAGGGATGCTGATCTCAAAGAGGCATACTGCCCCACTAAGACTAGCTGGTACATGGGGATGGATCAATGTAGGAAAGCTCAAATGGTTTTGTATGAGTCGGGGGATGCCTTCGGAAATTTAAGAAAATATGGAGACTGGCACAATCATTATGGTCTGAATGACTGGGCAGAAGAGCAGGCTCCTGAACACCCCAGAATGTGAAATGCCACTAGCCCTGATCAGAGATGTGATCTGGGATTCACCCGGACCCGCAGCACCTATGTAGACTGCTGATGTGATACTTGGGGGTCCGTCCACCCGGCGTGTGAGCTTACAAGGTTCTGTGAATGGAGATTAAAAAAATAGCTCTGGGTAGATCAGATTAAGTCTGTGAACCACCATAAATTTATTTACTAGTGTATTTGCCAGATGGGTGTTACAACCGCTTTAGGAACCTGGAGGTCTTATGCACAGGAGTAATATTGGAGTTGCACATGAAGTAAAGAGTTCTCTAATGAAGAGATGTTTCCCCCTGATGTCTCTGGGTAGTAAGGCTCTGATAGAGGGGGCAGGCTTTGGGCATGTGATTGTGTGGGGGAGAAGGGTGGGGGAAACGAGAAAGGGGCAGGAAGTGCTCACAGACCTACTCTGGACACCTGTCTTGCATAGTAATCTTTTCAATTAAAACTGGTGGCAACAGATACATTTATTTACAGCAGGAATATAACACTGATCGAAAAGTTACTAAGGCTCACACAAAACATCCTCAAAATGACCAAGCATTTGCAATGCAATAGGTCTCGCATTTACGCGAGTTTAAGCTTTTGGCATTGTAAATGACAATGCCTATTATTTTTGTTTTTTAAAACATAAATAAAAGGCATTGTCATTTACAATGCCAATAGCTTAAACTCGCGTAAATGCGAGACCTTTTGCCTTGCAAATGGTTACGTTTAAAACTGAGCGCGGCGCCGCTTCAAGGACACCGCGCTTGGTTTCTTTTTTTTTTAAACTTTAACACTGAGCGCGGTGTCCTTGAAGCGGGCGCCCCGCTCAGTGTTAAAGAAAAAAATATATAAAGAAACTGAACGTGGTGTCCTTGAAGCGGCGCCGCGCTCAGTTTTAAAGTTAAAAAAACGAACAAACAAACAAACAGAGCACGGTGTGCCTGAAGCGAACACCGCGCTCATTATGAAAGTAAAAAAAAAAAAAAATTCAACAGAGCGCGGTGTCCCAGAAGTGAACGCCGCGCTCAACATGAATGTTAAATATCAATAAATAAATAAAGTGAGCGCCGTGCTCATTAAAGTAAAAAGCATACAATTTAGAGCGCATAGCGCTGCAGCCGCCATTGTCCCCATCAGTGTCCATTATCAAAATAGTGCTCACCCACCAGATAAAGCCCACCGTGCAACAAGCCAAGTAAAAGGTCCAGTCCTTATGGGTGTTAACAAATGGAGACAAGGCGGTACCAAGGCGGGACTATCAAGCCTCATAATCAATCAAAAGCCAGCATTTCCGAAGGACAATGACACAAAGCCAATGACAAATATGGGCGGAGAGTGGACGAGGCTTCCACAGCATACCCTACTACAGCATGCCTCGCAGAGCGAGTAGCGCATGCGCGCTGCCGCTAGGCTCGACCTAATAAACGAACAGCCTCTTGAACAGTGATAAGAAGACTCAGAATCTGCATTGAGTTGCATTGATAAGCAGATTTCACCATTCCCCCGCTCAATAGGGCAGGCCATCAACATCACCCTCTTCATTATTCAATGTCTACATGAAATCCCTGGGTGATCTGGTTAAGCAACCGTGTGTACCTGTAAACCTATATGTATTCTCCTTTTTTTTAATATAATATTTATTTATTGGCATGGTATATTAACACAGAATACATTTCTGTAAGATATAGACCAAGGCATTTCCATAGTTCGTCAGTAAACATACCTTGAAATGGGTAAACAACACATCTATAGTGTGTAGGAAACCCACCTCTCTATACAGTGTACCACAATGGGGTACACAGTGCAGAGAAGACAGAGAGACCCCTATTGGTTTACAGAGGCAAAAGTAGATAATACTAAAGCTCTATTTTGTGGTAGTGTGGGCGAGCAGTTAGACTTATCAGAGTGTAGTGCTAAGCATTTGTTGTACTCACAGAGGCAAATAATGGAACACACACCCAAGAATGAAGTTAAGACGATTTATAGAAAAATAGCAAGTTGTTTTATATATATTTTGAACCAAGAACTTCAGTTACAGGTTAGCATGTAATACATTTCAGCAATAAGCGAGGTAGGTACAAGCAAAGTACAGTTGTGCACAATTACGCACAATGTTATCCTTTGAAAAAAAAAAATCTGCAGTAGGACTTAGGGGTTCACCTTCTAGGATACGAATGTTTGGGAGCCAGGGTCCAAAGTTCTACCAGTAGTTTCTCGGGAGCATCCCTGATTCGGGCGGGAGCAGGGGGTGAGAGAGTAAGTAGCTGGCGTGCTACGAAGAAGTGGGGCCTCCTAAAAACAGGCTGCAAAGGGGGACTTGTGGGCAAGTCCAAGGGCACTCTAACGAGTGTAGAGGTTGCAAGGGCCTGGGGACCTTGGGAGCACAAAGGTTTTGGAGATTCTCCAGGCGGTGGGGCTGGGTACAGAGCAAACTGGTGATACAAGCCCTGGTGTGCAAAGTGCACCTCACGGTCAGGGTCAAACACCTTAGAGGGGCTGGTGCAGGATGGCTGGGCCACTCAGCGAGTGGGTCTCAGGATTGCTGATGTCACTCGATAGGTGCTTGGTCTTCAGGCAGTTGGAGTCGGCTTGGTCTCCTGTAGTCGTTCTTGAGTTGCAGGGCGTCTGGTACCCTGGGGTTGGTGCTGCTCGGCTCCGGAAGATCCGGGTGCCTCCAAAATTGGTGAGGAGGCAGAGTTGATCCTTCTGCACTGCAGTACCTTCTCCTGGGCAGTTGCAACGTTGGCGGTGCCGGGTAGCTGCAAGTCGAGAGTTCGGACTCTGCGATTTCGGTGCCTGCGATGCACGGGAGTATCTCCTCTACTCCAAGGGAGTTCTTAGGCAATTTGGCGAAGTGCTGGAGGCTCCCTGGGGTTTATAGAGGTCTCTCAGTGGCAGGACGAGACAGTCTTCAGCGATTGTCGAGTCTTTGAGCTGCAGGCAGGATTTCGCGCCAAAATTCAGTTCAGGCTCTCTGTTCTCAGGTCAGCCGCTCTTCTTTGTCCTTGGTCTTTCTGTGTCCGTTGAATCTGAAAGTCAAGGCTCAGGGGTGCCATCTAAATATTCAATTTAGGGGCGTTAAGGGGAGTGCCAGGTAATAGCCAATGGGCTACCTACCTTTAGGCTGACTACACCCTCTATATGCTCACCCCACTTGGGGTTTGAGCATGACCCTGACAGGTTATTTTCCCATCTTCAAGATGGTGGAAAGTGAGCTGCAAGGTCCACATCACCTGTCCTGCCTTATGGTTGGTGCAAGTTGGCTGAGGATCCTCCTCCTCATCTAACTAATTTTCCCACCGTCTTTCCGCTGAAAAGCCGGTCAAGACGGGGTTGCCATCTGCTGCTTGCGAGGATGGAGTTTAAAGGCGGCATCGCCTTTGAAACTTCCCACCCTGGCCAGTTGTTCCTGCCTGGTGGAGGTGTGAAGCACCTCTGCTCGAACAGGCATTGTTTCTGGCTTCTGAGAGTGGATGCTGTCACCCCATGGGTCCAGAAACATGTCTAGTAGGGGCAATCTGGTTGAGACCAGTCAGGAACACACTAGAAGTTGGTAGGTTTCAGGAGACCCCTCTAAAAGGGTTGTCTGGCGGCAATTAATAATAAATCTGACACTGGAATCAGTGCAGGTTTATTAACCCTTTCGGTGCTCATGATGGAATGGTTCCATCCATCATGAGTACACGCGCACTAAATCCTTCTGCTGCAGAGGGATTTCCTTTTTTTCATTTTTGCCTCGGGAGGTGGGGAAGAGCTTCCCCAACCTCCCGAGGCATTTTCTTTTTCATATGAAATGACGATCGCGCGCATGGCGCGCTGACGTCATTACATATGAAACTGAAACTGAAATGAGCCGATCGTCTCATTTCAGTTTCAGTACTTTGGGGCTCCTGCGGCTATCTCAGCACCCTGAGCATGAAACACACGGGAGAGGTATTGTTGGAAAGGGGAGAATCTTCTATTTCCAATGGTACCCTTCCCTAGTGGATCTCTGCTTGGGGATCGCCCCAGGAAGGCCATCTCCAAGCAGCAATCCACCCACTAGGCACAAGGGAGGGGGGAGCGGCCCCTTGGGCAAGGGTCTTTGTGCCCCCCATTTTATACCTGCCATATTCAGTCTTTCTGCCCCCGTGGCGGGCAGATGGAAGCAGCAGCACCCCAGACACCAAGGATTATTTTTTTATAGTTCAGGGGTGGGGGCTGCCCAGAATGGGCATACCAATGCCCTCACCCTGCCCCCCCCAAAAAAATGCCAAAGTCTTTCTGCCCCCCAGGAGGCAGATGGGGGCAATAGCCCCTGATCTGCCCCTCAGTGGGCAGAAAGCCCACTAGGCACCAGGGATTATTATTCTTTTTTTTATACATAGGGGTGGGGGGCTGCCTAGAATAAAAGGAAACTATGGTGCTTAGAGAAGACAGACTTCTCCTGCACCGTTTAAGGGCCGAGAGGGATTCTCTGGTGGGAGTACGTCCTCCCCAACTAAACACTATTCCACAAAAAGTACCCCACAGTTTTGTAAACCTCGTTTACAGGTTCTCTGAAACTAACGCTAGTTAGTTAGATATGGGAATGTTCTTCTGAAGCATCCTAGTTGTTACTCACTAGATTGTGGGGAAGGAAACAATTCCTTTTGTTAATATTACCCTCACACACTCTAGTAGTATCATGCTTCATCATCGGGTCACCCTAACTCCTAAAGGTCAGGATGGGCTCGACCGCTTTTCAGGGAGCTCTTAACGAGATGTGACCAGTGGGTGTTAAAGATGAAAAATCCTCAGACAGATCCCAATATCCCTTTAGTATTGGAACTGTCGGGGATATTAAAATATAAAACTAGGGGGATCAATTGGAGTTTTATGGTCCTACGACCCTAGTGCCGACATGTTTCAGTCCAAACTTGGCCTTCTAAGGTCCTGGACTTTCATCAGGGCAAAGCAAAAAGGGGGGTGGTTTGGGTAATCCTCCCTGGTTTTCGCGCACAGGACGATACCTATCTGCTTTTATGTTAAAAGGGCAGATAGCTGCTCCTTGTGAAGAGCACCAGATTAGTTATCCTGCACTTTGTGTCTGTCTTTACTCCATCTGAAAATGAGAAAAGAAGAGAAAAAAAGACATCCGTAGCGCAACTATGCTTTTATAGTAGAAACGCTTCCCAACGGTGATGTGCTTTATAACACCCATGCTTGTCAAACAGGAAGGGTGTTGTAGAGGACATCATACCAACTCAGTATGTTCTTTCTTCACAATCAACCATTGGCTTGTGTTATATATCGTGAAGTGGCGATAAGAAATCGCATTCTGCCACTATTCAAACCTTAGTGTATGTGTAGTCAATCTAGAACACACTCCAGTGTCACTCGCATCCAACCGCACATAATTACAATCAATCGCCATTACTTTGTGCACACATATACTTTTCACACATAAAACTCTCCCTTACCCCACTTTGGGAGAGTGTATACATCACTGGGGACTGCAGCGTGTCTGGGGTAGCCCTGTAGTCATACTCTGTTGGTTATCGTATGCCCATTATAAATTCAAAAATGGAGGGAGACAAAAAGAAGAAGAGCGATGCCGCTTTTGCCTTTAGTCACTCATGTCAGCATTACATTATCAATGCATACCTGTTCGCAAAAATGCATGTGCCCCCCTTGCAAACCAGGTTGTTTTGTGATAGATAATTTTGATGTCTCCACAATAAGTTTTGGGCCCTTGCCTGTCGGGGTACTTGGCCCACCCACACAAGTGAGGTACCATTTTTATCGGGAGACCTGGGGGAATGCTGGGTGGTAGGAAGTATGTGTCAGCCCAGTGATCGCACAACTTTCCCACACAGAAATGTCAGGAAAATGTGATTTTTTTTCCAGCTAAATTTGAGGCTTGCAAGGGATTCTGGGTAGGACAACATTGGGGGATCCACGCAAGTCACACCTCTCCGGACTCCCCCTGGTGTCTACTTTTCAGAAATGTCTGGGATTGTCTCTACAGTACATTTTGGGCCTTTTCCTGTCACTGGCACTAGGCCTACCCACACAAGTGAAGTACCATTTGTATCGGGAGACTTGGGGGCATGCTGAGTGGGTGGAAGTTTGTGGCTGCCTGCAGATTCCAGAACTTTCCATCATAGAAATGTGAGGAATTTTTTTTTGTTTTACAAAGTTTGGTCTTTGCAAGGGATTCTGGGTAACATAACCTGGTGAGAGCCACACAAGTCACCCCATCTTGGATTGCCCTGGGTATCTAGTTTTAGAAAATGTACAGGTTTGCTATGTTTCCCTTGATGCCGGCTGACCAGAGCCCATTATCCACAGCTGGCACATTGCAAAAAGGGGGGTCAGTTTTCTGTGGAAAAATGCGATGTGTCAACGTTGCATTTTGGGATGTTTCCTGTCGGCGGCAATAAGCCTACTCACACAATTTAGGTACCATTTTTATCGGGAGACTTTGGGGAATGATGGCGTGGGTAGAAGTTTGTGGATCCACGGAGATTCCAGAACTTTCCTTCACAGAAATATGAGGAAAATTTGTTTTTTTTTACAAAGTTTGAGGTTTGCAAGAGATTCTGGGTAACATAACCTGGAGAGAGCCACACAAGTCACTCCATCTTGGATTGCCCTGGGTGTCTAGTTTTCAAAGATGTACAGGTTTGCTATGTTTCCCTAGATATCGGCTGAGCTAGAGCCCAAAATCCACAGCTAGGCACACTGCAAAAAAAGGGTCAGTTTTCAGTGGAAAAATGTGATGTGTCAACGTTACATTTTGGGACGTTTCCTGTCACGGGCACTAGGCCTACCCGCACAAGTGAGGTACCATTTTTATCGGGAGACTTTGGGGAATGCTGTGCGCGTAGACGTTTGTGGTTCCACGCAGATTCCAGAACTTTCCTTCACAGAAATATGAGGAAAATGTTTTTTTTTTTTTTACAACGTTTGAGGTTTGCAAGGAATTCTGGGTAACAACACCTGTTGACAGCCACACAAGTCACCCCATCCTGCATTCCCCTGGATATCTAGTTTTAAAAAATGAATAGTTTTGCTAGGTTTCCTTAGGCGCCAGCAGAGCGAGGGTCCAAAATCCACAGCTAGGCAGATTGTAAAAAAAGGGTCAGTTTTCACTGGAAAAATGTGATGTGTCTACGTTGCATTTTGGGCTGTTTCCTGCTGCGGGTACTTGGCCTACCCACACAAGGAGTTACCATTTTTTATGGGGAGACCTGGGGAAATGCTGTGTGGGTTGAAGATTGTGGGTCCACGCAGATTCCAGAACTTTCCGTCACAGAATTGTGAGGAGAATGTGTTATTTTTTCACAAAGTTTGAGGTTTGCAAGGGATTCTGGGTAACAGAACCTGGTGAGAGCCACAAAAGTCAACCCATCCTAGATTTCCCTTGATGTCTAGTTTTCAAAAATGTATAGGTTCGCTAGGTTTCCTTAGGTGCCGACAGAGTTAGGGTCCAAAATCGACAGCTAGGCACATTACGAAAAAAGGGTCAGTTTTCACTGTAAAAATGTGATGTGTCCATGTTGCGTTTTGGGCTCTTTCCTGTTGCGGGTACTTGGTCTACCCACACAAGGAGGTACCATTTTTATTGGGAGACCTTGGGGAATGCTGGGTGGTAGGAAATTTGTGTCAGCCCGGTGATACCACAACTTTCCCACACAGAAATGTGAGGAAAATGTGATTTGTTTTCAGCTAAATTTGAGGTTTGCAGGGGATTCTGGGTAGGAAAACATTGGGGGATCCATGCAATTCACACCTCTACGGACTCCCCCTGGTGTCTAGTTTTCAAAAATGTCTGGGATTGGTAGGTTTCCCTAGATGGCCGCCGAGCCCGGGATCAAAAACGCTGGTGACTCCCTCGCAAAACAAGGTCTTTTCGTAATCGATAATTTTGAAGTCTCCACAGTACATTTTGGGCTGTTTCCTGTCACGGGCACTGGGCCTACCCACAGAAGTGAAGTACCATTTTTATCAGGAGACTTGGGGGCATGCTGGGTGGGTGGAAGTTTGTGGCTGCCTGCAGATTCCAGAACTTTTCATCACAGAAATGTGAGGAAATTATTATTTTTTTTTACACAGTTTGGTCTTTGCAAGGGTTTTTGGGTAACATAACCTGGAGAGAGCCACACAAGTCACCCCATCTTGGATTGCCCTGGGTGTCTAGTTTTCAAAGACGTACAGGTTTGCTATGTTTCCTGTAGGAAGGTGGAATCTGACTATATGGTTGCCCCCACTTTTTTTATGGTGTTTTGCTGGTTTATGACTTAGTTGGACTGGGACCCTGCTATTCAGGGCCCCAGTCTATCTGCTCTCTCTAAACGACATGGAGTGCACCCTAGGTGCACTAGTGATTGGATACTGTGGTGCCTTATGAGTCCCTAGTATATGGTACCTTAGGTGCCAAGGGCATAGGTACTTCACAGGCCTACCAGGGGCTGCAGCATATATTATGCCACCCCTGGGAAGCAGTCTAAATCTGACACCACAGGCCTGCTACTGCAGCCTGGGTGAGGTGGTGCTAGCACCCCTCACTGAGATATAGGTTTCCTATATCTCTCCTGCACACACATATAAACCTATCAGTCACCCCTAAGGCAGGCCCTATCAATCCTGAGGGCAGGGTGCTTGGCTTCTATGTGAGGGGGTGCCTCTGCCTGAGCAGGGCCCCTCTGCAGCTCTCAGAGTCTATTCTCTGGTGCTGTTTGTGGATGCGGTTAAACCATATACTATTTAAGTGCATTATATCCTCGCGGTAAATGCTAACTTTGGAATGGCTGCATCAAAACATGTCGTGTTTGGTGTCAAACATCTTGGAATACTACCCCCCGCCAATCTTGGCGGCGGGGGTAGCATTCCACCCTTCTAGAGGGATAAGACATGTACCTGCTGTGGAAACGCGGTAGAATCCTAAAGAGCCCTGGCATCACAAAATGGATGCCACCAGTCACAGACACTGGGCTGCCCTCCTGCTGATGACCGAAACTCACAGTGGAGGAAGCCCAACAATAGGCATCCTGTCACAGGGAGGTGTAACCACCTCCCAGACAGGGTTTAGTGTATTGGGGCTGGGTGGGTGCACTCTTAGAGTGCTTTGAAGTCCTGCACTGGGGGAGCAGAAGGCTCCTCTGTGCATATGCCAGTTCAAACCAGCTCAGGGGCTACCTGCCCCTGCTCTGGCACGAAACTGGACAAAGGGAAGTGGGTGTAGCCACCCCTCCCTTGACCCTCCCATAGGTGGGGTCATAGAGCTAGTCCATCCCCTCTTTTTAGTATAAGAGGGGGAACCTTGCCATTGCAAAGCAGATAACCCCTGGACGACGCTCTACAGAAGAATCCTGGCCCTTCGACGTTCCACTACCTTTGGAAGACAGAAGAATCTCCCTTGGAGTCAAGGAGTGACTCCCCTGCTTGGCAGGCACCAAAAACGACAACGACGGTCGCAAACTACGCCGCTCCCGCCGGAGTCCGAAGTCCCTGCAGCCCAAGAAGTGGATTTCCTGACCTCTCCCAGGCCATCGTGAGTCCCCAGCGAAGCTGAGGCAAGTGGACCCCACGAGTAACGAGGAACCGCGACCCCTGGGTACCGTGCACTATTGTCGAGTGCAACCCCTTCACAACGTTCTACGAACTTGTGCTTTGGACCACGTGTGGTCCCGACCTCCAGCAGGACTCCCTCCGAAGATCAGAGGCCTACACCGTCCCGAGTGACCGTGGGCCCCTGTTGAGTGATTCCGCCCGAGGTGTCTTCGCGATCCCTTTCCCGCTGGCTTGTGGGTCCCCAGAAGACTTCTTAAAGAAACCGAAGGGCTCCCTGGTTGCTCCAGGCCTGCCCTGACTTACCCTCGCTGGGTGAGTTCCACAGACCTTGCTGGTCTGCGCCATCGACTTTTCTTCATCTCCCCGAGACTTGCGGCTGCCAAGGCTTGTTGGCTCCGATCGAGTTGCCGATACCGCAGTCAGCTGCAAACGTCAAGGGACACACCGAATCCAGCTCCTGGTCGTCGTCGACACCTCCTGGACCACGTGGCTGAAGAGTCAAGGCACCTGCAACCGACCTGAAGCGACCGACGACGGTGGGCATCCATCTTCCTTGCCCCGGGTCACTGCCAAGTGACTTTGAACACTGTCCCCTCTGCTTTCAGGTCATCCTTCTCCAGAATCCAGGCTTGGATTCCACCGGACACTTCTTCAGCTCCCGCAAGCAGCAAGTCTTCTTTGTTCGCCATTGAAAACGACGCCGCGACCCGACACCAAAGGACACCTGTGCACCCGGCTTCCCTGGGTGAGGTAACTCCAGCCCGACGGTGCTCCTGTGGGTGTGGGCCCTAGAATTACTTACCCTGTAAGTGACTTGCTTGTAGGTTCTCCCGAAGTATCCTAAAACTCTTTATTTCCAACCGCGACTTGCCCCATTGAAGTTAACGGCGATTCGCGCCTGTGTATCCACACTGCACGCGTCCCCCGTGGGTCCTTTACTTACCTGCCTTGGGTGGTTTCGTGAGGCCCCAGCACTTCTGAAGGCCCTAGGCCTTGTCTCCTTGCAAGTCGTTGTTTCTAAGTCTCTTACTTAGTATATGGTCTGGTACGCCCCTAGGGCCCCAGCCATGTTTTGTGCTTAACTTATTGTGAAACGTTGATTTGTGCATATGTTTGTCTTCTAATCTCATAAAGAGATTAGTAGAGAGTTATTTAGAAATAAATACATATATATTTGATATATATACCTGTGTGGTGTCTTTTCATTTGGTGATTCAAGAGATTATATGGTAAAACAAGCTGCTTTACATTCCTCCGAGACTTAGCCTGAAGGCTGCTCTCCACAGCTACCACTAGGATAGCTTTCTTTAAAAGGTTGTCTTAAACCTATCTACCGTAAGAGTCGATTTGCCCTGGTGCAAGGTGTCCACTTTAATTAGTGAACAGCATATACCAGGCCAACTTCTCACATTGGTGGGCAGCGTGTGGGATTCCAGCTTGCCATTGTTTTACCAGAAAATCTCTATTTGAATTACTAACTGAAAACCATTATAGGTACTCAAGGTACATATAAAGTCAAGCTTAGTATCAATAAGTTCTACTGAACTTAGAGCTGTGTGCCAAGGGATAGCACACCCTTTCCACAGCTCAAGCTAGGATCAGTAGGCCACAAACTAGTGTAGGTAGTACAACACTGCACAACACTAGAATGTCCTTAAGGGGTGGACCCAGTGGATCCACTCAGCCTCAGTATAAGGACATGGCTTTCTCTGACTTGAGAGCCATGTGTGTTGACAGACACCTGAGGATAGGACAGAGTCCCTCAACCCTGCACCTGATAGATCTGCTGACAGCAGATGACCTGAGATTGGCTCTAGGAGCTAAAGGGTTTGAATCAGTGGGTGGGTCAGTCATAGTATCTGGGTCAGATGATGAAAATCAGAATGACCAAGACTCTGTGATTGAAGGGCCAGGCTCCAAGGAGCCTGAAAAGGACAGAGGAATTCTCCCTAAGAGAACTGGCAGAGTGGATGAGAGGCACAGATCCCCTTCCAGGGAATCTGAGCACTCTTATCACTCTGGCAGAGAATTTGTCCAAGAGAGGAGCTCATACTTTAACTTAAGAGAGACCTCCTCTGAGAGAAGGTGCAAACTGCTCCAGTATGAGGAAGCCAAAGTGGCCCTCAGAACCAAGCAGTTGGCACTGGATAGAGAAGCCCTGGAGATCCAGAGAGCTTCCAGAAGGGAGGGTTTAGAACCCCTGGTGGCAGCAACAGTGTCCCTAGAGGCAGAGAATATGTCCCTGACCATAGGAACCTGAGCAAGGTTGTTCCTCCCTACCAGAGTGGGGATGATATCCACAAGTGGATAACTGCTATGGAGAGGGCCTGTAGAGTACAGCAGGTCCCCCAAAAGCAGTGGGCAGCAATCTTGTGGCTCTCCTTTTCAGATAAAGGAAGAGACAAGCTCCTCACTGTTAGAGAGCACAAGGGTTGAAGAAAAGTCTTCTTCCCTCCAGACAGTAGGTAAGGGTCAGCCTCCTCAGGGAACTGACCCTACCCCTAGTGAAGGAACTGCCACAGAGGTAGTCAGGCCTGGCCTGGCCACCCCCTGATGGCAGAGGACCCTTACAAGGTGGTACCCAGTCTGGAGCAGGTAACCTGCCCCTCTCTACCCTGCCTCAGTCAGCCCAGGGCTGCAGAGGTCAGGGAGGTCAGTGGACCCCCAGGGCCCCCTGTCCAGAGGAACCCCCATCAGCAGATTAGGGGCACCCAGGCTAGTAGCCCTAGCCAGGTAGACATTCCTCAACCCACTGAGGGATCCCCCATACCTTTATGTAGGGACCTCCCCCAGAAGGACTCTGTTAGGCAAGGGCAAACCTGGGACCAAAGGTTCCAAACATGCCATGTCCCTCCAGTGTTCCACCCAAAGGGACCCAACCCCCGGCTGTAGGCAGTCAAAGGTTGACCCTTAGAGCAGAGTACCACTCAGTCATGGAAAGACAGGCATACATGGTGACCAGTGAGCTGAGAATGCTGAGGCCAACATTCCTAGGGCCACACTTCCCTACTCAGACACCTCACCAGCCTGGTACTTTACCAAAGCACACCACAGGTAGTGATTCCCCATGGTGGAGACCCTCTCATACCCTTAGGGTGAGGGATTGCTTAGTGGACCATAAGACAGGGGGCAACCATGCTAGTGCAGGTGCTTCCTTATATGGCCACTTAGTCAATAAAGGCTCAACTGGCCAAGGTTAGCCTTATCTCCTTTCGTTTGGGGGGGTTATGTAGGAAGGTGGAATCTGACTATATGGTTGCCCCCACTTTTTTATGGTGTTTTGCTGGTTTATGACTTAGTTGGACTGGGACCCTGCTATTCAGGGCCCCAGTCTATCTGCTCTCTCTAAACGACATGGAGTGCACCCTAGGTGCACTAGTGATTGGATACTGTGGTGCCTTATGAGTCCCTAGTATATGGTACCTTAGGTGCCAAGGGCATAGGTACTTCACAGGCCTACCAGGGGCTGCAGCATATATTATGCCACCCCTGGGAAGCAGTCTAAATCTGACACCACAGGCCTGCTACTGCAGCCTGGGTGAGGTGGTGCTAGCACCCCTCACTGAGATATAGGTTTCCTATATCTCTCCTGCACACACATATAAACCTATCAGTCACCCCTAAGGCAGGCCCTATCAATCCTGAGGGCAGGGTGCTTGGCTTCTATGTGAGGGGGTGCCTCTGCCTGAGCAGGGCCCCTCTGCAGCTCTCAGAGTCTATTCTCTGGTGCTGTTTGTGGATGCGGTTAAACCATATACTATTTAAGTGCATTATATCCTCGCGGTAAATGCTAACTTTGGAATGGCTGCATCAAAACATGTCGTGTTTGGTGTCAAACATCTTGGAATACTACCCCCCGCCAATCTTGGCGGCGGGAGTAGCATTCCACCCTTCTAGAGGATAAGACATGTACCTGCTGTGGAAACGCGGTAGAATCCTAAAGAGCCCTGGCATCACAAAATGGATGCCACCAGTCACAGACACTGGGCTGCCCTCCTGCTGATGACCGAAACTCACAGTGGAGGAAGCCCAACAATAGGCATCCTGTCACAGGGAGGTGTAACCACCTCCCAGACAGGGTTTAGTGTATTGGGGCTGGGTGGGTGCACTCTTAGAGTGCTTTGAAGTCCTGCACTGGGGGAGCAGAAGGCTCCTCTGTGCATATGCCAGTTCAAACCAGCTCAGGGGCTACCTGCCCCTGCTCTGGCGCGAAACTGGACAAAGGGAAGTGGGTGTAGCCACCCCCTCCCTTGACCCTCCCATAGGTGGGGTCATAGAGCTAGTCCATCCCCTCTTTTTAGTATAAGAGGGGGAACCTTGCCATTGCAAAGCAGATAACCCCTGGACGACGCTCTACAGAAGAATCCTGGCCCTTCGACGTTCCACTACCTTTGGAAGACAGAAGAATCTCCCTTGGAGTCAAGGAGTGACTCCCCTGCTTAGCAGGCACCAAAAACGACAACGACGGTCGCAAACTACGCTGCTCCCGCCGGAGTCCGAAGACCCTGCAGCCCAAGAAGTGGATTTCCTGACCTCTCCCAGGCCATCGTGAGTCCCCAGCGAAGCTGAGGCAAGTGGACCCCACGAGTAACGAGGAACCGCGACCCCTGGGTACCGTGCACTATTGTCGAGTGCAACCCCTTCACAACGTTCTACGAACTTGTGCTTTGGACCACGTGTGGTCCCGACCTCCAGCAGGAATCCCTCCGAAGATCAGAGGCCTACACCGTCCCGAGTGACCGTGGGCCCCTGTTGAGTGATTCCGCCCGAGGTGTCTTCGCGATCCCTTTCCCGCTGGCTTGTGGGTCCCCAGAAGACTTCTTAAAGAAACCGAAGGGCTCCCTGGTTGCTCCAGGCCTGCCCTGACTTACCCTTGCTGGGTGAGTTCCACAGACCTTGCTGGTCTGCGCCATCGACTTTTCTTCATCTCCCCGAGACTTGCGGCTGCCAAGACTTGTTGGCTCCGATCGAGTTGCCGACACCGCAGTCAGCTGCAAACGTCGAGGGACACACCAAATCCAGCTCCTGGTCGTCGTCGACACCTCCTGGACCACGTGGCTGAAGAGTCAAGGCACCTGCAACCGACCTGAAGCGACCGACGACGGTGGGCATCCATCTTCCTTGCCCCGGGTCACTGCCAAGTGACTTTGAACACTGTCCCCTCTGCTTTCAGGTCATCCTTCTCCAGAATCCAGGCTTGGATTCCACCGGACACTTCTTCAGCTCCCGCAAGCAGCAAGTCTTCTTTGTTCGCCATTGAAAACGACGCCGCGACCCGACACCAAAGGACACCTGTGCACCCGGCTTCCCTGGGTGAGGTAACTTCAGCCCGACGGTGCTCCTGTGGGTGTGGGCCCTAGAACTACTTACCCTGTAAGTGACTTGCTTGTAGGTTCTCCCGAAGTATCCTAAAACTCTTTATTTCCAACCGCGACTTGCCCCATTGAAGTTAACGGCGATTCGCGCCTGTGTATCCACACTGCACGCGTCCCCCGTGGGTCCTTTACTTACCTGCCTTGGGTGGTTTCGTGAGGCCCCAGCACTTCTGAAGGCCCTAGGCCTTGTCTCCTTGCAAGTCGTTGTTTCTAAGTCTCTTACTTAGTATATGGTCTGGTACGGCCCTAGGGCCCCAGCCATGTTTTGTGCTTAACTTATTGTGAAACGTTGATTTGTGCATATGTTTGTCTTCTAATCTCATAAAGAGATTAGTAGAGAGTTATTTAGAAATAAATACATATATATTTGATATATATACCTGTGTGGTGTCTTTTCATTTGGTGATTCAAGAGATTATATGGTAAAACAAGCTGCTTTACATTCCTCCGAGACTTAGCCTGAAGGCTGCTCTCCACAGCTACCACTAGGATAGCTTTCTTTAAAAGGTTGTCTTAAACCTATCTACCGTAAGAGTCGATTTGCCCTGGTGCAAGGTGTCCACTTTAATTAGTGAACAGCATATACCAGGCCAACTTCTCACATTTCCCTAGATATCGGCTGAGCTAGAGCCCAAAATCCACAGCTAGGCACACTGCAAAAAAAGGGTCAGTTTTCTGTGGAAAAATGTGATGTGTCAACGTTACGTTTTGGGACGTTTCCTGTCACGGGCAATAGGCCTACCCACACAAGTGAGGTATCATTTTTATCGGGAGTCTTTGGGGAATGCTGTGCGCATACACGTTTGTGGCTCCACGCAGATTTCAGAACTTTCCTTCGCAGAAATAAGAGGAAAATGTTTTTGTTTTCTTTGACAAAGTTTGAGATTTGCAAGGGATTCTGGGTAACAACACCTGTTGACAGCCACACAAGTCACCCCATCCTGGATTCCCCTGGATATCCAGTTTTAAAAAATGAATAGTTTTGCTAGGTTTCCTTAGGTGCCGGCAGAGCTAGGGTCCAAAATCCACAGCTAGGCAGATTGCAAAAAAGGGTCAGTTTTCACTGGAAAAATGTGATGTGTCTACGTTGCGTTTTGGGCTGTTTCCTGTTGCAAGTTCTTGGCCTACCCACACAAGGAGGTACCATTTTTATCGGGAGACCTGGGGAAATGCTGGGTGGGTGGAATATTGTGGGTCCACGCAGATTCCAGAACTTTCCGTCACAGAATTGTGAGGAGATTGTGTTTTTTTTTTTTTTTTTACAAAGTTTGTGGTTTGCAAGGGAGTCTGGGTAACAGAACCTGGTGAGAGCCACAAAAGTCAACCCCCCCTAGATTTCCCTTGATGTGCAGTTTTAAAAAATGTATAGGTTTGCTAGGTTTCCATAGGTGCCGGCAGAGTTAGGGTCCAAAATCCACAGCTAGGCACATTGCGAAAAAAGGGTACGTTTTTACTGGAAAAATGTGATGTGTCAACGTTGCGTTTTGGGACGTTTCCTGTTGCGGGCAATAAGCCTACCCACACAATTTAGGTACCATTTTTATCGGGAGACTTTGGGGAATGATGGCGTGGGTAGAAGTTTGTGGATCCACGGAGATTCCAGAACTTTCCTTCACAGAAATATGAGGAAATGTGTTTTTGTTTACAAAGTTTGAGGTTTGCAAGGGATTCTGGGTAACAGAACCTGGTGACAGCCACACAAGTCACCCCGTCCTGGATTCCCCTGGATGTCTAGTTTTAAACAATGAATAGTTTTGCTTGGTTTCCTTAGGTGTCGGCAGAGCTAGAATCCAAAATCCACAGCTAGGCACATTGCGAAAAAAGAGTCAGTTTTCACTGTAAAAATGTGATGTGTCCATGTTGCGTTTTGGGCTGTTTCCTGTTGCGGGTACTTGGCCTACCCACACAAGGAGGTACCATTTTTATTGGGAGACCTTGGGGAATGCTGGGTAGTAGGAAATTTGTGTCCCGGTGATACCACAACTTTCCCACACAGAAATGTGAGGAAAATGTGATTTTTTTTCAGCTAAATTTGAGGTTTGCAGGGGATTCTGGGTAGGAAAACATTGGGGGATCCACGCAATTCACACCTCTCCTGACTCCCCCTGGTGTCTAGTTTTCAGAAATGTCTGGGATTGGTAGGTTTCCCTAGATGGCCGCCGAGCCCGGGATCAAAAACGCAGGTGACTCCCTCGCAAAACGAGGTCTTTTCGTAATCGATAATTTTGAAGTCTCCACAGTACATTTTGGGCTGTTTCCTGTCACGGGCACTGGGCCTATCCACACAAGTGAAGTACCATTTTTATCAGGAGACTTGGGGGCATGCTGGTTGGGTGGAAGTTTGTGGCTGCCTGCAGATTCCAGAACTTTCCATCACAGAAATGTGAGGAAATTATTATTTGTTTTTACAAAGTTTGGTATTTGCAAGGGTTTCTGGGTAACATAACCTGGAGAGAGCCACACAAGTCACCCCATCTTGTATTGCCCTGGGTGTCTAGTTTTCAAAGATGTACAGGTTTGCTATGTTTCCCTAGATATCGGCTGAGCTAGAGCCCAAAATCCACAGCTAGGCACACTGCAAAAAAAGGGGCAGTTTTCTGTGGAAAAATGTGATGTGTCAACGTTACGTTTTGGGACGTTTCCTGTCACGGGCAATAGGCCTACCGTCACAGGTGAGGTACCATTTTTATCGGGAGTCTTTGGGGAATGCTGTGCGTATAGACGTTTGTGGCTCCACGCAGATTCCAGAACTTTCCTTCGCAGAAATAAGAGGAAAATGTTTTTGTTTTCTTTTACAAAGTTTGAGGTTTGCAAGGGATTCTGGGCAACAACACCTGTTGACAGCCACACAAGTCACCCCATCCTGGACTCCCCTGGATATCTAGTTTTAAAAAATGAATAGTTTTGCTAGGTTTCCTTGGGTGCCGGCAGAGCTAGGGTCCAAAATCCACAGCTAGGCCGATTGCAAAAATAGGGTCAGTTTTCACTGGAAAAATGTGATGTGTCTAGGTTGCGTTTTGGGCTGTTTCGTGTTGCAAGTTCTTGGCCTACCCACACAAGGAGGTACCATTTTTATCGGGAGACCTGGGGAAATGCTGGGTGGGTGGAAGATTGTGGGTCCACGCAGATTCCAGAACTTTCCGTCACAGAATTGTGAGGAGAATGTGTTTTTTTTTTTTTTTTACAAAGTTTGAGGTATGCAAGGGAGTTTGGGTAACAGAACCTGGTGAGAGCCACAAAAGTCAACCCACCCTAGATTTCCCTTGATGTGTAGTTTTAAAAAATGTATAGGTTTGCTAGGTTTCCATAGGTGCCGGCAGAGTTAGGGTCCAAAATCCACAGCTAGGCACATTGCGAAAAAAGGGTACGTTTTCACTGGAAAAATGTGATGTGTCAACGTTGCGTTTTGGGACGTTTCCTGTTGCGGGCAATACGCCTACCCACACAATTTAGGTACCATTTTTATCGGGAGACTTTGGGGAATGATGGCGTGGGTAGAAGTTTGTGGATCCACGGAGATTCCAGAACTTTCCTTCACAGAAATATGCGGAAAATATGTTTTTTTTTTACAAAGTTTGAGGTTTGCAAGGGATTCTGGGTAACAGAACCTTGTGACAGCCACACAAGTCACCCCGTCCTGGATTCCCCTGGATGTCTAGTTTTAAACAATGAATAGTTTTGCTTGGTTTCCTTAGGTGCCGGCATAGCTATGGTCCAAAATCCACAGCTAGGCACATTGCGAAAAAAGAGTCAGTTTTCACTGTAAAAATGTGATGTGTCCATGTTGCGTTTTGGGCTGTTTCCTGTTGCGGGTACTTGGCCTACCCACACAAGGAGGTACCATTTTTATTGGGAGACCTGGGGGAATGCTGGATGGTAGGAAATTTGTGTCAGCCCGGTGATACCACAACTTTCCCACACAGAAATGTGAGGAAAATGTGATTTATTTTCAGCTAAATTTGAGGTTTGCAGGGGATTCTGGGTAGGAAAACATTGGGGGATCCACGCAATTCACACCTCTCCGGACTCCCCCTGGTGTCTAGTTTTCAGAAATGTCTGGGATTGGTAGATTTCCCTAGATGGCCGCCGAGCCCGGAATCAAAAACGCAGGTGACTCCCTCGCAAAACAAGGTCTTTTCGTAATCGATAATTTTGAAGTCTCCACAGTACATTTTGGGCTGTTTCCTGTCACGGGCACTGGGCCTACCCACACAAGTGAAGTACCATTTTTATCAGGAGACTTGGGGGCATGCTGGGTGGGTGGAAGTTTGTGGCTGCCTGCAGATTCCAGAATTTTCCATCACAGAAATATGAGGAAATTATTATTTGTTTTTACAAAGTTTGGTCTTTGCAAGGGTTTCTGGGTAACATAACCTGGAGAGAGCCACACAAGTCACCCCATCTTGGATTGCCCTGGGTGTCTAGTTTTCAAAGATGTACAGGTTTGCTATGTTTCCCTAGATATCGGCAGAGCTAGAGCCCAAAATCCACAGCTAGGCACACTGCAAAAAAAGGGTCAGTTTTCAGTGGAAAAATGTGATGTGTCAACGTTACGTTTTGGGACGTTTCCTATCACGGGCACTAGGCCTACCCTCACAAGTGAGGTACCATTTTTATCGGGAGACTTTGGGGAATGCTGTGCGTGTAGACGTTTGTGGCTCCACGCAGATTCCAGAACTTTCCTTCACAGAAATATGAGGAAAATGTTTTTTTTACAAAGTTTGAGGTTTGCAAGGAATTCTGCGTAACAACTAATGTTGACAACCACACAAGTCACCCCATCCTGGATTCCCCTGGATATCTAGTTTTAAAAAATGAATAGTTTTGCTAGGTTTCCTTAAATGCCAGCAGAGCGAGGGTCCAAAATCCACAGCTAGGCAGATTGTAAAAAAAAGGGTCAGTTTTCACTGGAAAAATGTGATGTGTCTACGTTGCATTTTGGGCTGTTTCCTGCTGCGGGTACTTGGCCTAGCCACACAAGGAGGTACCATTTTTTATGGGGAGACCTGGGGAAATGCTGGGTGGGTGTAAGATTGTGGGTCGACGCAGATTCCAGAACTTTCCGTCACAGAATTGTGAGTAGAATGTGTTATTTTTTCACAAAGTTTGAGGTTTGCAAGGGATTCTGGGTAACAGAACCTGGTGAGAGCCACAAAAGTCAACCCATCCTAGATTTCCCTTGATGTCTAGTTTTCAAAAATGTATAGGTTTGCTAGGTTTCCTCAGGTGCCGACAGAGTTAGGGTCCAAAATCCACAGCTAGGCACATTGCGAAAAAAGGGTCGGTTTTCACTGTAAAAATGTGATGTGTCCATGTTGCGTTTTGGGCTGTTTCCTGTTGCGGGTACTTGGCCTACCCACACAAGGAGGTACCATTTTTATTGGGAGACCTTGGGGAATGCTGGGTGGTAGGAAGTTTGTGTCAGCCCGGTAGGAAATTTGTGTCAGCCCGGTGATACCACAACTTTCCCACACAGAAATGTAAGGAAAAAGTGATTTTTTCCAGCTAAATTTGAGGTTTACAGGGGAGTCTGGGTAGGAAAACATTGGGGGATCCATGCAATTCACACCTCTCCGGACTCCCCCTGGTGTCTAGTTTTCAAAAATGTCTCGGATTGGTAGGTTTCCCTAGATGGCCGCCGAGCCCGGGATCAAAAACGCAGGTGACTCCCTCGCAAAACAAGGTCTTTTCGTAATCGATAATTTTGAAGTCTCCACAGTACATTTTGGGCTGTTTCCTGTCACGGGCACTGGGCCTACCCACACAAGTGAAGTACCATTTTTATCAGGAGACTTGGGGGCATGCTGGGTGGGTGGAGGTTTGTGGCTGCCTGCAGATTCCAGAACTTTCCATCACAGAAATATGAGGAAATTATTATTTGTTTTTACAAAGTTTGGTCTTTGCAAGGGTTTCTGGGTAACATAACCTGGAGAGAGCCACACAAGTCACCCCATCTTGGATTGCCCTGGGTGTCTAGTTTTCAAAGATGTACAGGTTTGCTATGTTTCCCTAGATATCGGCTGAGCTAGAGCCCAAAATCCACAGCTAGGCACACTGCAAAAAAAGGGTCAGTTTTCAGTGGAAAAATGTGATGTGTCAACGTTACGTTTTGGGACGTTTCCTGTCACGGGCACTAGGCCTACCCGCACAAGTGAGGTACCATTTTTATCGGGAGACTTTGGGGAATGCTGTGCGCGTAGACGTTTGTGGCTCCACGCAGATTCCAGAACTTTCCTTCACAGAAATATGAGGAAAATGTGTTTTTTTTTTACAAAGTTTGAGGTTTACAAGGAATTCTGGGTAACAACACATGTTGACAGTGATCCAGCGATATCAATAAAATTTCTTCTCCTATATGTCTTTGGACGTCCAGGTGCAAATATTCCTCTTAAACACAACTATATCCATATGACGGTGGGGCCCATAACACCGCATATACATTCACTCACTCATTTATTCCCTGGATTTCATCCGTTCTTACCTAGGAGAAAAACAGTTAAATGATATGCTGGAAGGAGACGGGATACCTTTTTATAAAGACGACATTATACTTCTCAAGCTCTAAGGTATTCCGCTCATTGGTCGATGGACCAATTAGTAGGAATCAGTTGATGGTGATTAAGACCAGCTCAACCACTATAAACCTTTAAACATTTACATTTATCATTGAGCTAAAGAACCACTGACTCATTGTTTTAAAGATAATAAAGTTTATATAAAGTTTAGAAGCATGAATAAGTTTCAAATTTATTATTCAGATTATTACATTTAGCATCATTATAAGAATAAATTGAAATTGCAATGCATACCTATTAGATGGAAAAATAAAGTTCGTCACAGCAAGAACTCCCGAAGGATCTATCTATCTGTCCTGGAAAACAGGCCTTCTCGTTCCTTTCTCCTTTAGTATTTTAAGAATAAAAGTCTAATGTTTTAAATGGAAAAATCTATTAGGATTAAAAAGGTTCTCCAATATCAGCGTCTCATGCTCAATCAAAAATATAAAATAGCAGCAGCAGCCGCAGCATCAGTCGTAAAACGGCAACAGCAGCTAACTCCCTCCCCTCTAAGAGTAGGTCTTCTTATACCCTAATACTAGCTTACTAAGGGAAAATGTTACATCTTTATGGCGAGATTCTCTCTAATTGGTCCATCCGGGTCAGTATACATCTCATTATGAATATCCTTGTTTCAACCAGTTCTTTGTGGCAAGTTCATACTTTTGTCGTTTCTCACGGGTTCATGACATTACCCCTTAGTTCATGGCTTTCAAACTGTATCCTTTTCTGATACTTTTCAGTCGGTCAGTTTATTGTCCATTCATTTATTCACTGCGACTTCTCACGCTTTTTGCTGTCTTGCTTTGGCACACGTTTATGCGATAAGGTCATCACAGCCTTGACCACGCTTCCATCCTAGGCTTTTGGAATGATCACATGATCCCTCTTGTTCACGGCCTTTCTTTCTTTCGTAACCCCTCTCGCGCCTGCGTACTCTAACTCATGGCGGCCATTTTATTTCGCTGCTCAACAGGACTAAGCGCACTATTATAAAGATAAACAAAACAGAGTTAAGAATAAAGAATATAAGCCTTTTCGTTTCCCTCCCGTCATTCTACGTACCCCAATTAGGTATTACCTAGCAAAAGCGACATATAAAGCCATCCCTTACTTACCAACGCTTTGTTTTGCCACTACACAGTTTATTTCCAAGCACAAATCATGCATTTATTATTCTAATTAGTACGCAATTGTCAGACTTATGTTATTCACGTTAACAATTGTAAGTAAATTAGTTTGCACATATATAGCGTGTTACCTTTAACCCTTTACATGTAACATACATGGTTGGTTATTCACTAAGACGAACCTTTGTGTTAATTTATTTAACGTAAATATTAGGAGGTTAAAAAAATTTCATTTACCCTGCTCCATCAACTCCCCCCTTTGGTGATTTTTAATATCACCACAAAAACCCATGTTATACAATTCTATCAGATAGCATATTTCTTTGTCCGTTTGTTTTTGTTAGTTTTACACAACTGTATCCCTTTCAACTTGTCTCTTTGTCTTCTTATACATGTTTTCTTTTATTTCTTCTAGTTCTATTTCACCCATTTCTCTTTCTCTTTCTTTATTTATCTTATTTTCTTTTTCTATTTTGTTCTGCCCTCTTCTTCTCTTTATACATGTAATGATTAGCTTCAGTACTAAAACTATTATGATTATCATGGTCGCTACTATTATTATTTTCCCTATTACTAATCTACTCATTCTAGTAAACCAATGTATTACTGAGGAAAAACTCTTACCAAGTTTTCCCAATGCATTTTCAATCTCCAGTGGAACAAGTTCTTTGTGCAAATTGGTAATATTCTTAATATACTTTTGTATATTTTCACTTTTATCTGGAATGTAAGTGCAACAATGTTGGACTTTCAGCATTCCACAGACTCCACCCTCTTTTGCCAAAAGAATGTCAAGGGCAAGTCGATTTTGCATCACCATAGCTCTCATGGCAACCATTTCGGTATTTGCCATCAAGAACCCTCCAGCAGTATCTGTAGATAAATGATCTACTACTGTGGATAATTTCCGAATTTTAAATGCATTCAAAGATATTCCCACTGCTGGTATCAATGCTCCAAAAACATCACCTACTATTTCTGAAAAGCTCTCCCTTTTCCTACGTGTAAATGTCTTTACCATTTCGTGTGTTCCCTTTTCTGCTCTATCTACATGAAAAATCTTTGGAAAGACCAGGCCTAAAAACCATGATCCATACCAATGGTCCGGTAACCTGTAATAAGCTCTGTTACCACATATGTAATAGATCCCAGGAAATATTGGATCTTTTCCCCCTTTGAATCCCCAACCTCCTAAAATGTTATAATTGTCTTGGCAATCACTGGAACCCACGAAATAATTGTCATATCTTGTTCTATTTCTTCTAATGCACAACCTTCCCTGTTGGGGCCAATCCAGAGACATAGCTGCATTTGTCTTTTTCTTGTCATGATTTTCTTCCTCAAACGCCCAAAGAGGTGTTTTTGTCTCTTCTATCACTTTTCTTTGAAATTTCACTCTTCTATCCTCGACCATTTCTAAAAATACCTTTTCTTCATTTCTTAACTCACAGGTAAGGTTGTTTTTAACTATATCATCTAATATTAGAATCTTATCTTCTATGAAAAATTCACCAAATGTTTTTGCTTCTTTCACTTTATTTAGTTCTGAAACTACAGGAATCTTTGCAAAAATCTTATCTATATTAGTGTAATAATATTCTAATCTTCCAGTCTTGTAAAATAGACTTGCTAAAACACTACATGTTATTCCATACGTCAAAGGAAGGTGATGATAGGTCACACCTTCTGCAACAGACGCAGAGCAATTGCATACAAACATAACAATCTCTCACATCCATGGTTTCTACATACTCATATAATAATTTAGTAAAAACATTCTTTGAAAAATCTGTTATTGATTTGTCCTTATGCAACTCTGCACTACTTTTTAATATAGCTGTTTCCTGCATGTTAGCTCCATTTTCTTTCTCTGTGTTATTCTTTAATATAGACGTTTCTTCTACAGCTAATCTTATTGGAATGGTGATTGCTAAAATAATCCATATGGCCATTAATAATCCTGTACAAAAGAAGCACATCTTACACCATCTACGTAAGAACTCACATCTACATGTTCTATTTTTAGTATCTACCATTTTGTTCTATTACCTATTATATAGTATGTACAGAAAATGTGTCACCACACCTCAGAAATGACCTCTTAGCCACCCTACGCTCTCACTTTGTCTTGTTTGGTACTTTCTTTAATTCTTTTCAGAACTCTTTCTTGTCAAATCCAGTGTTTTGTCCAGTCCGGTAGAAATTTGTTCAAATTTCTTTAAATTTGTTGCACTTCACCTTCACCCATTAAATTGTAGCTTTGTTCCGGGTTCTCGTGAGTGATCTCTTCTTCTTTGATATCAGTCAATGCAATGTATAACCATTCAGGCGATTTATACTTCAGATTTGCTTTCTTTATTCTTTTTGTTTTCTGCAAGTGTTTTCCACCTTGTTTCTCTGGTTCTTTTTGACTTGTTATCTCATTTACTTGTTCTGCACTTTTTCCATCTAGCCTTATGATCTTGTATCTCAGTTTTCTAACTTCGTTGGGCCAATTGTCTCCTTTTCTTGGCCTTTTGGTTCACTTTCTTTTTCCTCTCTTTCTGTTCTCCAAGTTCTCTTTCTTGACTCTAGTTTCTGGTTTCCTTCTTCTCCACTTTCTTCTGATTCTGTTTCAGTTCTTCCTTTATTGTCTCTTATCTTAAACTTTATAATTTCATTGCTTTCATCTATTTGTGGTTTTTCTCGTGTTTTCTTTTGATCACCTACTTCTGTCCCTCCTCGAGGTTCTTCCGAATTTGTGTCAATCTCTCTATCTGTCTCTAAATTTCCCTGTTCTTTTGTTCGTCGATCTGTCCCTATTGCTCCTCGGGGATCTTCCGATTCTTCTAACTTTCTATTTGAAACTCTCCCTTTTTCGTCTATTAATATTGTCTCTGAAGTGTTCTCACGACAACTTGTACTTGGTTGCTCACTGTTACTGTCTTTTTGCTCAGTTTCTTCTTTTATATTATCAAATTTCCAATTTCTTTTCAGATTTTCCTCACAATCCGAATGCTCTGTATCAGATGCTGAACTGGTGTCTGATATTTCCAGATGTCGACTCACATGTTGATCTTCAGATTCTGGAACTTCTGCTATTTCCTCCACTTCTCCTGTCGTTGCACTTGTAGTTGGGTCTTCCAGATGTCGACTTACAGGTCGATCTTCAGATTCTGGAGCCCTGTTCATCTCTTCCTCTGCATCAGATGCTGAACTGGCATCTGATATTTCCAGATGTCGACTCACAGGTCGAGACTCAGGATCTGGAACTCTGATGGTGTGACTGGCATGTACCCAGTGTTTCACCCATTAAATTGTAGCTTTGTTCCGGGTTCTCGTGAGTGATCTCTTCTTCTTTGATATCAGTCAATGCAATGTATAACCATTCAGGCGATTTATACTTCAGATTTGCTTTCTTTATTCTTTTTGTTTTCTGCAAGTGTTTTCCACCTTGTTTCTCTGGTTCTTTTTGACTTGTTATCTCATTTACTTGTTCTGCACTTTTTCCATCTAGCCTTATGATCTTGTATCTCAGTTTTCTAACTTCGTTGGGCCAATTGTCTCCTTTTCTTGGCCTTTTTGGTTCACTTTCTTTTTCCTCTCTTTCTGTTCTCCAAGTTCTCTTTCTTGACTCTAGTTTCTGGTTTCCTTCTTCTCCACTTTCTTCTGATTCTGTTTCAGTTCTTCCTTTATTGTCTCTTATCTTAAACTTTATAATTTCATTGCTTTCATCTATTTGTGGTTTTTCTCGTGTTTTCTTTTGATCACCTACTTCTGTCCCTCCTCGAGGTTCTTCCGAATTTGTGTCAATCTCTCTATCTGTCTCTAAATTTCCCTGTTCTTTTGTTCGTCGATCTGTCCCTATTGCTCCTCGGGGATCTTCCGATTCTTCTAACTTTCTATTTGAAACTCTCCCTTTTTCGTCTATTAATATTGTCTCTGAAGTGTTCTCACCACAACTTGTACTTGGTTGCTCACTGTTACTGTCTTTTTGCTCAGTTTCTTCTTTTATATTATCAAATTTCCAATTTCTTTTCAGATTTTCCTCACAATCCGAATGCTCTGTATCAGATGCTGAACTGGTGTCTGATATTTCCAGATGTCGACTCACATGTTGATCTTCAGATTCTGGAACTTCTGCTATTTCCTCCACTTCTCCTGTCGTTGCACTTGTAGTTGGGTCTTCCAGATGTCGACTTACAGGTCGATCTTCAGATTCTGGAGCCCTGTTCATCTCTTCCTCTGCATCAGATGCTGAACTGGCATCTGATATTTCCAGATGTCGACTCACAGGTCGAGATTCAGGATCTGGAACTCTGATGGTGTGACTGGCATGTACCCAGTGTTTCACTCCAGCACACTTGACTGCAGTTGTTGTCACCAGGATCACTTGTCGTGGTTGGTCCCAGCGAGGAACCAAACAGTTTTTTCTTCGATGGACTTTTATGCGGACCCAATCTCCTGGATTCAAATCGTGAGCCGGTTTTCTTTCAAGAGTGGTCGCATCCGGTCCAACCTGATGAAACACAGAACGTACCACATCAGCCAATCCTTTGCAATAATCCAGCACCAGATCATCAGTTATAGTCAGTAGTTTGTTGACAGGTACATGTGCTTGTCTCATTGCTCGTCCCATAATTATCTCATGGGGACTGAGTCCTGTCTTTCTTTCCAGTATACTTCTGATTGTCATTAAGACTAATGGCAAGGCATCTGGCCATTTGAGTCCTGTGGCTTGACACATTTTACCTAGTCTGTTCTTAATTGTTCCATTCACTTGCTCTACTATTCCAGAAGCCTCTGGTCTGTATGCACAATGCAGTTTCTGTTTAATACTAAGTGCTTCACAAATCAATTGAACTAATTCGTTTTGAAAATGTGTTCCTCTATCTGTTTCAATCGTTACTGGGAAACCATACCTTGGAATGAATTCTCGCAGCATTAGTTTTGCTACTGTAATTCCATCATTCCTTCTGGTCGGGTATGCTTCCACCCAACGGGAAAACAAACAGACGACTACAAGGACATACCTTAGTCTATTGCTCGGAGGCATTTCAATAAAATCCATTTGCATTCTCGTGAAAGGACCTCCCTCTCGTCCTATTGTTCCCAGACTCACTACTGTCTTTCTTCCTGGATTTAGCTGTTGGCAAATAAGACACCTTTGACAAAGACTCTCAGCTATGGCTCTGAATTTTGGATTATACCATGTTTGTCTAAAAAGTCTGATCATTGAATCTCTCCCAATATGAGCTTGTCCATGGTACATCCGTGCCATGTCAGAAATCATGCTATCAGGCATAACTGGTCTGTCATCCCTGTAAACCCAAACATCATTTTCCTCATGTTTTCTACATCCTGCTTTTATCCAGTTATCTTTTTCCTCATCATCTGCTGCTTCCTGTAATTGTCTCACCTCATCCCATGTCTCAACAGAGTTAGTAAAAAGCAAAGGACATGAAATATGCTCTCTTTCTTGGTTCCGGTTCAATGAGACCACATTTTTAGCACAATACTGTGCAATTTCATCAGCAAACTTATTACCAACAGTTATTTAGTCTTCCCCATTTTTATGTGCATTGCACTTCACTACCGCAATCTGTTTAGGCAGCTGTATCGCCTCAAGCAACTTTTTCACAAACTCACCATTTCTTATCGGTGACCCTGCAGACGTCAAGAAACCTCTCTGAGACCAGATCTGGCCAAAGTCATGCACCACTCCAAAGCCGTATTGGCTATCCGTGACAACTGTTATTCGAACATTCTTTCCCAACTTGCATGCTTGAATTAGAGCTACCAACTCTGCTACTTGGGCAGAACGTATCCCTTTCAAACACGATGCTTCCATTACAGCAGCTACTGTGCAAACTGCATATGCTGCACTTAGAACTCCATCATTCGTTCTCAAACATGAGCCATCCACGAATAGAATGTAATCTGATTCCTTTAAAGGCTCATCCCGTATGTCAGGTCTCGGTTTTGTACAATACTCGAGTACATTCAGACAATCATGATCAACTTCATCCATTTCAATCACACTCTCCTCATCTGGCAATGATGTTGAAGGATTCACATTCATGCATCTGTCAATGGTCACATTGTCTGCACTCAAAATTACTTTTTCATACCTAGTCAGCCGACTATGTGGCATGTATTGGGTTTTGGTTCTTGTCAACAGAATTTCCACAGAATGAGGGACATATACTCTCAGTGGATATCCCATCACTATGCCTTCACTCTGTTCCAGACTTACACAAGTAGCAGCAACTGCTTCCAAACATCCAGGCAACGCTTTCGCTACTGGGTCTAAAACAGCTGAAAAATATGCAATGGGTCTTTTCATGTTTCCATGTCTCTGCACCAGGACTGAAAACGCACACCCATCTCTTTCACTGCAATACAACTCAAAATCTTTTTCATAGTCAGGCATTCCCAATGCCGGAGCTTCACACAGTTTCCTTTTTAGTTCTCTGAATGCTTTCATTTCCTCATCATTCATTTCAAAAGGATCTTTAACATCCTTCTTTGTTAATCTCTGTAATGGTTTTGCAATTAATGAAAATCCACTTATCCATTGTCGACAATATCCAACCATTCCTAGGAACATTCTTACCTCTCTTTGTGTCATTGGAGCTCTCATTCCTTGGATTATTTTTATTCTTTCTGTCGTTACCTTTCGCACTCCCTTCTCAATCTTATGCCCTAGATACTGGACCTCTTGTTGACAAAACTGCAACTTCGATGGGGACACCTTATGTCCTCTTTTTGCTAAATGATTCAGCAAAGCAATTGTATCATTAACACATGCTTCCTTTGTTTTTGATGCCACCAGTAGGTCATCAATATACTGAACCATCACTGACTTCTCTGGCATTTTCAAATCTTCCAATGATTTCTTTAGAATCTGATTAAAGATCGAGGGCTTTCTGTATACCCCTGAGGAATTCGGCACCATGCCAAAATACGCTCTCCGAACCTGAACGCAAATAATGGCTGGCTATCTGGATGTAACGGAATAGAGAAAAATGCATGGCACAAATCAATAACTGTGTACCATTCTGCTTCGCGTGGAATCTGATATAGAATTACAGCAGGGTTTGGCACTATTGGGCAGCAAGGCACAACAATTTTGTTTACCTTTCTCAAATCCTGTACAATTCTATATGTTCCATTCGGCTTTTTCAGTCCCATTATCGGCGAATTACATGGACTGCTCATTATTTCTCTCAGAATCCCTTGCTCAATCATTTTGTTTATTACTGGTGTTATTCCTTCAATTATTTCTGGTGTCAATTTATACTGGGGCGTATTTGGGTAACTCGTTCCTTCTTTAACAGAAATTTTAACAGGGTCTACTTCTTTCATTAACCCTATATCTTCTCCCGTGAAGTCCCACACTTCCTGTTTCACTGTTTCTTTCAGTTCAATTGGGATTTTCTCTACATCAAATATTGGAAATAAATCATTCACTTCTGATTCTAACTTTACCATTGTCATTTTATACAATACATCTTCATCTGGGGTCTGAAATGCAATTCCATCTGGCGTACAATAGATGGTGCAGTTCATCTTGCAAAGCAAATCGCGTCCTAATAGGTTCACAGGACTGCAATCACATACCACAAATCAGTGCATTTCACTAAATGGACCAATTTTTACCTCCACTAATTTAGTAAGAGGCGCCTTAATTTGTTGATTCGAAACACCCACTACTTGGATATGTTCACCTGAGAGAGGAAGGTTTGGAACTTCCACTGACCTAACAGTAGAACGGGTAGCTCCAGTGTCCACAAGGAATGTTACATTTGCACCATTCACTTCTCCATCCACAAATGGACCTGCTTGATCTACCTCTAGAGTTGCGCCAAGCACGCACTCTTCCTCCTCTCCTAGGCACCGTCATAAACTTTCATCCGACTCATCACCATCCTGTCGTAGCCAATACTGAGATATGGCAGCTGCGCGCGGCAATTGTGTTACCTGCTCTCCGCCGTAGAATCCTGTTTCTGCACTGTATTTCTGTTGATTAACACTCTTGGGAAGTGGTGGTTGTGGCACCTGACTTTGTTGGGTAACTACCTCACTCTGCACCTGTGGATTTAATGATTGATTTTCCGTATTAGGTTTTGGAGGAAATTTACACTCGTTTCTCCAATGCCCTAACTTTCCGCAGTTGTGGCATGGCCACTTTTTCTTTGCCTCTTCTATGCTCATTTGACCTTTTCCTTTACCTATATTTGGTTTAAACCTAGTCGGTCCTGCCTCATTAACAGGATTACTCAATTGAGCTTCTTGCTTCTCTGCAACTTTCACTTGTGCCCACATTGCTTTCTCTTTCAATTTACGCTGTCTGCTCTCAATATCATCACTACAATATTTAGCATACCTCAAAACTTCATCAACTGTGCTATTCTGCCAACAAATCATATGCTGTTTAATCATTTCACTTATCTCTGGTTTCAACCCATAAACAAATCTATATACAAAATGACTCATATCCTTCTCATTTAGTGTCTCATAGCCACTATACTGTTTGAAAACTAACAGTAGCCTCTCGTAGTATGCGTGTACTGATTCTTTGCTTTCCTGTGTGGTTCTGTCTATTTTTACCCAATCCGTTTCTTTGGGTGGAATCTTATTTTTGAAAAAGGTAATTACTTGATCATATTTTCTCATCACTTCTGGTCCTGGCGCTCCTGTTTTAGTATCTCTTGGATATTCTACAGTTGGCCAATCAATTGTAATCTTACATTCTGTCCACAAATCAGCTGGTACTACTATATCAAACAATCCATCCAAATCTATCCATAACACCTTTGAAACTTTAACAAATCTCTCCACTTGTCTGTACCATTCTACTGGTTTCTCTCTCAATTTTGGAAAATCATTCATAAATGACAATATATCCTGTCTAGACCATGGGACATGCACATAACTACCTCCTGGAGTTTCTCTCATCGGGTACTCCCTTACAATTGATTCCTTGTCTGTCACTGCAAAAGCCAAAGACGCTTTGTCTGTCACTTTCTCATTCTTTTTAGTCTATCTGCTTCTCCATCTATCCACATCACCCCATTTCCTCAGTAAAACTATTAGTTCTTTTATTTGTGTTAATCGTCCTGATGTGTTCAAATTTTCTATATCTTTCTCGCAAAAATCTACTCTATACGGTTTCTGCAATGTTCTTACCTTTACAAATTCCACTCCTAGTTCATTTGCTGTCTCTTCTAATTTGTCATGTAAATTTCTAGCTCTCCATGTAATGCTCTTGCATAAGAACATAATTTCGTCATCCTGATAAGATTTCAGTTTTTCTGTGCCAATTGTCCCTAAAATCAATTCTTCCATGTCTATTTTTAACCTAATTACATCTAAGGGTTTTGTTTCTATCTCTTTCGTTTTTAGAGTTTTCATCCATTCATTCAATTCATCTTGAGTCGGACCTACAGGCGTACTATTTAATTCTATCCAATTTTTACTTCTTTCTGGTGTCTCTGATGCAGACTCAGTTAACATAGGTATTCTCCTAAACTCATTCTCATTTATCGTTAAATTAGTAGGTGGGCTTGGTCTATATGTACTAACCAAGTTTCTTGCACCTTCACCGTCTAATTCCATCCCTTCTTTCCTTCTTTGCAAGCGTGAATTCATAGGAATGACTAAAGAATGCTCTTCAATTTTCTGATTCTCAAAAACTGGTATTACTGGACCTATCGTTACTGGTACAGTTACAGCTTCCATATTCATTGTTAATTCTCTTATCTTTTCAGTTAATTCTCTTGTGGTTTTTGCCAATTCAGTTGTATTGTCACTTTCTGTCTTCTCATTTTGTGGCGTTTTCAACTGATCTTGTGACCTATTTATCTCATATCCTCGTTCTGGATTTTTATTCCTCCCAGTTTCCATTAGCGGTGCATTAGGTGTCACCACCGCAGAATTCTGTTGGTATGGAGGTGGGTTTCTGTTTAGAATATCTTCCAGCAATTCATCTTCTGTCTCACTACCACCATACCCACACTTTTCAGTAACCACATGTTTCTTTTTCTCTGTACACTTTCTCTTTGCTTCTTCCTCAACTGTAAAAGCCGGAAACAAACCTCCTGTCATATTAACATATCTCCAACGCTTTATTCTGTCCTCATGATTCACTCCCCACAACCTTCCGGGTACAAACTCATGATTTCTTAATCCTCTGAATCTTTCTCGTTCATACATCTCATCTTCCCATTCACTTAATGCTTCAAACTGTGTCGGTCTAGGTTTAGGTTCAAGCATTGCCATTTTCTCTCTCAAATTCCGAAGTACAGCTACACTAAATGAACCATTCTCAGGAAAAGCCAATGCTCCATCATTTTTAGTATATTTAGTCCAATTTTCTAACCATATGCAGGTATGATATCCGTATTTCAGCATCATATGTGGAGCTGGTGACTTCGGCGGAGGAATTACTTGTCCCTCTCTAGTCACTACCTTTTTGTCCTTCTTAAAAAAGTTCTTAACTTTAGACATCCACAACATTTTCTCTCTACCATACTCATAATAAGCCATGATTCACAATTTCTTTCCCTTCTCAAAAGTCCGCGATTCAACACTGTTCTCTATGTGTTATTCGGACCTATCC
Organism: Calotriton arnoldi; assembly: GCA_963921515.1. NCBI lineage: Eukaryota > Metazoa > Chordata > Amphibia > Caudata > Salamandridae > Calotriton > Calotriton arnoldi. The sequence goes on along the minus strand of CAWUFW010002488.1, from coordinate 2,045,746 downwards.
CAGCGCGACTCACACCAACGCTCCAATCCTAAGCTTCTACGTCACTGGTTTATCTGACCAATCCCAGCGCGACTCACACCAACGCTCCAATCAGAGCTGCTTCTGTATGACAGCGCACTGTCCAATCCCAGCGCGGCTTTTGTCTACGTCAGTTTTGTATGACTAGCGCACTGTCCAATCCCAGCGCGGCTTTTGTCTACGTCAGTTCTGCTCCTGACCCCTCCTTTACAAAAATGATCGGCAATTTTACTTTTCAACAATTCTTTGTTAGTTTACAACATTAAAACACATTTCCATTGTCTGATTTCGCTAAACAAAAGTGACAGTTTATTCTAGCTCGCAAGAATACAGTTTCGTTCGATAAGTGTAGCACTTCCCTCTACCTTACCCTTCTTTCAAGCAAGGAGTAAACCCGTTTCTCTGGGGATAAAACACATGCGGAGACTACACTGCTCCTGAGAATTAAGGCCAGAGTTTCACAAGAAAACCGGTTGCTATTTCACTCACACACCTTTTATACAGAAAATGTCCCTATCATAACACAACTTGTGTTATCACCAATATGAACTCAAACAATGCACTATTCCATGTGACTTCTCTTGCCACACGTTTTCCACTTCCTACTTCCCGGAAGCGTTAAAACTTTGACTTACATATAACATAACGCGACTCAACATAGAATGTTAGACATAAAATAATCAATAATCACCAAACTAATCTATAGTAACCATAACTCTGCTACCAAGAAATCTGATCCAGCGCTATCAATAACATTTCTTCTCCTATATGTCTTTGGACGTCCAGGTGCAAATATTCCTCTTAAACACAACTATATCCATATGACGGTGGGGCCCATAACACCGCATATACATTCACTCACTCATTTATTCCCTGGATTTCATCCGTTCTTACCTAGGAGAAAAACAGTTAAATGATATGCTGGAAGGAGACGGGATACCTTTTTATAAAGACGACATTACACTTCTCAAGCTCTAAGGTATTCCGCTCATTGGTCGATGGACCAACTAGTAGGAATCAATTGATGGTGATTAAGACCAGCTCAACCACTATAAACCTTTAAACATTTACATTTATCATTGAGCTAAAGAACCACTGACTCATTGTTTTAAAGATAATAAAGTTTATATAAAGTTTAGAAGCATGAATAAGTTTCAAATTTATTATTCAGATTATTACATTTAGCATCATTATAAGAATAAATTGAAATTGCAATGCATACCTATTAGATGGAAAAATAAAGTTCGTCACAGCAAGAACTCCCGAAGGATCTATCTATCTGTCCTGGAAAACAGGCCTTCTCGTTCCTTTCTCCTTTAGTATTTTAAGAATAAAAGTCTAATGTTTTAAATGGAAAAATCTATTAGGATTAAAAAGGTTCTCCAATATCAGCGTCTCATGCTCAATCAAAAATATAAAATAGCAGCAGCAGCCGCAGCATCAGTCGTAAAACGGCAACAGCAGCTAACTCCCTCCTCTCTAAGAGTAGGTCTTCTTATACCCTAATACTAGCTTACTAAGTGAAAATGTTACATCTTTATGGCGAGATTCTCTCTAATTGGTCCATTCGGGTCAGTATACATCTCATTATGAATATCCTTGTTTCAACCAGTTCTTTGTGGCAAGTTCATACTTTTGTCGTTTCTCACGGGTTCATGACATTACCCCTTAGTTCATGGCTTTCAAACTGTATCCTTTTCTGATACTTTTCAGTCGGTCAGTTTATTGTCCATTCATTTATTCACTGCGACTTCTCACGCTTTTTGCTGTCTTGCTTTGGCACACGTTTATGCGATAAGGTCATCACAGCCTTGACCACGCTTCCATCCTAGGCTTTTGGAATGATCACATGATCCCTCTTGTTCACGGCCTTTCTTTCTTTCGTAACCCCTCTCGCGCCTGCGTACTCTAACTCATGGCGGCCATTTTATTTCGCTGCTCAACAGGCCTAAGCGCACTATTATAAAGATAAACAAAACAGAGTTAAAAATAAAGAATATAAGCCTTTTCGTTTCCCTCCCATCATTCTACGTACCCCAATTAGGTATTACCTAGCAAAAGCGACATATAAAGCCATCCCTTTCTTACCAACGCTTTGTTTTGCCACTACACAGTTTATTTCCAAGCACAAATCATGCATTTATTATTCTAATTAGTACGCAATTGTCAGACTTATGTTATTCACGTTAACAATAGTAAGTAAATTAGTTTGCACATATATAGCGTGTTACCTTTAACCCTTTACATGTAACATACATGGTTGGTTATTCACTAAGACGAACCTGTGTGTTAATTTATTTAACGTAAATATTAGGAGGTTAAAAAAATTTCATTTACCCTGCTTCATCAACAGCCACACAAGTCACCCCATCCTGGATTCCCCTGGATATCTAGTTTTAAAAAATGAATAGTTTTGCTAGGTTTCCTTAGGTGCCAGCAGAGCGAGGGTCCAAAATCCACAGCTAGGCAGATTGTAAAAAAGGGTCAGTTTTCACTGGAAAAATGTGATGTGTCTACGTTGCATTTTGGGCTGTTTCCTGCTGCGGGTACTTGGCCTAGCCACACAAGGAGGTACCATTTTTTATGGGGAGACCTGGGGAAATGCTGGGTGGGTGTAAGATTGTGGGTCGACGCAGATTCCAGAACTTTCCGTCACAGAATTGTGAGGAGAATGTGTTATTTTTTCACAAAGTTTGAGGTTTGCAAGGGATTCTGAGTAACAGAACCTGGTGAGAGCCACAAAAGTCAACCCATCCTAGATTTCCCTTGATGTCTAGTTTTCAAAAATGTATAGGTTTGCTAGGTTTCCTCAGGTGCCGACAGAGTTAGGGCCCAAAATCCACAGCTAGGCACATTGCGAAAAAAGGGTCAGTTTTCACTGTAAAAATGTGATGTGTCCATGTTGCGTTTTGGGCTGTTTCCTGTTGCAGGTACTTGGCCTACCCATACAAGGAGGTACCATTTTTATTGGGAGACCTTGGGAAATGCTGGGTGGTAGGAAATTTGTGTCAGCACGGTAGGAAATTTGTGTCAGCCCAGTGATACCACAACTTTCCCACACAGAAATGTAAGGAAAAAGTGATTTTTTTTCAGCTAAATTTGAGGTTTGCAGGGGATTCTGGGTAGGAAAACATTGGGGGATCCATGCAATTCACACCTCTCCGGACTCCCCCGGGTGTCTAGTTTTCAAAAATGTCTGGGATTGGTAGGTTTCCCTAGATGGCCGCCGAGCCCGGGATCAAAAACGCAGGTGACTCCCTCGCAAAACAAGGTCTTTTCGTAATCGATAATTTTGAAGTCTCCACAGTACATTTTGGGCTGTTTCCTGTCACGGGCACTGGGCCTACCCACACAAGTGAAGTACCATTTTTATCAGGAGACTTGGGGGCATGCTGGGTGGGTGGAAGTTTGTGGCTGCCTGCAGATTCCAGAACTTTCCATCACAGAAATGTGAGGAAATTATTATTTGTTTTTACAAAGTTTGGTCTTTGCAAGGGTTTCTGGGTAACATAACCTGGAGTGAGCCACACAAGTCACCCCATCTTGGATTGCCCTGGGTGTCTAGTTTTCAAAGATGTACAGGTTTGCTATGTTTCCCTCGATATCGGCTGAGCTAGAGCCCAAAATCCACAGCTAGGCACACTGCAAAAAACGGGTCCGTTTTCTGTGGAAAAATGTGATGTGTCAATGTTACGTTTTGGGACGTTTCCTGTCACGGGCAAAAGGCCTACCCACACAAGTGAGGTACCATTTTTATCGGGAGACTTTGGGGAATGCTGTGCACATAGACGTTTGTGGCTCCACGCAGATTCCAGAACTTTCCTTCACAGAAATAAGAGGAAAATGTTGTTGTTTTTTTTTTACAAAGTTTGAGGTTTGCAAGGGATTCTGGGTAACAACACCTGTTGACAGCCACACAAGTCACCCCATCCTGGATTCCCCTGGATATCTAGTTTTAAAAAATGAATAGTTTTGCTAGGTTTCCTTAGGTGCCGGCAGAGCGAGGGTCCAAAATCCACAGCTAGGCAGATTGTAAAAAAAGGGTCAGTTTTCACTGGAAAAATGTGATGTGTCTACGTTGCATTTTGGGCTGTTTCCTGCTGCCGGTACTTGGCCTACCCACACTAGGAGGTACCATTTTTATGGGGAGACCTGGGGAAATGCTGGGTGGTTGGAAGATTGTGGGTCCACGCAGATTCCAGAACTTTCCTTCACAGAGTTGTGTTATTTTTTTTACAAAGTTTGAGGTTTGCAAGGGATTCTGGGTAACAGAACCTGGTGAGAGTCACAAAAGTCAACCCATCCTAGATTTCCCTTGATGTCTAGTTTTCAAAAATGTATAGGTTTGCTAGGTTTCCTTAGGTGCCGACAGAGTTAGGCTCCAAAATCCACAGCTAGGCACATTGAGAAAAAAGGGTACGTTTTCACTGGAAAAATTAGATGTGTCCACGTTGCGTTTTGGGCCGTTTCTTATTGCGGGTACTAGGCCTACCCACACAAGTGAGGTACCATTTATCGGGAGACTTTAGGGAATGCTGGGTGGGTGGAAGTTTGTGGCTCCCCACAGATTGCAGAACTTTCCACCACAGAAATTTGAGCAATTTTTTTTATTTTTTAACAAAGTTTGAGGTTTGTAAGGGATTCTGGGTAACAGAGCCTAGAGAGAGCCACACGAGTCACCCCATCCTGGATTTCCCTGGGTGTCTAGTTTTAAAAATTTATAGGTTTGCTAGGTTTCCCTACGTGCCGGCTGAGCTAGGGTCCAAAATCCACAGCTAGGCACATTGGAAAAAAAGGTCTGTTTTCACTGGAAAAATGTGATGTGTCCACATTGCGTGTTGGGCTGTTTCCTGTCGCAGTCACTAGGCCTACCCACACAAGTGAGGTACCATTTTTATCAGGAGACTTAGGGGAACACAGAATAGTAGAACAAGTGTTATTACCAATTGACTTTCTTTGCATTTCTGCCTGCCAAATGTAAGACAATGTGTAAAAAAGAAGTCATTTTGAAAAATGGCCTCTAATTCACTCGCTTGTAGCGGTACCCACAATTTTGGAGATGTGCAAATAACCTCTCCTTCTAAATTCTATATTTGTTTCCTAGTTCGGAAATATATAGGCTTCTTTGGTACCTATTTTTCACTCTTTATATTTTACCAAATGAATTGCTATATACCTGGTACACAATGAAAAACCATTGAAAGATGCAGCTCAGTTATTGGCTCTGGCTACCTCGGGTTCTTGGTGAACCTACAAGTTCTATATATCTCCGCAACCAGAAGGGTTCAGCGGACATAGTGGTATATTGCTTTTAAATATCTGCCATACTTAGAGAACGTGGCACAAATGGCTGTTTTTTCCAACTCAAATTCAATTTTGTTTATTTCAATTGTTAGTTTCTATAGAAAAACCTTCAAGGATCTACACAAATGATCCCTTGTTGTGCTCAGAATTGTGTCTACTTTCCAGAAATGTATAGTTCTCCAGGCTCCATTATTGCTTTCACACCCATTTCTACCACTAACTGGAACGAGGTTGAAAGCACGAAAATAGGAAAAATAGGCTAAGTCCCAGTAAATGCCAAAACTGTGTAGAAAATGTTGATTTTCTGACAAAAGTCTGCTTGTTCCTGAAAGCTGGGAAGATGGTGATTTTAGCACCACAAACCCTTTGTTGACACCTTTTGCAGGGAAAAAAATAGGCACTTTCTTCTGCAGCACTTTTTTCTCATTTTTCCTAAAATTAGCTGTATTTTGGCCAATTTCTCGGTCCCCTCCAGAGAAATCCACAAACCCTGGGTACCTTTAGAATCCTCATGATGTTGGAAGAAAAGGACGCAAATTTGGCGTGGATACCTTATGTGGACAAAAATTTACAGGGGCCTAAGCGCGAACTACCCCAAATAGCCAATAAAAGGATTAGCACAGGAGAAGGCCTAGCAGCGAAGGGGTTTAGACGAGATTTTTGGTACCAAACACCTCATAATACAGTAGAGAACTCGTAATGATGATTGTCCAGCCCTTGTACTCTCTATGGCTTCCCTGTTCACTTACAATATCCAAGAATCGACATGGATATTGTAGGGGCATATCTGCTCATGCAGCTATGTCCTCACAGGAGATATAGTGCACCCTGCCTTAGAGCTAAGGCCTGCTAGATGGTGGCTTACCTATATCCCATGCAGTGTCTGTGGGCAGGGCACACAGGGATGTATGCTATGTCAACTCTTCGGTTTTGTCTGCACCAAGGCACGCAGGCTGCCATGGCAGTGTGCACAGCCTTGGTGAGGGGACAATTTGTGCTGCTGCCCTTGGGGTCCCTCTTCAGTGCCAATGCCCTAGGTACCAGGGGTACCATTTACTAGGGACTTACAAGGGGTACTGAAGTTGTGCCAATTGGGAAACAAAATGTACCATTTAGGGAAAGAGCTTCTGGCACAGGCGACCCGGTTGGCACGGACCCTGTACTCTTCCAGTTGGAATTACATAATTTTCCAGGCAAAAAGTGGGGGCTAACCATGTCCAGAAGAGGCACTTTCCTACATAGTGTCATGAGTTATGTCAAATGCCATTTAAGTAAACAAAAACATAGCTACTTAAAACAAACGACATTTGTTTTTTAATGTAAAAAAGACAACCCCCTTTTCTCCCACCTGTGCTCAGTTTGATGCTCCTCAATGCCACCAGATTGTCCTAGACCCGGGGCCACAAGGTTGTATAGTGGCGTCTCATTGCTGTGCCTTCCACGGATCGTCCTCTAACCTCCCAGGGGTCAGTTTCCCCACTGAGCGCAACTATGTGTCTTCAATTTCATGTGAGTCAGTGTCCAAAGTATTTTCCAGCCCACAGGGGGTATCAGCATCGTCAGGTCTATAGTCATGGCCCCCCAGGTGAGTGAGTCATCTGGCAGTCAGTCGTCTCAGCGAACCCTTGTCATATGTGCTTCTTCTGCCCCAGCCCATTCTGTTACATTCTTCAGCCATTTAGTTATCAGGGGAGTTCTGGGTCTCAGCCATCAGATGGCAATGCGTAGTTTGGCAAACGTCAGACCGAGTACTACGAACCGTCTACTCCGTTTTTTTTTCTTTTTAATGGGAACTACCCCCAATAGGCATTGCGTTAGTTCTCCGGGGATGGGCCAGCCCATAGCTCTATGCAAATGAAGCAATAGCTCATCCCAGTAGGGAATTATTTGAGGGCAGGTCCACACGATGTGAACAAAATCTGCAGGGGTATATCCCTAGTCGGGTAAATGGCATGCAAGAGTTTGGGTGAAAGGTATGTAATGTGTGCGAAGTTATATTGGAGCAATTTTGAGTTTACTGAAACTTCTCGTAGCCCCCATTGATCTGAACCCATTCGGCAGGAGTGGTGGGGAACTCACACAACTGGTGCCATGTGTCTTCAACCTTTAGGAGAGGTCGTGGCCTGTTGTAGTGCTAGAGGCACTTCTATGTTTTGAAACCACGTGATGACCTTTGAATACCATGATTTTAATTGACTTTTGGTGTTTTACATAATTTCTCCCTGTATGTGCCTTTCTTCCCTTGAAGATTTCTTTTGTGTAATCTTGTAGTTTTAAAGTGGGAGCTGTCACAGAGTAGAACAGCCTTGCCAGGAACAGAACGTGTGGGATGTGCATTTGAAAGCATGAGAGAGAGAGAGGTGTAGAATGTACTTTTTGGTCTCGAAGTGCAGTGTTTTAAGCAGTGGTGCTCAAATGTGCATTATGTTGTACATTGGCAGATGAAGTGTGTGATGCTATAGGCAGTGGTGCACAAATGTGCATTGTGTTGTACATTGGGAAGTATTATGAAGTTCTTAGTATTGGCTTTGGCATGCCCTCATGTCATCTTGAATTCTGACTCTGTCTTGCTTGAGCATTTTGCGCGCACAGGCAGGTCCCCAGATTACTCAAGTTGTTTAGGTTATTCACGTTCAAGGTTGCTTTGTTTTTGGAGATTGTTGAATGTACTGCCAGAGTTAAGATCGTTAAGATAAAGGCTGGAACACATGAGAATGCAGAAGGAACGTGAGAACTCCTTTGCCTTTGGAATGCTTGCATGGAAAGTGGCCAATTCCAGTAAGTTTCCTTGGCGCAGAGGAACACCTCTTGGAACATTCTAGTGTGTTTTGAGATTATAAAGCAGGGGTTTGTTGACCCAGAAACCGGGATTTGAGCCTGAACGGTGGACGCATCTTCAGTGCAGGAATATGGTTGCTGAGTCTCCTGACCCCAGCTGTGAATCCCCCAGTCTGGAGTGGGCTAGGATGAAGTTTGCACCAGGTGATGTGTTTTATTTTTGATTGTTGCCATTGTGATGCGTGACTGTCTGTGTGCACATTCAGTTTCCAGTGGCTATAACAGTCATGTGATGCGTGACTGTCTGTGTGCACCTTCAGTTTTAAGTGGCTATAATCATCTGAGGTGTTTTCTTTGAGTATTGACTTTGTGATGTGGGAGAGTCTGTGTGCACATCCAAGTTAATCATCTGATGTACTTAGTGTACATATCTTTCTGATTTCTTGCAGGACGTTCAGCATAATCTGCTTGTGTTTCATTCCAGCATAATCTGCTTGTGTTTCATTTTATTATCTGCTTGTGTTTCATTTCATGTTATTATCCATGCATTTAACAGTTGTATTTGCCAAGTTTGAAGTGTGTTATTATTGATTGCATATATATATATACACACATATATATCTCTCTCTGTATATATTATCTACTGGCGGTCACCAGTAGATAGTTATAGTTAGGACCTAGTTTCCATAGGAAACTCGTTTTTTGTTTTCTCAATATCTTTGGCGCCGGTTGACGAATCTTCGCGAAATTTTCAAAAATTGTAGCCCGCTCCGGTCAGCTCCTGTCTTGAAAGTTTCGGGGTGATTTGGCAAGCGGAGGCCGAGAAAAAAGGGGGGTCCCAAAACGTGTTTTCTCCATGTTAATTCCCATAGGAAACTTTAGACAAAGCTACAGCCCGAACTGCTGAACGGAATTACACCAAACTTGGCAAAAAGGTAGCCCTTGGTTCAGAAAGAGACCTTTTTTTTAAATGATGTAAATCCGTTCAGTAGTTGCTGAGAAAATAAAAGTTTCGATATCTATGGCCGCGCTGGATCCGCGCACCCTCCCGATCACGAGCTTTATTCTAATTGGCTGTCAACACTCCAAACCAGGAAGTGTTGGCAGCCATCTTATGCCTCGGTAACCGAGGCACAAGAAAACAGGGAAACAAACGCAAAAAACAAGAAAAGGGGGCAGGGTAGAAACACCCTGACCCCTAGGCCTGCTTAGGGGGTCCCCCAGGGCCCAAAAAAGCTTTTTTTTTTTTTTTAAACGGCGAAATTCGCATAGGATCCGCAAATCCCGCCGTGAAAAAAAAAAAACCGAAGCGCGGGCTCCCGCGCTTCCTTAATATTTAGCCCCTGGGTGGGCCAGGTCCCGGGGGCATGTTCAACTTATTTGCGGGGGCCCAGGGGGGCCCCCGCAGCCCCGGGGACCGCCACTCCCCCGGGGCTTTTCTGAAATATTTGCGGGGGGCACACAGCCCCCCAAACCCCAGGGACCGCCACCCCCGGGGCTTTTGTCAAATATTTGCGGGGGCACACAGCCCCCCTTCCCCGGGGACCGCCACCCCCCGGGGCTTGTTTTTAAAAAATAAATTACCTGTGTGGGGGGGCTCGAGCCCCCCACATGCCCCGGGGTCTGCCATCTCCCTGGGGCACTAAATATTTAAATATGGGTGTATGTTACGGACCCCCAGAGCCCCGGGGACCACCACCTCCCCTGGGCTTTGAAAATGTTGGGAGGGGGGCCGCGCGGCCCCCCTCCTGGAGCCTGTGATGGCCCTGGGGACCGCCACCCCCCAGGGCCGGCTCCTGCAGTGTCCCGGGGTGCCCACCCCGGGACACTGCTGTTTGTTATGGCAGGACGGAGCCTCGCGGCTCCCGTCCTGCCATAGCAAACTTGCTTTGGATTTTGGAAGAGAGAGCAGGAAACCTGCTCTCTCTTCCAAAATCTAAGCAGATTGCTTTCCACACGGGGAGCTGCATGTTAGCAGCTCCCCATGTGGAAAAGCAATGCCGGCTCCTGCAGGACGCGCGGAGCCGGCGGGACCGTGGGGGCATTGGGGCTCCCCCCACGGTCCCCAACAGAGAGGGCCAGCCCCGGGGGATGGGGTCCCCGGGGCTAGAAGTGGCCCGGGAGGGGGGCCACGCGGCCCCCCTCCCCAAAATTAAAAAAATAAATAAATAAATAAAGGCCGGCCCCGGGGGATAGGGTCCCCAGGGCCAGTAGAGGACCTCAGGAGGGGGCCACCAGCCCCTCCATAAAAATAAAAAAACAAAATGTGGCCATGCCCCGGGGGATGGGGTCCCCGGGCCGGAATTGGCCATGGGAGGGGGGCCCACGCGGCCCCCTTCCCGTTCATTTAAAAAAAAAAAAAATGTTTTAATAGGGGTCCCCAGGGCCCAAAAAAAGGAAAAAGAAGGGGGGCCACACAGTCCCCCTTCAAAAAAAAAAAAAAAAAAACGCGATCGTGCCTCAGGCCCCCCCCCCCCTCCCTTCACCACTGTGCAAATGCGCCCCGTGGCGCGTTTTAAATTGGGGCATTAATTCCCCTTGAATCCTGAGGGTCCTTGGGGGGCCAACTAGCCCACCAGGTACCTCCAGTGCGCGCCACATGGCTGGGTTGCAGAGAGGTGGTGCAGGCCACGCCCCTTTTTACACCTCTGCAACGCAGCTCTGTGGCGCTTACTGGAGGTACCTAGTGGGCTAGTTGGACCCCAGGGACCCTCAGGATTCAAGGGGACTTAATCTCCCAACTTAAAATGGCCACAGGGCTTGTTTGCACACATGTCACCTCAGGCCCCCCCTCCCTTCACCAATGTTCATTTGACATCTGGGAAAGCCTTTCTGTTAGAGAGCATTGCATAGATAAAACCCCAAGCCTTATTCTGAGAACAGTCTTTTATGTGCTTCATTTTATAAAGTGAAATCCCTTTCCAGGTGGTGTTGTGTTGTGTTTATTGCTTCGTCGTGTATGAGCCTCCGTGTGGGAGAGCGGTATTCTCTATTATCTGGGAGTGTGAAGCAATACACCTGTCCGCACGGAGAGCACGGTGTAAGTGTGTAATGAGTATCTGACCACCCGACATCGACAACAGCGTGACGAGTGCCTTCGTGGGTTCCAGGGCTTCAGGGAATCCTGGCCATATCTCTCGCACAGCCGCTGCTATTTTAGCATATTGAAGAAATTGCCCTCGTCCCAATTGGAACATTTCAAATGCATCTTGCAACGTGATGAATGAACCCTCCAGGTAGAGGTCATCTAAAGTAGTGCAGCCCCCACACTCACCAATGGTCAACAGCCATTGAGTGTGCTATCTGTGCGAATGGCTTAATCTTCCAAAATTATAGTGTCGGTGCATATTATGCTGTATGGAGTAACCCCCTCAAAGCCCGCTCCCAGGGTTTGCATACCAGTCATATCACATATGACAAAGTCGCTGATGTTCTGTTACCCTGTAATAGTAGGGACAGTTGCAGTCACTGGGCCCCTCCTCGAAGCCCAGGGCACCCAGGAGTCAGGTTACCCATCTCTGTGCCCTTCTTTGTAGCGCCTCTGATAGCAGGGCCCTCCGCCAGCAGCCCTGACCGCTCAGAAGGATCCAGTGGAGTTGTTTTCATGTATTTCGGGCACACATGCCCATGGCCCACAGCTGGGCAGTGTGTCAGGACTTCTCACCTGGGTCCCTTCTCAGGGGTCAAAGCCAGCCCATCGATATGCTCGGCAGTATCTCCTGTCTCCAGTGCCGGAGATTGGCGAAATGGTATGCTTCTCCTGGTCCCCTCAGGGACCGGTGTCTTTGGAGCAGCAGCTATTGTACGCCCGATCAATAGCGATATTCAGGCTTCTTGTCAGCCCCCTTGATCAAGATGGGGCTGTGTAGGCCACGTGCAGTGCTCAGGAGAGGAGGCCTCACCTAGTGCTCAAAAATTCTGCCGGAGTTCAGTAGTTGTCGGGCAGTTGACTACGTTAAGGTCATGTGCCGTGTACAGGTTAGGTCATCTACCAGGGCCCAGGCCACTTGGTCTATCCATTCACCATCCCCAATCATGGAAGAGAAGTTTCCCAATTTCAGGGGTCCCAGGCTGATGCCCGCAGCCCCCTGGAGTCCACTAGCTGGGATGTAGAGCAGAAGAGGCATCTGCCGGTTTGCAGGCAGTCCACGATACAGCAACTGCAGCTCTGGTGTCAGCCCTCCTCGCGGCTCCAGCCGGGCCCGGACGTCGTGACCACTCCTCACAAGGTGCCCCATTATGGGGTGCGGCAATCTTCAGGTAGTGGCGCAAGGCAGTGCGGGGGGGGGGAGGCGTCAAAAGGCACACTGGAGAGCAGGCAGCTTGTCAGCCCGATCATCCCACCCTCCAGGTGCAGGCCCGAGGGTGTTAGGAGTGCAGGCGCCTCTTCGCGGCACCAGTGGAGGTTCTTACAGGCTAGATCCTCTGGTCTATGTGGCCATCTTGCCAATCTATGACTGTGGCAACAGATAAATTATCAACATTCGTAATGCCAATGACAAAACATGCCTTGCTCAACCTTTTGAGAACAGTGAGGGTAAGGGAATTTTTTTAAAAAACTTTACGTACTTTTATTGCAGTTACCCACAAACATACAACTCTCCATAAATTATGGAACATTAGCAAAAATTCGAATCCGCACATCATAGTTTACAATCTCCACAGTATTAACTATAAAAGCACATCCAAGAATAAGCAGAATGACAGGGATCACCTGGCAGAATCAGCATAGCCACAACAGACTCACCCACCACCAACGTGCCCAATTTTATTTATTTTATTTTGGTGATTTGTAGAGCGCGTAGCTGCCCTAGGGCTTCCCAGTGCTAAGAGACTGGGTGCAGGTTGAGGCTGGACAGAAGTTTAGAGGTATTGCTTAAACAGCCACGTTTTGATTGCTTTTTGAAATTCCAATTCTTTGTCCAGTATCCGGTATTCCCGTGGTAGAGAGTTCCAGAGTTTGGGAGCCAGGTGAGAGAAGGATCGGCCTCCCCACCTCGCTTTCCTGGCACCTGTTGGTTTTAGAAGATCTCCCGAGCTAGATCTCAGGTTCCTCTTTGGGATATATGGAGAACCAGATTTCTGATTTTCCTAGGGCCCCTGTTATGCAAGGCTCTGTGCGTAATGACCAGTGCCTTGAATTTGACTCTGGGCTCTACCGGGAGCCAGTATAGACCTTTGAGCTGCTTTTTTGCCGACTCCAGGGCTGGGACATTGCACAGCAGCCTTGCTGCCACGTTCTGGACCAGTTGAAGTCTGTTGGTTACATATTTCGGTGCCCCTAGGAATAGCGAGTTTCCGTAGTCCAGACGTGAGGTGACCAAGGAATGGACTACCATCTTCTTAAGCTGTATTGGAATCCGATCTAGGATTTTCCGAAGACTTCTGAGTAGTCCGAAACAAGTGGCCGTGACTTTCTTGGCTTGTGTCATCATTGAGAGATCCTTTTCTAGCCAAAAGCCTAGGTTCTTAATTGTTTCTTTAGGTATGGGTGGGCTCCCCAAGCAGTCAGGCTAGCTTATGGATGGCCTGGGAATTGTCTTATTTCCAGGATCATTAACTCCGTTTTGTCCCCGTTTAGTTTTAAGCAGCTGTTGGTCATCCACTTCATGACTCTCTCCATGCAGGGCGATAATCTCTCGGAGTCCCCGTTGGTTCTGGGTATCTAAGGAGATCACCAGCTGCGTATCGTCAGCGTAGGACGTCATGGAGATATCAAACTCTTGGGCGATCCGAGATAGTGGCTCCATGTAAACATTAAACAGCGTGGGGCTCAATGAGGAGCCCTGTGGCACCCCACACGTTAATGACATCGTTTTAGAGAGGGTGTTTTTTTTTGCCAAGACTTGGAATTTTTTTTGCCAAGACTTGGAAAGTTCTTCCCTCTAGGAACGAGGACAGCCACTGTAGCATGGTACCTTGTACCCCGATGTCCGAAAGTCTGCTACGCAGAGTGTGGTGGTCCACCGTGTCGAAGGCGGCACTCAGGTCCAAGAGGAGTAAGGCAGCTGAGCTTCCCTGATCTAACGATGATCTGAGTTCCTCCACCACCGTCAGCAGTGCAGACTCCATGCTGTGTTGCGCACGGAATCCCATCTGGGTGGGGTGGAGGCAGTGGTTTGTTTCCAAGAACTCCGACAATGATCTGTTGACGTGCTTTTCCAATAGCTTGCTCACAAATGGCAGCAAGGAAATTGGACGGTAATTCCCTAGATGCGCTGGGTCTGCATTAGCTTTTTTTAGCAGGGGTTTAATTATCGCGTGCTTCCATGCCGTTGGGACCATGCCCGTCTCCAGAGACTGATTCATGATCTTAATTAGGGGAGGAAGGATGGCTGGTGTAACTGTTTTGAGGATGTGCGGCGGAGCAGGATCTAGTGGCAAGCCAGACTTCACTTTGCCCATCAATGATTCTACTTCTTTTGCCTCCACTGGCGGGAGATTAGTGATTGTTTTTAAAAGGGAAGTTACCTCCTGATCCTTTTCCCACCTTGTGGTTGGTTCCCCGCCCGCTCTGAAGGAGCTGTATATGTCAGTGACTTTAGAGAGGAAGTATGTGACTAGGTCATTGCACCTCTCTTCCGAGGTCTCTGATGGGTGGGGATCCTGGGCTGGGGCGGTTAGAGCCTTGACTACAGCGAACAGTTCCCTTGAGGAGTTCTGGGCCCGGCTGATTTTCTCCTCAAAGAACTTAGCCTGCGATTCTTTGATACTGTTGTGGTAGTCTAATGGCTGACTTATACAGGGTTTTGAGTTGAGGGTCATACTTGTTCCTCCAGACCCTTTCGATTTTTTTGCAGTTTTTCTTTAACGCTAGCAGTTGGGGATTAAATCATCCCCCTACTTTGGGTCTGGGTTTTGGTTTAAGGGTGACTTTCGGGGCGACTTTGTCCAGAGATTGTGTGATCCAGGTTTCCCAGCTTGAATAAGCTTCCTCCACTGTTGCTGGTGTCTTAGTGTTAGCAGTTGTTGTTTCTGTTAGGACATTTCCCCACGTCTCTGCGTTGAGCTTGGCCCAGCTCCTTTCCTTTGTCTCGGCTTTTGGGAGGGCCCCATGGTGCTCTCTTCCCTTCTTCCCTAAATTGAACGGAATATAGTGGTGGTATGACCAGGGGACTGGTATTGAAGGTGCGACTTTAATGTTCGGGTTGTTAGAGATGACTAAATCCAATAAGTGTCCCTTGGAGTGTGTGGCAGACGTTACCAACTAGGAGAGTTGTAGACCCTCAAGGTCTAGCAGCATCCTTTTGACACTGGGGAGATTCTGATCCTCCATGTGTAAATTTAGGTCACCTATTATGGTGGTGTTGGATTTCTTTAATAGTATGCTGGCGAGAGAGTCGTGTAAGTTTTCTAGGAACTCTCCATAAGGGCCCGGGGGTCTATAAATTAAGAGCCCTGAGAAGGTGAGAAGGGTGATAAGGAGATAGAAAATTGGAGGCATTCGCACCCTTTGACAGGGAAGGCCTCGGTGGAACATTTGTACTCACTTTTTATCAGAATAGCCAATCCCCCCCTACCTGCCCAATCCGGGCCAGTCTAAATATTTTGTAACCTGGTGGCAGGGCCATTACTATGTCAGGGGAGGAGCATTCCGTAAGCCAGCTTTCTGTAATAAACAGGGCGTCTAGGGTGGTCTCCTCTAACAGTAAACAGATGTCCGTTTTGTGTTTGGGCAGAGAGCGATAGTTAATCATCCCTAACTTCCATGCCTGTGGTTCCTTATGCCACTTGGTCTTGCTCGACTCTGGTTCAGGAGGTGTTTTCAACTCTAGGTTGCAATGTGGACAGGACTTATCTGAGGTGGGCTCGCTCGCAAAATCCCAATCCCTATCACAACCGACTGCCCTGGGTTTGTTAAGGCTATGTAAATACTTACCAGAGTAAGTAATTATTGCATTTTGTGCAGGGTTCCTGGCCCCTGGGCCCGGTCGGGCGCGGACGGGCGCAGACAGGCTTGCCTTCGGCACGCCTGATGCGCGCGTCCGCTGCACGCCCGCTGCCCGGTCTTCATTTAAGGGTGCAGGTTAATCTGGGCCGGTCAACTAGACCGCTGACCTGCGTTTCCCGCCCGAGTGCACTCTATGGTAGAGAGGGGTAACTCTACCTCTCTACTGCACTCTATGATCCTGCCTGACTGCCTGGCTACCAACGCGCTGCATATCCTGGTTTGCAAGATCCTTCTGTGCGTAGTGCGTAGTACAGAGTGCTGGGATCTGTGTGGCTAAGGCACTGCTAGGAGGGAAATGTTCAGTAAGTGCAAACCGGCGCTTTTAAAAATCGAATAGCAGGTTAAAAACAGTATTTTACAGTAAGGGCAATTCAGCGCTTTTAAAACCAACTAATAGGATTAAAACAGTTTTTTGCAGCAATTAAAATAACAATAACTGTGTTGGTGTTAGAGGGCTTCGTGTCCCGTTCGGACTGCGCTGTCTCTGCTGCGCGCCCGCTGCCCTGCCTTCATTTAAGGGTGCAGGTTAATTTGGGCCGGTCAACTAGACCGCTGACCTGCGTTTTCCGCCCGATTGCACTCTATGGTAGAGAGGGGTAACTCTACCTCTCTACCGCACTCTATGATCCTGCCTGACTGCCTGGCTACCAATGCGCTGCATACGCTGTTTTGCAAGATCCTTCTCAGCGTGGTGCGTGGTGCGTAGTACAGAGTGCTGGGATCTGTGTGGCTAAGGCACTGCTAGGAGGGAAATGTTCAGTAAGTGCAAACCGGCGCTTTTTAAAATCGAATAGCAGGTTAAAAACAGTATTTTACAGAAAGGGCAATTCAGCGCTTTTAAAACTAACTAGCAGGATTAAAACAGTTTTTTGCAGCAATTAAAATGACATTAGCTTTGTAAGTAAATCAAAATACGGTTCACAATGCGCCATTCTTTGCTGGGAACAAAGTCTTCCAGTTTACACAAGCAATACTGTACACAGCAGAACCAGTACCTAGCACATATAATCCAGTGAATGTCGCTTGCCAGCTAGCCTCAGGTGTGCCAGAACTGCCCCCCCTCGTGGACACCTCGGTGCCCAGTCCAGTCAGGTAGGTTTGATATGGTCCCCATATGTTGCGCGGGCGGCTCCAGCTAGGAAGGAGCTCGCTGTACGTGTTTGGCTGTGTATTACAATTTGCAATGTCCTTGTGCCAGTCCTGTAGGGTCCGTACTGGACCCCAAGGCCAACGCATCACCACTCTGTGCTTCGCCAGCAACTATCCTATGGCTGTCAGTCGCCTAATAGCACTTGGTAACTCTCTGTCATATCCGAGAAATGCCAGTAGCGGCTCTGGGTCCAGGTGCTTGCCCACAATAATACTCAGTTCCCGGAACACGGCCCGCCAGAAACTTTGTACACCTGGGCAGGTCCATGCCAAATGTAGAAACCCTTCATCAGTCTCTGGGCATCGTGGGTATGCTGCGCTATCCCAAAGCCCATACCTATGCAACCTGGCTGGTGTGTAATATACTCTATTGACATACTTGAAATGTAAAAGCCTGTATCTGCTGTTTAGAGATACCGTCTTTGTCATGGAGCAACAATACATCCTACTGTTCATCATGTACAGGTACACCCAGGTCGCCCTGCCAGGCCAATCTGACCCTCATCACTCCCGGCCTACGCCCTTTCAGCCCACACACATATAGCCATGACACTATATGTTGGGGTGTATATACCTGCAATAACAAGGTCAAAGCAGGCATGGCTGGCAACTCCAATGTCTCCTCACCCAGCAAGTCTTGCATTGTGTGATGCGCACTGTAAAATTAGAATTGCATTAATGGGGAGATTTCAGTACCACGTTCGCGCATTGTCGCCCATTCACACATTTTGCTGTCGGCAAAAAGATCCCCCATTGTGTTCACATCTAGTCCTTCAGTGCCCACAGAGTACCAAGTTCCTTGCCTAATGGGAACAACATACACCAGTCCAGGGGTATCAGAGGTGAGAATAGCAGAGAACCCGCCTGTCGCACGAGGAACCGGTGCCAACCACAAATGGCCGTGTTTAGGGAGTCAAGCACTCCATAATGCCCGGTCGGGCACCTAAACAGGAGTTGGGGCAGTGTGCTCGGGCCGCAGCACCAAGCTCAACTGTACATGCGGTAGGTCACGTGGACCATGTACCCAGTAGTGTGCAAACTGTGACTGCGCAGCCCAATAGGGCGCCTCTAGATCAGGAACATTCAGTCCCCCCATATCATAAGGCAAGGTTAGAGTCATCCACCCCACCCGCAGCTGCTTACCTGCCCATGCTAAGTGTACCATCAGAGCCCTTAGTTTGTCAAACACAGAGCGGGTAAGAATGATCGGGACATTCAAGACGAGAAACAAAAATTGAGGCAAGACAACCATCTTCATAATAGCCACACGCCCTGCGAGCGAGAGAGGCAACCTGATCCAGTGATCCACAGCATATGACAGACGCTGTATCACTCAACCATAGTTATTCTGCGTTACTATCGCTAGATTTGTATGCACCTGGACTCCCAGATATTGTACTGAGCCCACTGGCGTAGCAAGGGGGGGGCGGAGGGGGCGGTACGAGATTTGGGGGCGGCAGGTAAGTTTATCGCTAGCACCCCCCCCCCGCTCTTAGGCGCTCGGCGGCGGCAAAAGGCAGGGACCGCCACGGGCGTCAGAGTGCCTAGCTACGCCACTGACTGAGCCCTCAGACCACTGGACGGGGTAGTCTAAAGGTATAGGCTTTGTGGAGCGGGTAAGCGGGAATATTACAGACTTATCCCAATTCACTTGTGGACTGGCGTGACCCCCAAAGAGCACCACTTCTCTAAGCACCAGGGTGACTATACATTTGAGATCAACAGCAGGCAGGACAAAGCTATTTGAGAAAATAGTACTCGGAGGCTGTAATTATAGCCTACCGAGTAACAACACACTTAACAGGGGGTGTTGCCATGGGATGTTACAAAATGAGACAAGGCGGCACTAAGGAGGGACTACTAAGCCTATTGACCAATGAACAGCCGCAGTTTACAGTGGACAATGACACAAGCCAATAAAGAATATGGGCGGAGAGAGGGTGGAGCTTCAAGTCCCTACCTGAATACAGAATGCCTCGCTGAGCAGCGCATGCTCTTCCAGGCTTGACCTAAAAAGTATTTAGACATAATTCAGAGACACACTTCGATCTACTCTGCACTTTTGGGGTCTAGAATTAGAGACGGCTTTAGCTGTCTCGCCAGACTACTGTTTTTCCAAAAATGTGTACGAAATGTACATACACAGAGGGGCTTTTGATCATCAGGCATCATCAGTTAGTCGGTTAGACTGTCATTCACATTTTGCTTCCGCTCACCACAGTATACAACATGGGCATCAGCTCAGCCCACTTTAGCCATTGGCACTCTTTACCTTGATTGGCTGCACAAAGCCTGCGCCCATTGTTCACAACCGTCTAAAAATACTTCCGTTCTCCTCTGTGGGAAAGCTGGTTTAAAGGGTGTTTTTTGATTTATTTTGATATAAATCCCAGCTATTTATTTGCCTGTACTTTGGCTGCCCAGTTAGAAGGGGATTTATTTTCCATCTGCTTTTTCAAGTTACTGATCTGAAGTGTTTAAATAACATTGTAAACATGCAGCAGCCTTAAATTTGAGCGCTTCGTTAGGTTGTGATTTATTCTGGTCTCTTTCACAAACAATAGTACTAAAAATGCTTGAAGCATCTGGAAGGGTTTTAAAGCATGTATGTGGTGGCCATGATTAGGTGGTGGCATCTTTTCTTTTTTCCCCTTTTTAATTTTGGGCATTTGATTGCAATAAAAAATCGCATCAGCTTGCCAAGGCCAGATCTCTTGGCTTTTTCAGTGCTTGCTTCCAAAGGAACCAGTGTCCAGTGTACTCACATCTTTTGATGAACAAGCAGTTCACCTGGCACGCAGGAGCACAGAATAGCTTTTTCAACTAAGGAGGTGTATTTATCTTTAAATGAGCTGAGAGTAAAATAAGCTCTTTTATTTAGCCATAAACAGAAGTTTGTATAGTTTAGTATCGTTGCAAAATGCATGAAAAAATTGGCAAGCACATTTTAAACACATTGCTTGTTTTGAAGGGAACTGTATTTTAGAGAACATGAGAGACAATATAAATAGACTGTGTGACGTAAGCAAGTAGTGCACTCAGATTTAAATTTACTTAAGCTAACATTTTGCCAATGACGTGAGCAGTAAAAACAGATTGTTGTGACCTTTGCACAGCAGGGAATGGAAAATCAGTTTCTTTCTCACGTAGTCTCGCCACAGTTCTGTTATTTGTTTTCGCTGTCACTCATTTCAGAACCTCATCTTAGTAGCATATCTCAGTCAACCACCCTGGTATCTATCTATCTATCTATCTATCTATCTATCTATCTATCTATCTATCTATCTATCTATCTATCTATCTATCTATCTATCTATCTATCTATCTGCCAGCCTTCCTGCCTATTAATTAGGTATATAGGTTAGTCCCCTTGATTATATATATCCAATTTTCAATTTGAAGTTAAAACATGAATTCTAAAGTCCATAAGTCATCATTTTCTTGGTATAGTTATTTATTAACCTTGCGTTCCTTGATGATCTCACGTCTCTAATTTTATCCAAAGAATAATAAATTCCAAAAATATTCAACGAAGATAAGTGTAAATCGTGAGAAAACCTACAACGAAACATGAAAAGAAACAGAAAAGAAAAAAATGGAAATAGAGAAACGACAAAAAATTAATAAGTAAGGATATATCATGTCAGTTCTTAAATCCTAGTGCACACATAGGTTCCATATAAGGTTACCCGTCATTGTAGCTCAAAATGGTGCATCACTTTATCCTGATAAGTATCAAGCCAATATTATAAGGAAATGGTGCATATATGCTGGTGTACATGCAAAAAGGCCATCACAGTACATATGTGTAATATTATCGTGTAATCCCTGTCATTGGGCTGAAGAGTACTTTAAATATATTTAGCAGTATCAGAAATGAGGAGACCAGTGACACTCAGGTAAGGAAAATTAGGGCAAAAGACAAAGTATTCATATAGTATGACACTCAAAGAGGTTGCAAGTCCATGCATACTGAAGAAATATTATGGATGAGGTTCTTCATGGCCTGGCTACGAATGGAATAGAAATGCCAAAAATATTTGTTTCATTTATTATTAATTTCTGTTGCCATGTGAAGAAGAGATAAAATCCAGAATCTAGGGTCACTCAGTGACCTGTCGCAGAGATCGAAAAAAGCAGATAATCCCGTTTTCTAGGTGATCTGCGGGAAGAAGATTGGGTATCAGGCGCAAGTATGGGCACCCAATATAAACAAAGGATGTATGAAACCTTATGACGGACTTGCCTGCCTCCCATTTCCTTCTGCACACCAGGTTGAAAATAATCAATACTCCTCCATTTTCACTTTTCAACTGGGACAGGAAACAATAAGGAACCAATACACAAAATTAGAAGTTGCTCCTGTTGCAGGGATTTTGTTTTGGAAACAGAACTATGCCGAGGATCACAGAACATCAGTATGTAGGGACTGTGTCACCATACAACATCAGTACCGATAGTCCCGAATCCTGACTAGCTCATAGTGCCTTACCTGCCCTCCTAACCTTCCCAGAATAACAGGTAAGTTGGCACCCCAGAACACAACACTCTAGTCCCATCAGAGAACCGCGGTAACAGGTCTTCCCCTTTCGTTCTCTCACTCATACATGTCCATAATATGCAACTGAAAGACACGAGGAAAGTTTACATTATTTATTGAAACTATTGCACTCTATCATGAAGCAATTGTGCTGCAATTAGGAAACATATGCAACTTAGTAACATGATTAGCATTATCAGTAGACTGTACACAATGAAAAGCTCTACCATGGTACATGATATATTTGCCTAAGCCTAACCTCATTACGTGAGCACAATGATATATCACAGATCTCTGGGATTATAGTTGGGCCCCATCCCTGGCATTTGCCTTTAGCTGGTCTGCATCTCAGATTGCGCAAGGCTGGCATGCTTGTCCTGGGGTCTTTTCTCTGCAAGAAATTCTCCTCTCTTTTTTCAAAACGGCATGTCTCAGCTTATATGATAAGAAATGCCATGATAGAAAGCAGCAGCTGGGTCTCCATGGTATGTCTATGTGTTAGGTGTGTTAGTGACCAACCACAGAGAGAAACAGGGCACAGTGTTGTTCGACCTTGTATGAAATGTTCAGACTGAATCCCAGCAGAAGAGCTGAATAACAAAAAACATGTGCAGCCTATTTGTAAAATAATAATGTGGCACAAAAACAAACGTGTAACTTCGTAACGTGTGCAAAGCAAAAGCGGCCTACAACCGACCATTAGGTTAACATAGGGGAGAACTACAGTGGGCCCTATAGGGAACTCACAACACTCTCAAAACTAGTTACACAGATAATGGAGGCATAATTTATAATTGAGTATAATTTACCTGATTCACAAAACAAACGGAGGTTCAGTTCATGTATGGGAGTGAGAGGTGTGTGTTATGTATGCTATGAATTAGTTCACAAAAGACGGTAAATAACCCATTGTTAACTTTCCTAATGTCTTCATGAGTTGGCGTCTAATGCCTTATAAACTAACCTTAAAATAAACCAGGTTGAGCAGGGCAGATTATGGGGGACAGGGGGAGGAGATGGCAGCCAGGCCCACCATAGTGTCAAAAAAAGGCAAACTATGTGGCACATTATGGGACAGTATTATTCATTATTTTGTCATTTTTACACATGTGAACACAGCCTGGGCAAAGATTTCATCTCATTAGTACCAGTTTAATAGTATATACCCAAATACAGCAATAAAGTAACAGAAATGTGGCCTGTCATCCTTCCACAGCACCGCAGCACCTGTCGCTGCATTTTTAGTTGCGTTTGAGCTAGCAATATTTTTTATCGTCAAAATCTTCAGATTATGCAGCAGATGTGGCAAATGCTACAAATTCATAATCATTTAAAAAATGCCTCGGGCGCAAAACCGCATAATTTAAGTGGCCCTGATTATAAGCCATGCAGCCTGAAGAAGGTGACTGCAGTGAGACATGTGTCATCAAGAGCCGCTTTGATTTGAGCAACTTATAATGGAGAGAACAGTGAGCACAAAACTGAGCATGCTATTCCCCAGCTACAGCATGTGACATGGTGCTTTCCATAGGGACACACGTTTACCCTGATGTGTATCAGTGTCTATCGAATGTGACGGCATTAGAAAACATTTCACTGGCTCTCCATGTAAAACAAGCATTGGCATAGCCAATAGGTCTCGCCTTTGGCACCTTATAAGTGTTTAGCCATGCAGCACATTTTCCTGGGTGTTGTGCAGCCAGGAATTGAAGAGCTATACAACTGCTACACACTAGTTCAAGTAGTCTGATTTAGAAATATATGCTTGCATTAGTAAACATTTATGGACACATTGTAAGGCACTTTAAAGCACAAGTTGGGAGGCTGAAGCAAAACACCAAAGGAACACGGAATGTTGCCCTCTGATGGTTTCTGCGAGTTAGATATTCTGACCAATGTTGCAGCTTTTCTCGGTACACGGTGTTCACAGGAAGCAATTGTTTCAAAGCTGATAATGTGCTTTTGGTCTTAGAGAGAGCTTGCTGCCGCAGGCGGAAGATTTACAGAGCTCTACCTGATGTGAACTGACAAAGGTGTTTGATTTGGAACCAAAGGACGTGTCCTAACCTGGTTACTATAGAGTACTTACCGCGTGAGCATTTGAATGCATGAATTTCAATTTGTACACAGAGTTCTGCACCAGCTGGGTTTCTGGAGAGCATACATCACTAGTAGCCGCCTCGCACGGGGTAAGCGAGGCCGCGCAGGTTGGGGGCGGAGCGGTTTCGCTTGGCAGCCGAGCTTGGTCTGTTTTCAGTTCTTCGTGAAGGGGCTGACTGGCTCCACCCTCAACCCCTCCTCTGGGGCTGCTTACAATATACAAATTAAAATTAGAAAAATAAAGCAAGACAAAGAAGGGAAATGTTTTCCGAAAAAACAGACGGCAAACGCTTAATGAGTGGGCTTGTGCGAACCGTTTGCAGCAGCGTGGGCTGAGTCAGGGGGGGGGGTCGAATGAGAAGACAACAGACATGGGGCAAGCCGTCTATTTATCCCTCTGTGTGTAGTTAAAGATAACTCGAACCAAGGAGGGCCTTACTTTACATGAGCACCACCAGCTACATTATACAGGCACACGCTCAACACTCATTCCCGCACCCGACGTTCACACACGCCGAGCACGCAAGCAAATCGGTTTAGAGCGAGGGATAGAGGGCGGAGTAGATTGGGAGGGCGAGGGCAGAGGGCAAGAGAAGAGAAAGGTGATTAAGAATTAAAGAATCAGGCGATAGTAACCAGTCCCTTTTAACAGCGAGTAAAATATCAGGAATGAGAGACAGTCGCTTCGCGAGTGGTGCACGCGCACTGTAAAGAAAACAAGAGCCCTGCGCTGTAAACAGACCCCTTCAAAGCCCAAGCCCTCGCCCCCTGACCCCTCCCAGAAGCGCACATAATCGTAAACAGCCTTGTTGAAGGCACCCGCTGTGGAAGGAATGCAGCTGCCACCCTGCGCGCCGCTGCTCGCTCCCGAGAGCAAAACGCCGTGGGAGTGACACATTGGAAAGGAGGTGGGATATGCACCCGCCTTGCAGCTGCCACCCTGCGCGTCGCATTGTCACAGGTTCCAATGAAGCCGGATCCACTGAGCCTTTCATCCTTACGAGGTCGATAAAATCAGTACCACTTAGTTGGGTAGCAATAAATGTTTGTCATATCAGGTGCGCTTTACAAATACACACTATGCTATTATATTATTCGCTGTTTTAGCTATGGCTTGTACTTTCTCCTGCAGCAGTAGGCATACCCTGGTCGGAAACTGTTAGAGGAACCCAAGAAAAAGTTCACCTCAGCGCACACACACATACCCCGAAGAGCGAGCGTGCAAGCTTCAGCGTGTGGAGGGCTACAGAAGAAATGCACTGCTGCCTGCGTGAGGTGCGGGTTCAGCTGCAAAAACGGGCCCCTTCTGTAACCCATGTTAGGGTAAAAACAGATTTGTGTCAGCGCTGGTCTGAAACAGGAATCATCTCTCTGGCAACTCCGCCCATCCAAGAAATCTGTGCGATTCTAAACCAGTCACCCTGACCGCACTTTTCATCCTTCCAAGGCAGATAAGAGTGTGAATGGGCAAATCACGTATTCTCCCCTGCCTAACAAAATTAACGAGTCCGTGTGAAACGCAACTCAGCGCTCTGATAGCCTTCGGGTCGAGTTCGCGCTATATTTACACGTTAACTTAAAAATATCTTGGCAAACTCTGTTTAAAAGTTAAAAATACCATCGGATAAGCGTGTTTGGTTCAAACAGCCGAAGAACACAACAATCCGAGAACACAACCAAGGCAAATGAAACAAGCATTTGAAAAAAAAGCACGCCGGTGCGTTCTGTTCAATTAGTAACCTGATCCACGACGAGGAATGCAGCTGCCACCCTGCGCGCCGCTGCTCGCTCCCGAGAGCAAAACGCCGTGGGAGTGACACATTGGAAAGGAGGTGGGACATGCACCCGCCTTTGGCCATTTGCGTGCTTTCATTATTGAAAGACACACGCAAAGGCCAATCGCAAAAGTGGGAGGAGTCAAACCCACACTGAGAAGTTTGGAGTGCTAACAATAAGCCTCCCATAGAGCATCACATGCGCGCTGCGCTAGGCTCGACCTAAAAAGGACATCTATAATTTACTCTGTGATACAGACGGTATTGTAGCCGCCACCGCCTCTGGAGTAATTGCCTGATGCTCTCCCAAAAACGTTCGCCTTCAAAACTTTGCTGATGTTTTTATTCCAGACATCAAGTAGAAATGCAGAAGAGCTGAATGTGCCCGTTTTGTTCAGATCAAAACCTACCATCTTGTGGAGATTTTAATTAATGAATAGATATTTCAACTGTCAAAGTAGTTGCTGCTTTTTTACGGCACTTATGGCTTCTAGTTGCGCAAATATTAATTATATTCACCGTTAGGCCTTCCAGAAGGATTTTTCGGGGCCGGATTAAAAACTAAGGGGCATATTATCAAGAAACGGCGTTAAAATTATCGCCGGTTTAGCGGCAGAAAACTGCCGCTAAAGCGGCGATAATGGGCTTGATAATATGCCCTGGAGAATTCCAATAGAAGCCCATGTTCTGGTGTCAACATGGGCTTCTATTGGAATTCTCCAGGGCATATTATCAAGCCCATTATCGCCGCTTTAGCGGCAGTTGTCTGCCGCTAATCCGGCGATAATTTTAACGCCGTGCTTGATAATATGCCCCTACATATGGTGCTTTAAGTTTTCTGTTTATGCTAGGTGGCACGAGAGCCTCGAACTAAGAATAAAATACGTTTTTAAGAAAAGAGAAAACACAGCAGCTACAGCACCTGGCATCATCTATGGCTCTCTCATCATTAATAGAGAAAAGCAAACGTTCATAAGCCTATTAGGTCTGGCTTGCAATTGAATCCTCAATACATCATCAAACAGAGCCTGCTGCAGTGAAAAGCTAAACAAAAATGATTGCATTTCTGTATACAATGCATGCGTTAGATAAATAGTTTAATATGTGGTGATTTACAGTGGATTCCATATTTATTTTCCATGATGTTTCCCCTTTTTCCAAGAATAAGACTAGCATGCAATTCTTCGTAAGGCGGGAGTGTTTCACTTTGGTAAATTCGATTATAACGCTGGAATGAGTGCCATTTATGAGAAGTGCTAGATTGTAAATATGGATTTAGACACATTCATGCATCTCCCTCAAAATGATGGTGCTCTTAGTGAACCAAGAGGCAAGTCGGGTGCCAAGTGCCCTATGTGGCTCAGGCTGTTATTATAGATGGATCTTTTGTCATAATCTAGTATCGCATTTACGAGAGAAGATTTTTGTACAGCGCCAAGTTGAACTTGTGGTTTTCAAGGTGCTCTGAGACAGGATTATGCAGAAAAAGGAGGCACATGAAACAAAGCAATTGCTGCAGATCACACAAGTTGATCAAGCAGGGACGCTGGGGCTGATCACAGGTTTCCTGGTTTCAAATTGTGCAACTTCTGGGACTAAATGGGTATCTCTTCCCCTTTTAATTCAAAGGTTAATGCTTTGCGTTGAGTTCTTTGAGACTCTACACTCTTAAATGAATTTATCCATTACATGCTAAATGAGGTTGGCAATAGAAGCCTTACTGAATAAAATTACAAACTTAACTCAAGTGAAGACAATGCACTGTATTTTTAATGATGATAGCACCAGCTTCCCTGACTTAAAGACACCACTTTGGGAGAGGGTCAACACCCCAGGAAAGGCTATTACATCTATCAGCAAAACAAAAGGCCTGGACACCCAACATAATTTCAGGTATTCCCATCAACGGAAGTGAAGAGCAGCGCTCAGCAGGAGACAGACTTTTGTGACAAAACTCACACTGTGCATGCATTTTGAATTGCCCCATTGGGAGAAACAGAGGGGCTCTGGGGCTCCTGACAATACCCCCTTTTGCAGAAGGTCCATGATGGTGTAGTGCTGGGCAACGCCTCTCCCGTCAAAACATACAAATGAGATCAGGGAAGGGAGGGCGCAGTACAGAGGTCCGGAAACTCCTTGCTGACCCGTATATCTTGTGGTATCTCAGGGTACTGTCTCTGAAAAACAGGTGGAGAGGGTATCAATTCCACTGATACTCAAAGTCCGGCTTGGGGGCCGCATGCAGGCCTCATGGCCTTTACATGGGGCCCCCTGGTCAAAATCAGCTCTGGGCTGCTATTTACTCGTCTCAGCACTAACAATAAAAAGAGGCTAGAGTAGTCGCGCGCACCACAACCTAAAATGGCCGCCTAGCGTCGGAGCTCCGTTTCGCGCCGGACTTCGAGCGCAATTTCGGAGCGGTTTCACTGCTCGTTTTTGCATCACAATGGCAGATTATTAAATCGGAAGGTTGGCGCTCTCCAGGGATGCCTGTTCCAGAGATGGTTGCTAATTTGCTGAGATGACTTTATGCAGGTGACTGTTTTGTATTGCTGACGGCCGCCATTTTGTTTCTTCTCTATGCTGGATTTCTCCTCACATTTCTTTACACGACGTCCTTCATGCCATTTTTTCGATATTTCCTACGAATTTTATGCATTTTCTCCCCCTGACTGTCATTATCTGGGGGGGGGACTTTCATTTTCATCGATTTGGGCATCTTTTCTGAGGTACTTTGTTGTATCTCCTGTGTGACGCCACCATTTTTCTACAATCTCCTTACCACACTTCATGGGTAGAAGTAGACGCCTATTGCATCACGCCAAAACAGTGGAAGTGCATGACCCTAACTCTTTTGGAGCCAACGTTTCTACTTTTAACAAATTTTCTTGTTCATCTGGACTTTCGTCACAAGAGAACTGCTCCACCCTCACAGAAAGTCCCATCAATATGGCATCTAAATTGCCGTTATCTTCAACCACCGGCAAGAGACTTAAGCAAGATCCTCCTTCGCCACCTAAATCTTCTTCTCCGGTCTCCTTGGACATGGTCTGGGAGGAGTTACGTGCTCTTCGTCCATTTATTGAGGAAACAAATTGTCGTTTACAATTGTTAGACGATAAATGGTCTTCTATGGAGTCCCGTATTACTGTGGTGGAACATCATCTTACTGATGTGCAAGCCTCATCTTCTAAAATATCCTCGTTGGAGAAGGAAATCTTACATCTGAAGAAAGCGACTGAAGATTTGGAAAATAGGAACCGTCGCAACAATTTAAGCATTTATGGTCTTCCTGAAGGCCTTGAAGGTGACGACCCCGTCACGTACTTTGCATCTTTTCTGCCACAGTTTCTGGGCTTCCCCACTACAACTAAACTGAACATACAACGAGCTCATAGACTGGGTTCTCGTCTTTCTTCCTCATCTGCACCTTTCAACCCTCGTGGAATAATTATTTTATTTCTACAATTCACTGATCTTCTGTTGCTACTCAATGCCGCCAAAGCCAAAAAGAATCTTTCCTGGCACGGCACCAAAGTATTCATTTCCCAAGATGTTTCTTCAATGACTGCCAAACAACGAAAGGAGTTTCTGGATCTTCGTCCTGCTCTTCGCTCCTTAGGCGCAAGATACGGCTTGTTTCATCCCTGCCTCTTTAAAGTTACCTTTCTCAACAAAACTTCCACCTTTGAAGATCCAGCTGACCTCCGCAGATTTATCCAGTCCCATTCTTCTTCATCAATGGAAACTACTCCTTCCTCCTCTGGTTCTTGACTTTTATACTTCTCTCATTGTACTATTGTATTGAAGTTGTTATTCTAACTTTTGCTTTTTAGACCTCCTCCCTTCTCCTAATGTTATTATACATAATCCCTTGTTTCCTTTGCAGGTACATGGTTGGCTTTATCCTACTCTTTTTCATGTTCTCCACTCTTATTTCTGTTATTTTACTTGACACTCTGTTACAACGTTTACTCTCCTTGTTGTTCATACTATCACTCTCTCTGTCCGTCAGCATCTCATCCTTTTATTGTCTTATCGCCTTCCTGAATATTCCTACTTCTTCTTCTCCTTACTCTACTTCTGGTCTGTAATGGCCTTATGTTATCGGATTTCATTATCTGTTTCCCTTTTCTTATATGCTTCTTTATTTACATTTACAGGTTCACCGTAATTGCTAGATTTTATCCATGTTCCATATTCCCGCTCCTGATCGAGTTTATTGTATAGATGTCCTGGTGTGATGTGTTGCCCCCTGTTGGGTGTGCTATTTCCGTTGTCCCTTGCCGCTTCTCATTCTTGTCCCTTGTTCTTTAAGGTACGTATTACAGTCGTCGTTTTGACATGTACTGTCTTCTTTTAGTCTTATTCTCCCTTCCCTTCCTCTCTCTCTCCTTCTTATTGTTTCTAATCCTCTTTATCCTTCATTGATCTTACATTCCCCCTTTTCCCATTGGTTATTTTGTTTCCTTCCTCCTCTCATTCTTCATGTCTTTGGTGATGCATACTTTGTATTTTATGTTTCTTCAATGTTTTTACATTCAGAGTTATCTCCCGGAATGTGAATGGTTTTGTTAACCCGATTAAAAGACAGAGAATACTCTCTCATCTTGCTTCTTATAACCCTGATTTAGTTCTTTTACGGAAACCCATCTTACAGACACTGAGGCGTTAAAATTAAAAAGAGGATGGGTGGGCTCAGTTTTATTCTCACCTAACACTAATAAGAAAAACGGTGTTATAATACTATGCCATAAGAAATTGAATTGTAAAGTTATATCACAAGAAATTGATGCAGAGGGTAGATGGCTATTGGCTAAATTGTTAATCAATAATGTTTCTTTA
Source organism: Calotriton arnoldi (assembly GCA_963921515.1). Lineage (NCBI taxonomy): Eukaryota > Metazoa > Chordata > Amphibia > Caudata > Salamandridae > Calotriton > Calotriton arnoldi. Next base: position 2,015,286 of record CAWUFW010002488.1, on the reverse strand, counting down.
ACTGTTTTTAATATATATGGCCCTACACAGCCTGATTGTACTTTTTGGCCTCTGATTACACAGAAATGTATACAGTTCAGAGACGATTTCTTTCTACTAGGAGGTGACTGCAACCAAATAGTCGACCCCTTTCTTGATCGCCAATCTCAAGTCCACTTCATCTCCCACAAAACTCATAAACATTTTCTTAATACTATCTCTCAGACACACCTCGTTGACTCTTGGAGACTTTCTCATCCTGATACTTTAGACTTTTCTTTTTCTCTCCTCCTCATAATTCTCTTTCCCGTTTAGACTATATTTTCCTTTCTCAATCTCTCTCTCAAAATCTGATATCCTCCTCTATTGAACCTATTGTCATCTCTGATCATGCCCCAATTGTGACAGATCTCAACTTGCTCCCTCCGCGTCCCAGATCCTCCCGTTGGCGTTTTAATAATTCCCTTCTTTCTGACCCCTTTTTTTCTTCCTCTTTTAATTCTTTTGCCAAGGAATTTTTTGACCTTAACTGTGACCCAGATACCTCCCCTCATATATTATGGGATTCCTTTAAAGCTACTGCGAGAGGCTTTATTATAGATTTTGTGTCAAAAAAGAAGAAACGTTTCCTTCAACAACAAAAAGCCTCCTTAGCACATATTAAGAATTTAGAACATAAATGTTATACTTCTTCCATGGACACGATACCAACAGACTTGACAAGTGCCAAATTACCATTCAATAAGACTACGACCAATAATGCATCCTCAATACTTCTTCGTAGTAGCGCTCGCTATTATGGTGGTCGTAATAAAGCAGGTAAACTTCTAGCAAATTACCTTAAAGCACGCAAAGACCGTACTTTAATTGAATCTATTTACTCTTCAGATGGTTCTCTCATTCACAAAGACCAGGATATTCTTAATGAATTTAAACTCTTCTATAAAGACCTTTATACTCCAGAATCTCCTCCCTCTTCCTCCCTTATCCAAACATACCTTAATAATCTTCCAACTCCGTCTAATTCTCACCTCAATCTCTCTAACCTTGAATCAGATTTATCCCTTAATGAATTATCCACTGCCTTACATACTTTAAAGAAAGGTAAGACTCCTGGTCCAGATGGATTCTCTGTTGAATTTTACCTCCACTTTTCTAACTTATTACTTCCTAAGCTCTTTAATCTTTTCCATTCATTTTTTCTAGCTGGTAAGACGGAAGGCACTTTTCAGGAAGCTACAATTTGCCTTATACATAAAGAAGGTCAAGATCCTATGTTTTGTAAAAACTATTGCCCGATTTCATTGGTCAATGTTGATTATAAACTGTTTGCCAAAACACTTGCTTTACGCCTAGACCCCCTTATGCCCCATTTGATTGGTAAGGAACAGTGTGGCTTTGTCAGGGGTAGATTGACTTCCGATAATTCTCGTCTTCTCCTCAATGTCTTAAACAAAATTCCCTCCCTTTCCGATTCCTTAGCGGCCATTTCTGTCGATGCCAAAAAAGCTTTTGACAGAGTTGATTGGTCCTTTTTATTTGAATCTTTGAAGTGGCATGGTTTTGGTCCCAAATTAATTTCTCTTGTCTCGTTATTATATTCCGCCCCTAGAGCCTCGGTATTAGTTAATGGTTGTATATCATCTTATTTTCCTCTTCAACGCGGTGTCTGCCAAGGTTGCCCTCTTTCTCCTCTCCTCTTTATCTTAGCTCTCGAACCTTTCCTTTCCTCAATTCACAACAATGATTCCATTTCAGGGTTCTCTTATGGGGATCATCACTTGAAACTTTCTGCTTATGCGGATGATATTCTACTTTTTATCTCTGCACCTGAAACTTCTATTCCTCCGTTATTACATGAATTCACTTCCTTCTCCCTTGTGTCTGGTTATAAAATTAACTCAGATAAAACTGAAATTCTCCCCCTTACTAAATTTTGTCTACCTCATTCTTTTTCTTCCACTGGTTTCGCATGGAATAGCTCAAAAATCAAATATTTAGGTATGTGGTTCTCCAATTCTATTGCGATTTCCGTTAAATTAAATATGTCTGCCGCTATATCTTGAATTGACAAATTAGTCTCCTCTTGGAACCACCTTTTCCTCTCTTGGTGGGGTCGGTTAGACTCAATCAAAATGATGATCACCCCTATATTGATTTATGCTCTCTCCATGCTCCCTGTCCATATTCCCACCTATTATTTTAAGCAAATCGACTCTTGTCTTTCTAAGTTTCTCTGGAAGAACAAAAAAGCTAGGATTTCTTTATCTTCTCTTCGCGCACCAAAATCTAATGGTGGTGTGAACTTCCCTGACTTTCGTCTATATCATAAGTCATTCTCCCTACGACAGGCATCAAAGTGGCTCCTTTCCGAACTCTCCCCCTTCACTCCCCTCTGGCTGTCTATTGAACAAACTTTATTATTACCCTTCTCTCTCAAGGAAGTTATGGTTTTTTCGGCCAAAACTCCTTTTACTTCTCTTCCCTTGTTTAAACACACTTGCTCCCTTTTGAAACCCTTGATGCATTCTAATCCCATCTCTAGAGAATCTTTTTAGAATCTCCAATATGGCACAATTCCCTTATTCTCATTAACAACAGGACCATTTTTTGGAAAACTTGGAGATTAAAGGGTATAATTTGGGTTAAAGACCTATTTGATGGATTATCTCCATGTTCCTTTCCCCAATTCCAAATCTTATTTCATTGCCCTCGATCCTTCTTACAGAAATTCACTACTCTTATGGCAGTTATTCTAGATACTTACTATTCTCTCCCCTCTTCATCTCTTCCTGTAATTCAAAATTCTCTTCTTAAGATACTCCTTTCTTTACCCAAAGCTTCTCTCATCTATAAATATTTCTCCGCTCCTAATTTAGAACGTGCAAAAAACAAACTGGAACTTACTTGGGAATCTGACCTGGGATGCGAATGGACCATTCCCTTTTGGGACAAACTCTGGTCCCGTTCTCTTAAAATCTCTCGATCTGCCTCTCTTACTCAATCTATGTTTTTTCTTTATCATAAACTTTATCTCCCCCTGTCTCTGTTGCTAAATTTTCCCACTCCACTGTCTCTAACTGTTGGACCTGTGGTTCTTCTGATGCTGATCTCATTCATCTTTTCTTTCTTTGTCCCTCGGTTTCTACCTTTTGGGAGAAAGTCTGGTCCTACATTTCTCGCTTGTTTAACCTTTCTATCCCCTATTCCATTCCTCTTCTCTTCTCTGGAAGTCTCTCTGATTCCTTAGATCTTTCCTCCCATGGTCATGGTCTCTTTGACCTTATGATTGCCCTAGCTTTCCAACACATTTCTCTCAACTGGAAAAATCTTACAAAACTCTCTGTCCAGCACTGGTGGAATAGTCTATGCCATTTTCATCGACTTGACATTGCTTTCGCCTCCTCCTGTAAACCAGTGGTTAATAGAGACCTTTTTTGGTTGCCTCTTACGACTTATCTAGATAATCTGGTTTTAGCAGATAAATCTCGTTTAAATTCTGAAAATTTTAAACCTCCTTGAAATGTTTATCCTCTCTGTTCTCCGCTTTTTACCTTGGTTGGCTTATTGTTCCTATTTATTAATTAAGATTTTATTCACATTCCTGTGTAAATATGCATTATCTCATTATGCCAATGTGTAAGACTTCTCTCCCTCTCCTATTTCCTCCTTTTTCCCTCCCCCTTTTTTCCCTTCCTCACCCCTTAAAAACTTTTAAACAGCTTTCATTCTTTTTTTTTTTTATTATTCACGCACTAGCCAATTCTTCTGTTATGTTTCTATTTTATTATGTTTAATCTGTTGCTGGTTTTGTATTTCTTGCTATTTTCCAAATAAAGCTTTTCAAACATAAAAAAATAAAAAGAGGCTAAATATACAGGCAAGCATTTATTCGAATGTTAATTTGTGTTAAAAAAATGAACTAACTATGGAGTCCTGCACTGCTCAACTCTAGGAACAACTTCATTTTTAAAGACATCTTGCCTCAAAAGTATAAAAATATGATAATGACTTCAGAATTCAAAAAGTGTATTTAATTAATATGCAGAAAATGTTCACCTTAGTACGAGATTATATCAGTACCTTGAGAAGTATTATTTAAAAAGTGATAGTTTTCAAAAATGAATAAAGAAACATTAATTCTTTCCTCCACCCTGACAATAATGCCAATGGTGAACTAATGGGGCAACTCAGTTGTTATGTGCACTCTTTGGGTGACTTTGCCTCCTATTATAAATGAACAACATTATAGTTTATTAAATCAAACACAGGAGTAGGTTTTGTACAGTGCACATCCTTAAGTCATTTATTTTGAGGTCCTCTTATTTGTGATAATTAAGAAAAAGGAGGGAAAGTGAAATAAAAGAGTTGCCTAGGATCACACAATTTGATAAAGTGGGGAAGCCGGGATTAATCCCATGTTCTATGGTTTCCCATTGTGCAATTTAGCCACTAGAAGTATATGATTTGCTTCCCCTACACCCTCTTTAACGCCAACTCCCCCTGCCCGACTGCCACCCCCTGGTCACATCACAGACCAAACTTATTGGCACCTGGGAAAATGTTTGCAAGTACCTATGACCTAATCAATAGGTCACTTGAGAATAGGTTAGCCTGACCAAATGAAATGCTGTCAGAGGGTTTCTTAATTAGAGTGTCTTGTGGTGGTGCTGTGGGTGGGTGAAGGACTGAAGGGGACACAAATGTTTGTGAACCGCTAGGCCCTAGCACCAAGATTTTGTCTGATAATAACAGCCCCTTGATAATCTGCCTCCGCCTCCCAGGAGGGTGCAGATATCATTTTTTCTGCGCCCCCCACTACTCCTTCCACAGCATGTATATGCTAGGCTGTGCATTTTGAAGGGCAATTGAGTTGGTTCGTCCAAACAAGACTGGGAGAAGAGTTGCTAAGGGTTATGAAAAAAAAACCTGCAGTCCTTAAAACTGCCTTTCTTTCCCTAGGAAAGGTAGGTGGAGAATGCACCTTTTCCATATAGCAGCACAAAAACAGGCTCTGTGAAACCTCAGTCGCTCCAGAGTAAATCATATAAAGGAGGTGATGGGCTGTGCTGTGGAAGTGTGTTTGAGAAAGCGTCTTTCTGTCAGCCCTACTAATGCCTGGAAATTGAGTTTTAAAGAGAACCTCACTTTTTCTCCCACTCTCTGATGTCTTAGCCTGTCTCCGCTCAGTGGGCGACTAGGCTACAGGGTGGGCATGGGGGGTGCAAGAATCCAGACTGCGTTAAGAGGGTGGGCAGAATGCAGAAGATACAGATCAGCTTGGCTCGCTTTGGGCTCAAGGGTCCAAGAGGACCTCAAGCTGAGTCAGAGCCAGTCACTGGGCTCAAGCCTGGCTTGTGCCTCAGGTGGCTCGCACACACCAATCAGAGACTATAAACCAAGACCATGCTGGATCCAGCCACAGCATCGCTGTCAATGTACTTCACTCTCCATTTATTTTTAGCACATAAATGGTGCTTTGTTCCAAGATAGTTTGGTACCTGATGATCCTAATTGTAGGACTGTAATAGCCTTTCAAGAACATTGAGGTCTTTTGGGGACCTCAAATCTCAGTGGACATCTTGGGTGGTCCTGATTATATAAACCACATCTGTCCCGAATGATTTTTGCTAGGCAGTCATGCCTGATGAAGGAGTGGAAGCAGGTTGCAAATACACCCAAGGAACTGTACTTGATTTCCAGACACAGCTAGAGCAGCCAACCTCGAAGTTTGGGAACAGGGTTTGAGTCTCGCCAGGGACGCTCAACATCCTGTGATTCTGGGCAAAACACTTAATCTCCCCGTGTCTAACAAAATGAATGTGTCCGTCTGTAACGCAACTGTGCTTATGTAAAGTGCTCTGATACCTTTGGGTCAAGCTCGCGGTATATAAAACTCCCCCCCCAAAAAAGGCCTCACACAATCTGAACCAAGATACAGCCCTCTACAGAAATCTAAGATGGTTGCTATTGTACTGGAATCTAACAGGAACAGTCAAACTATTTGGCCCTACTTTGAAGCCTACTGCAGAGATACTAAGGGTACCAGGACTCTGGATCCTGTGATGTAATAGGAGTCAAGCTGGTGGCCTTTGAGCCACAGATCCTAGACACTATAGATATAGCTTGGCTGGAGATAATGATTCCTCTATGAGATAATAGGAAGACCTAGAGGAGAAACATAATCTAGTGTGCAGGCTGTAACTGAACAGATGTGAGAAGACTGATTGTTGCACTGTCATTGAGGAGGTGTTAATAAAGCTAGAGACTTGATTGTTGCTCTCTTAGGATATCCCACCTTCCAGACTGGGAACTGGACGTAACTCTTCAAGTTACCTTTGGCTATTTAAGTCTTGGAGTGGAACCAACCAAAAATATTGAGAAGTATCAGTTTGACAGGAGTCACTTTCAAAACCCAAAGAGAGTCATCACTTGAGTCAAGCATTGTCAGGTATTTGTAGAGGGATCAATGAACAAAGATGGTAGTCATAACTAGAGATGGTGCACTTTCTAAGTTTACGTTTCCAGTCAGTCTATAATAGTATAGCAAGCGCTGAGCAAAGAGCCGTGGCCCACATAACCACTCCCATGTCCCCTCACTAATCTGATGGCTTAGAACTGCGGCTGGTATGCTTATTGGAATCAGGAGTCCTGGGTGATTTTATTGACATAGAATTTGCCAGGAGTCTAGGGATTTGGCTTGTTTCCTAAAAAAAATCCCAAAGACGCCCATGCAGTAGATGGTATCACTTTTTATAGAACCTGGTCCACTACCACTCAGAAGAAATTGTCCTCACCTGTTTTTGATCTCACATGAAAAAAATACATTTGGACTTGATCGGCGCCCCACAATTTAAACTGATAGTGGATATGCCTTGGCTAACCTTTTATAACCCCCAGGTGGATTGGGCTGTCCACAGTGAAGATATGAGTTTAGAGTACTGTATTTCTATATGCAGGGATACAGAATTAGACATGGGACACAAAACAGACCTTCGCAACATCCGGCTGATCTCTCTGTTATTCATGCAATAGGTTGTGTGGTCAAATGCTATGAAGAATTTCAAGATGTATTTGATAAAAAAGTGGAGGTGCACTTCCACCACATGCTTTCATTTGCGCACCTGGGAAAATAGAGAGGGGTAGCTCTGCTGCTCCTGGCTCAGATCTGCCCTAGAAGGGCCCCCTGTCCCCACGAACTCAACCTGGTCAGGTTCAAGCTCCTCTGGGACAGTTCCTTCCTCAGGACTGAGATCATCCCCCTCAAGAGACTGATCTTTCTTCTGAGCCAAGGGGGAAGGTACTGCCTTTACCCTACTACTCCTCCTCTTGGATGGCACTTGGTCCCTTATTTCAGAATCCAAGGCCTGTTCAGTGTTAGACATTTTGCTCTGTGACCTGGTCACAGCAAACACATCTGCAGGGATCCCCAGCATTTCTGCATGGGTCCTGAGCTCCACTTCTGCCCAAGCTGAAGTTTCAAGATCATTGCCAAGCAAGCATTCCACTGGTAGGTTTGCACTCACCACAACCTTCTTAAGGCCAGTTACCCTCCCCAGGAGAAGTTAACAACTGCCAGAGTATGGTCTGTTCTGACATTGCTAGCATTGGTCACTTGGTACATTTCACCAAGTATAATCTGCCCAGGATCTACAAGGTCTTGTGTCACTATGGTGACACTTGCCCCTGTGTCCCTAAATGCCAAAGCCTCTTTTCCATTGATTAAGGGCTGTTGTCTGTACTTGCCCAGATTACTGGGACTCACAGAGGAGGTCACATCCATGCCTCCATCACAGACTAGGACAGCCTGAGTGAGTTCTCTGACTAGGTCAGAGCTCATCTCTTTACCCAGGGTCAACCCTACTAAACCCTTGGCCTGTGTACTTCCACCACCAACTGTAATTGCACTAGGGGGAACAGGTGCCTTAGGGGCATTGGTGGGGGCTGGAATAGAGTCTTTGGACTTGGTGCAGTCACTGGTCCAGTGTGTCTTTTGCTTACAGACTTTGCACCATGGTTTCTTTTGGCCTTTTCCCTTGTTAGACTGTGAATCCCCACCTGAAGAAGATTTTTGGGGGCCTTGTGAAGACTTCTGGTCTTTACCCTTCTCCCCACCCTTATCAGAGTTCTTAGAATCTTGCTTCTTTGGGTCACCACCTTGGTTCTGTACCTTCTGCCTCACCCTGGTTCTGACCCATTTGTCTGCCTTCTTTCCCAATTCTTGGGGAGAGGTCAGATCAGAGTCAACCAGGTACTGATGCAACAGCTGATTTTGATAGTTATTAAGAATCTGCTCCCTCATGATAAGATTGTACAATCCTGTGAAGTCACATACCTTACTGCCCAATAACCAACCTTCCAGAGCCTTAGCAGAACAATCCACATAGTCCACCCAGTCTTGAGTCTGTGCTTTTTGGGTATCTCTGAACTTTAACCTGTATTGTTCAGTTGTTAGGCCAAACCCATCAATCAGAGCACTCTTCAAGACTTTGTAATTGTCAGCATCCTCTTCTCTAACAGTGAGGAGCTTTTCTCTACCTTTGTCTGCAAAGGAGAGCCACAAGATTCCTTCCCACTGCTCCTGAGGGACCCTCTGTACTTTACAGGCCCTCTCCAGTGCAGTTATCCATTTGTGGATGTCATCCCCACTCTGGTAGGGAGGGACAATCTTGCTCAGGTTTCTATGGTCATAAGACCTTTCCCTATCTCTGGGGAAATTGCTGCCACCATGGGACTCTAGTCCCATCTTTGCCTTTCAAGCTCTAGGGACTCCCTGTCTATAGCCAACTGCTCTCTTCTGAGTCTCAACTGAGCTTCTCCATATCTGAGCAGTCTCTCTTTCCTCTCACTTGAGGATTCCCTCCTATGAGAGGAAACAGAGGTCCCTACTGAGGTGTCAGAGTGGTTAGACTCCTGAGAAGGAGATCTAAGCCTTCTGGGCACACTCACAACTCTTGCTGGGGGGACAAAGGGGAGGTCATTCTGATCCTCCTCCTCATCCACAGGAGGAGCTGGATTTTCCAGGTCAAGGTCATTGTCACCTTCCTGGCCAGTTTCAGAGGTTGGGTCCTGGGTGATTTCACCCCTGGCCCCTTCCTCATCTTCTGCCCCACCCTCTATGCCTACCCCTTCAGACCCTAGGGGTCTGCTGAGATCATCTGACAGTAGCACCTCCCAGAGGTGTTGGGTGCTGGCACTTTTGCCTGTCTTCAGCTTCCTAGTATTGCACAATGCTCTCAATTCCAAGAATGGGAGATTATCATACTTGGAGGGAAGAAGCCCACTGGCTTCTGGCAAGGACTCACTGGGTCCTGGCTTTGAAGACATTACTAGTGAGTGTGGTGTATGCACTACCTACTCTAGTGTGGCCTACTAAACTCTCTTGAGTTGTAGAAAGGTGTGCTATCCCTTAACACACAACTCTAAGTTCAGTAGAACTTACTGTATCCTAAGCTTGATTTATATGTACCTAAGTTACCCTTAGTGGTTTTCAGTTGATCAATTCAATTGAGATTATCTGGTAAAACAATAGCAAGCTGGAATCCCACCGCTGCCACCAATGTGAGAAGTTGGCCTGGTATATGCTGTCCACTAATTATAGTGGGCACCTTGCACCAGTCCAAACAACCCCGTATTGGAGATAGGTTAAAGACAACCTTTATTGAAAGCTATCCTAGTGGTAGCTATGGAGAGCAGCCTTCAGGCTAAGTCTTGAAGGAATGTAAAGCAGCTTGTTTTACCAGTCTATAATCTCTTGAGTGACCAAATGAAAGAGGACCACACCAGGTATATATTCAAAATATATGTATTTATTGCTAAACACACCCCTCTAGTCTCTTTATGAGGCTAGAGTTCAAGTACATAAGTTATAAGTTAGTTATCAACAGTAATAGCACAAATACACGTTTGAGCCCTAGGGGCGTACCAAACCATATACCAATAAAGTGGTATAAGAACCACGACTGAGCTAGACACAAGGCCTAGAGCCTGTAGAAGTGCTTGGCCCTCAAGGAACCACCCAAGGTAGTGACACAGGGGACCCACGGGGGACGCGTGCAGTGTGAGAACACAGCCGCGAGCCGCCGTTGACTTCTATGGGGAATGTCGCGGTTGGAGTTTTAAAGAAAAGGGACACTTAGAGGAGGACTTGGAGCAAACCCCTTTAGAACTAGGTTGTTCTAGAGTCTATACCCACGGGAGCACCGGAGTACTCGAGTTACCTCACCCAGGGAAGCCGGGTGCATAGGTGTCTTTCGGGGTCGGGTTTCGTCGCCGTTTTCAATGGCGATCTGCTGCAAAGTGCTGCTGGCGGCCAAGTCGAAAGTGGTCGGGTGGATCCAAAGGTGGATCGAAGATCTGAAGAACCTGAAAGCAGAGGGGACAGAGTCTGGGTCACTAGCCAGTGACCAGGAAGGCGATGAGCGGATGCCCACCGGTGTCGGGTGCTTCAGGTAGGTTGACAGTCGTCTTGACTCTTCAGCCACGAGGTCCAGGAGGTGTCGACGACAACCAGGAGCTGGATTCGAGCTGTCCCACAACGTCTGTCGATTGCAGGGGTGTCGGCGACCGGATTGGACCCAACAAGCCTTGGCAACGGCAAGTCTTGTGGAAATAGAAGAAGGACGGTGGTGCAGACCAGCAAGGTCTGAGGGACTCACCCAGCAAGGGTAAGTCAGGGCACGTCTGGAGCAACCAGGGAAGCCCAAGCAGAAGAAGAGTTGCCTTCGGGAGGGCCCAGTAGCCAACGGACTAGCAACCGCGAAGGAGCCTCGAGTGGACGCACTTAGAGCTGGCTCACAGGACACTCGTGGAGTGGAGGCCAGTGATCTTCAGTGCAGTCGGTGCTGGAGGTGAGGGCTACTCGGAGCCCAAAGCACAACTTCGGGGGAGACCCAGAAGAGGATGGACTTGCAAATGTGCTCGGTGTCCACGACAGCTACGGGCCTCAGCTTTGCTGGGGACTCAGGGCAGCCTCGGGGAAGTCTGGAAATCCACCTCTGGTGTTGCAAAGACTTCGGCGTCTGGCGGGAGCTTCAGCGATGCAGACCGGACCATTGCTTCTTAGGTGCCTGCCAAGCAGGGGAGTCACTCCTGACCCCAAGGAGATTCTTCAGTCCTCTAATCTTGAAGTAGAGCGTCGAAGGTCCAGGATTCTGTATCAGAGTTTCGTCCAGGTAAATCTAAAGTCCTAAGGACCGGGGTCCCATACTTATACCAAGTTAGGGGTTGGACATACTCTGGGGACCCACCTATGGGAGGGTCAGGGCAGAGGGGTGGTTACACCCCTTTCCCTTTGTCCAGTTTCGCGCCAGAGCAGGGGCTGGAAGCCCCTGAGCCGGTTTGAACTGGGGTATGCACAGGGACACCAAATGTGCCCCCAGTGCAGGACTTCAAAGCACCAGAGAGTGCTCCCGCCCAGCCCCAATACACATCCTCCTGTCTGGGGAGGTGGTTACACCTCCCTAGGACAGGAAACCTATTGTCCAGGCCTCCCCTGCCGGAGTTTCAGTCAGCAGCAGGAGGCCAGACCCGTGTCTGTGGCAGCGGCATCCATTTTGTGATGCCAGGGCTCTGGAAAGAAGTTACCGGGCAGGCCGGTGTGTACATGTCTCTCCCTCTAGAAGGGTGGAATGCTACTCCCGCCGCCAGAACTGGCGGGGGGTAGTATTCCAAGATGTTTGACACCAAACACAACATGTTTTGGTGCAGCCAGTCCAAAGTTAGTATTGTACCGCGAGGATATAATGCACTTAAGAGTATATGGTCAGGTTGCACTACAAACAGCATCAGAGAAGGGTCTCCGAATGCTGCAGAGGGGCTCTGCTCATGCAGGGGCACCCTCTCACATAAGAACCAAGCACTCTGCCTTCAGGATTGATAAGGCCTGCCATAGGAGTGTCTTATAGGTTTATATGTGTGTACATATGTAGTGATATAGGTAACCTTTATCACAGTAAGGGGTGCATGCACCACCTTACCCAGGCTGCAGTAGCAGACCTGTGGTGTCATTTTGGATGGCCTTCCAGGGGTGGCACAATACATGCTGCAGCCCCTGGTAGGTCTCTGAGGTACCTATGCCCTGGGTACATAGTATACCATATACTAGGGACTTATAAGGGCACTCCAGATTCCAATCAGAGATGTGCCTAAGGCACATGGAAACCATTTTAGAGAGGAAGCAGCTAGGCTGGGGTTCTGATTAGCAGGGCCCCAGCCAGACTAAAGTCGAAAAACAGTGAAGCATCAGCAAAAAGTGGGGGTACCCATGTGAAGCAGATCCTACTCTCCTACACTTAGCACTTCACCCTCATTCAGAGGACTGAAACTCAAATTATAATGTTCAAATTACACAACCAGTAAATACCACATCCAGCTGTATTTTCCGAATGCACAATTGGCACCTAGGCTTATGTGGAACTAAAAAGTAACTCTTTTATCTTCTTGAAGAGGAGAGGATCCTTTAGAGCTCCTTTACACTTCTGGTGCCAGGGCCATGCTTGGATACAATGTATTCCAGTTCAACAAAGTCGTATCCTCTCACGTAAGTTTGTGTGAGTAAAAGGTAGGGTGACCAGATTCTCACAACAAAGAACCGGGACAGGTCATAGACATAGAAGTAGGACTACAGTTTGCAGCAACCCTCAACATAAAAGTAGGATTATCTGACCACTGCCATGGACATAGAAAAAGGACTACAGTGACAGCCTCTTCCACAGTCACAGAAAAAGAATTACAGACCACAAATCAGAGGTCTTTTATTGGCTGTAAACTTTGTCACAAAAGTGACGCAGACCCAGTGCAAAGAGTTGCCTTGGGTTTTACTTTCCAATTCAAATCCTGCTTTGCATTGGAAAGTATCCATAAATTAAAATAGCGGTAAACGCTACTTTGCATCAAGGGGGTGTACATGATGGTTCCATGCAACCACCCATGGATTTTGTAATCTTTAGTGGACAATGTATTTTACTTTGTCAAAGCATAGTATTTTGAACTGGAAGTGGCTCCCTTCCAGTATAAAATCTATGCACACACTCTTGCACTATAGTGCAAATGTGTGTGCACTGGTGCAAGGCAGCCTAATGTGTACCACCGGCAGGGACAGAGCAGCAGCGCCAGAACTCAGAGATATGGTGCTGTTGTACTTTCTCCATTTCATGCAACGCAGCAACTTTGGCTACTGCTCTGTGTGAAAACTCAGCAAATCTCTGCCCCTTTGTTTTTCCAGGCCAGACACTCTTAACATATAATGATCAGCAGTATGGCTGACATGTGACTCCCACACCTTGTAGCCCCTATCTTATGTAATATTTCCTAAGCACTGATTTACAATCTTGTATAATTAATGGTCTCTATATAATATGCAAGGCCACTGGAATTAAGTGGCAGGAGAGCACTAAATTATGTAGCAGGTGGAATGCCACATCGCCTGGTGATGGCTGATGCCAGCTTCATATGTGGTTCTCTTTGTACAGCTGACTGCAGAACCCCCACTGGCAGCTGAAGAAGCCTCACTGACACATCCAACCTTTAAATAAGCCCCCTGCACCATCTTGGTTAAAAAAGATACTCTGCAAAAAGCAGAGTTGCTTTGATCTATTCATGTATCCCAGAGGGATCCACTGTCGCCTCTATGGTAATGGAGCAGAGTCGTTATTACATCTATTATGCATCTGCCCGGCTCTACACAATTCAAGCAAGATCCTTTTGAGGCCAATTCTAAGAGAAACACAAATCAGGACCTGCAGAGCGGCCGTGATAAAATGCCTCAGCGGTTCCCCGGTCCAACTGTCCTGTAAGACAATGAAATTCCTGACATTAGCAGCCCAAGAACTGGAAAAGAAGGATGCAGTGAAACAGGAACCGGGAAAGACGGACACGTAGCAGCCGGCCTTAGTCCTTCCTTAACGCTCTTTGCACTTTCCTCCTCTCTCTTTCCCATTTATCTTAAGTATTTTATTAGAGATAGGAGGGACAGACACGCTTACATCAGCATAAGATCCAATAAGTTTGGCACTTTACCTCTTTTTCCTTTCTCTTTGAGCTTTTTAAACTGAAAGAAGGTATAACATGTCTATATTTCGCATCCCAAAAAAAAAAAAGGAAGGTTTTTACCCTTTACCCTCATTTACTTTTCCTTTCTAGTATAAGCATATCCTGCGAATAGAGGGTATAATAATGTTTACATCAATTCTAAAAAGAAGTGTGGTCAAAGCAGCGCACTACAACAGTTGTACTTTGGCACTAATCTTACCGTGTGAGGGCCTTTGTCTCCTTTTTCCGTCTCAAGCTGTTTTACTGCTGTTATTATTTTATAATGTACATCTGTGTAATGTTGTTTATCTTATGGTGGTATGTTCCACCCTTTTATGATTTTAACAAGTCAAATAAAAGTATTATATCATCATCACTGTTCCTGGTGTGCGCAAGTTCCTAAGTATGGTTACTTTTTTTTCTTAGTTTCACCATGATTTTTTGACCGCTGACGGCTAAGTAAAGTAAATAAAGACAGCAAGGCAATTTTAAAAATGATTGCAGATGTTTTTGTTTAAAGTAAATGTAGAATGTGATGTAATTGTCGATATTTGTCTCTGGGAAAGATGGTCACCCTAGGGACCCCATCCAAATCTGACTTGTGACCAAGAAAGTTTAAACAAATGGATGGTATTTTTTGGGGAGGGGTGGAAACACAACACAGGCCAAACAACAAAGAGAAAATGTCCAACAGCCATTTAAGTACCTACGTTTCGGGTCTTGGTCTGGCTTGCAGGCTGGGAGGTTAAGTCTCCTGGGGCTGCTGATGAATCCTGGCTGGAGCAGCACTGATGCGGGGCAGGGTCCTAGCTTGCTGGTGCTGTAAGGTCTGGGGAGGGGTCATGCAGGTTGGTTCCAATCCAAACCCCTTTCACTTTTGGCTCCTGCTTAATTCTGCTGCAGTCCACAGGCTCGCTTTAAAAGGGCAGAGCAGTGTCACACTGGTGGCTGGCTGGAGACCTGAACTTTCACCTGGAGAACAACAACGACAGCAACTCCTCCACCCTGATCGACAACCTCGCCAACCTCGGACTGAAACAGCTCGTCACGACGCCGACCCACATCGCCGGACACACGCTCGACGCTATCTTCTCCTCAAGCTCCCACGTCTCCTTCAGCCACACCTCCGAACTCACCTGGACCGACCACCACTGCATCCACTTCACCTTCCGGGAAACCCGCCGCACACCACCGCACCCTACAGATCCCCCGCAGATGCTGGAGCAAAGTCACCGAAGACCAACTCCAGACAAACCTCGCACTCAGCCCACCCACCGACCCCTCCAACCCCGACGCCGCCGCCCGCAATCTCAGACGATGGATGGACGACTGCGCCAACACCTTAGCCCCGCTGAAAAAACCAACCTACAAAGACACCAGCAAGAGAGCCAGCTGGTTCACCCCGAACTCCTAGCATCCAAGCGCACCTGCCGGAAACTGGAGAACAAATGGCACAGCGAGAAGACGCTGGACAGCCGCGCAGCCCACAAAGACGCCATCCGCAACCACCATCACCTCATCAGGTCCGCCAAGAGGACCTCCTTCAAAGACCGCCTCGACAACAACGCACACAACAGCAAAGAGCTCTTCAGCATCGTGAAGGAACTCTCCAACCCCAGCTCCAACGCCAACGACATCCCGCCGTCACAAGCCCTGTGTGATTCCCTCGTCACCTTCTTCCACCGCAAGATCGCCGACATCCACGACAGCTTCGACTCCCGGACGACCCCAACAGGCCCTGGCACATCAGACCCGCCGCACCCCATCGACCACGACCCCCTGACAGCCTGGGTCAACGTGAACACCGAGGACACAATCAAGACCATGGGCACAATCCACTCCGGCTCCCCATCAGACCCTTTTCCACACCACATCTTCAACAAAGCCGGCAGCTCCATCGCACCCCACCTGCGCAACGTCATCAACCTCTCCTTCGAGACCGCGACCTTCCCAGAGAGCTGGAAACACGCCGAGATCAACGCCCTACTCAAAAAACCCAAGGCGGACCCGAGCGACCTCAAAAACTTCCGGCCCATCTCCCTGCTTCCATTCCCAGCTAAGGTCATCGAGAAGATCGTCAACAGACAGCTCACCCGCTACCTCGCAGATAACAGCATCCTGGACCCCTCCCAGTCAGGATTCCGCAGCAACCACAGCACCGAGACCGCCCTCATCGCCGCCACAGACGACATCAGGATCCTGCTGGACAACGGCGAGACGGCGGCCCTCATCCTCCTGAACCTCTCCGCCGCCTTCGACACTGTTTGCCACCGCACACTACGCACACGCCTCCATGACGCAGGGATCCGAGACAAGGCCCTGGATTGGACCACCTCCTTCTTTTCCGGCAGAACCCAGAGCGTCCGCCTCCCCCCATTCCGATCCGAAGCCTCCGAGATCATCTGCGGCGTACCCCAGGGATCTTCCCTCAGCCCGACACTGTTCAACATCTACATGGCTCCACTCGCACGTATCGCCCAACAGCACGACCTCAACATAATCTCCGACGACACTCAACTGATCCTCTCCCTCACCAAGGACCCCCTCACCGCCAAATCCAACCTCCACGAAGGAATGAAAGCCGTCGCTGACTGGATGAAGTGCAGCCGACTTAATCTGAACACAGACAAGACGGAGATCCTCATCCTCGGCTCCAACCCATCAGCCTGGGACGACTCCTGGTGGCCCTCGTCACTAGGGGGACCCCCGACACCAACCGACCACGCACGCAACCTGGGAGTCATCCTCGACTCAACGCTCACCATGACCAAGCAAGTCAACGCAGTCTCCTCCTCCTGCTTCAACACCCTCCGCATGCTCCGCAAGATCTAAAGGTGGATCCCGACAGACACGAGAAGAACAGTCACCCAGGCCCTCGTCAGCAGCAGACTCGACTACGGAAACGCCCTCTACGCAGGAGCCCCGACCAAGCTCATCAAACGACTGCAAAGAATCCAAAACGCCTCTGCACGCCTGATCCTCGACATTCCCCGCCACATCACCCCCCACCTGAAAAACCTGCACTGGCTCCCCGTCGACAAGAGAATCTCCTTCAAACTCCTGATCCACGCACACAAGGCACTCCACAAAACCGGCCCAGCCTACCTCAACAGTCGACTCTCCTTCTACGTTCCCAACCGTCAACTCCGCTACGCCGACCTCTCCCTGGCCACCGTCCCGCGCATCCGGAGAACCACCACCCGAGGAAGATCCTTCTCTCACCGCGCTGCCAAGATCTGGAACACCCTTCCCCTCAACCTACGACAGACCCAAGACCTGCTGACCTTCAGGAGACGACTCAAGACCTGGCTATTCGACCAGTAGCGGCAACACCCCCCCTCCTCTCCCTCAGCGCCTTGAGACCCTCGGGGGTAAGTAGTGCGCTTTACAAATCTTGTGATTGATTGATTGATTGATCTTGCTGCAGGCGGTGACCTCTGACTCCAGTGAGCAGAGCAGAGTTGTGCTGGTGGTTCGGACACACTGTTGTCCCGATGGATGGCACCACTAGTGTAACAATGCATGAGGGGGCACCCCCTGCAAACTACATCAAGGGGCCCCCCTTCGCACTCAGTCAGGATCTCTCAGGCCAGGGTAGTGTGCTGTGGGGGGCCCCCTGGAGCCCGGCCCCCGCACTGCAGGGCTGCGGGGGCCTAGGTTACGCCCCTGGCTGGCACGACGATATTGTTGCTGCTTTGTAGAAAGAGAAGGGAAATCCTGATAAAGTGTCTCTCTGTAAAGGATTTTCCTTTCCTCTACAACTCTCACCTGGAGTGACATCACGCCATAACTTCTCCAGAAGTGAGAAGTGAGCATGCACACATCTTTTTAACACCAGTGCGCATGCTCAACCCAGACACTATCCAAAAACCGGGACATTTCTTTGCTCAACCCAGCCACTACCCAAAAAACGGGACATTTATTCAATTTGGAGAAAAGTGTTGTGACTCTAGGACATTTGTCCAAAAACCTGGACTGTCGGGGAAAACCGGGATGTCAGGTTACCCTAATAAAAGGGTACTCTCTTGGTGGCATGTGGTAGCAGGGTCGGACTGGCATATAGGACAATCAGGCAGCGCCCGACGGGCTGGTCTCTTAGGTCAGTGCGTGGGACCTTTTTTTTGTCTGCTTGTGGGACTGTTTTATGGTCTGCTGGGCTAGTGTTTTTTTTTACTGTTGATTTTACCTGATATTACCACAAGCATTGCTGGCATCAAGCACAAATGCGTTGAGTGTCCCATACCTTGGAAAACACTAATACAGGGTGTCTTTCCCAGTTCAAAACTGCCCCAATTTCCAAACATGGTCCATTTTTTCAGCTGTTAATTCACTAATGGGTTACACTTTTATATCGGTCACGGTGCCCGGGCCTATGGTCTGTCCCAACCCGACCCTGTGAGGAAGAAATGAGTGAACATCTGAGTGAAAGACACCCCCAGGGCCCCTGCCCATACATGCAAGGGTTGCACTGTAAGGCTGACTATGAAACCCAGTGTGAAGTCATGACTTGTTTTGCTGAGCAATGAGCATTGTTTGTTCGCAGGACGCTGCTTGTCTGCGTGTAGCTGTTTATTTGCTGTTGCATTCCAATGGCGAACATTCTCTGCCCATCTGGGAGGTAACAGCTTGAACACAGAACGGAATGTGAAGGACAATGTGGAGGCCTTTTCACTTCAGGTCACATGATCAAGGATGCAAAAAAATATTCCCTCTCTGTGAGTGAAACACAGATATCCGGTCAGAGAGCTGGATGAGTGAAAGCGGCTGCTGCAGGTTTTTAAATGCCCCAGACAGGTCAGAGTTCAGGAATGGGCCAGAGATACTGGGGGGGTTTCAATGTAGCAAAGTTCGAGAAAATGGGAACCGAATCTGCGGAATAATATAATAGTATCCCTCTTACAACCATTGTATATTTTTCATTATGTAAGTAAATGTGATATTATTATTCTTTTTTTTGTTTTTAATATTAGACTCACATTAAATGCCCTGCTACAAGAGGAACATTCTATATGATTTAAAATTTAAAAAAAACATTTCGCCTCGATTTTTGTAATTTGGGTGACCTGCTTTCCCCATCCATTGCAACCAGTGCATGTCAATGGAAGACTGAATATATTCCTCTTTCTGACCGCAGCTATCACTCCATTGTTCATTCTCATTGCCTAAGAATGCCCCCCAACCTAACTAAAATTGAAGTGTACTTATATCCCGATCACAAGGGACCACACGTTTCTGGTGCCTGGGCAGACCGATGAAAGTCCTAGTAAATTTCGAGTCTACCCCCTCCCTATACATATCTGGTGCGAAAAACTCTGCAACCCAAACTTTTCCCCCAGTTAAGTTCCACAGAACAAACCTGCCAAACCTTTCTGGGGAAATCATCCCGTAATGACGGATGTTGCCCCACATCGTAATTTGAACTCAGACGAAGGAGGCATTTTCCCGAGTGAGTAAATACCTCACCCTGAGATGTCAGTATTGACTGAGTCCAATATATACCTTATGCCCGTACGTGCCTATAACGATCGTATTTTGTTGGGATTTCTTAATTGAAACAAAAATAGTGGTCCATTGCAATTTCCTTGGTGTGTTCTTCAAATTGTTGCTTTTCTCATTCATTTTTATTTTCTCAGAATGCACTCATGAAGGTCCTTTAAGTTCTTGTCCTTCATTGTGTAAAGTGCAGAGCCCCACTGAAGGAAAGTCAAAAAGTGAAAGTGCCAATATGTATAGCGCTCACTGTTGGTTCTTTGGAACTTATATATTTTCAGGCAGCCGGCACTATTCGTAATTGCATGAGCATCTACACCTGAGGCCAAACCATATGTACAATATCTGTGTAGAGCAGAGTGATTCAGCGTCTTGCTACTCCACCCAATCCACCCACTCCACCCATTGCATCATATTCTCATGTATCTGGTGTTTTCTGGCTGAGGGAACATTTATAGCGTTTCCCTGAAACGTACTGCATTTTGTTAAAGTCGGATTTCTCCCCTAGCAGGGTGCAATCGTTTGCTGGAGAGGATGTGCATCTAATGTGCGCTTCCACCCTTAGTGCAGATTGGATATGGCCCCCTCACACAAAACTCTGGAAGAATGTTGATTGGTAGCAGCATCAATAAATTGCAGGTGTGCGGGCCTCTTTGGTTTTTTTTTTTTTGTTGTTGCAGTTTTATATAGCACAAACTCGACCTGAAGGTACTGGAGCCAAGCACAAGTTCCATTACAGAAGGACACATTTATTTTTGGTAGGCACGGGGAGATTAAGTGATTTGCCCAGAATCACAGGGTGTTGAGCGACGCCGAGACTCCAACCTGGTTCCCCAGCTCCAAAGTTCACCGCTAGACCCGTGCCCTCACCACATCTTCAACAAAGCCAGTACAGCCATCGCGCCCCATCTCCGGAAAATAATCAACATCTCCTTCGAGACAGCAACCTTCCCGGAAAGCTGGAAGCACGCCGAGATCACCGCCTTACTCAAGAAACCCAAGGCAGACCCCAAGGACCTCAAGAACTTCCGACCCATCTCTCTGCTCCCGTTCCCCGCGAAGGTCACCGAGAAAATCGTCAACAAACAACTGACCCGCTACCTCGAGGAGAACAACATCCTGGACCCTTCCCAGTCCGGCTTCCGCAGCAACCACAGCACCGGAAACAGCCCTCATCGCCGCCACCGATGACATCAGGACCCTGCTAGACAACGGAGAAACAGCAGCCCTCATCCTCCTGGACCTATCAGCCGCCTTCGACACGGTCTGCCACCACACACTACGAACACGCCTTCACGACGCCGGGATCCAAGAGAAGGCCCTGGACTGGACCACATCCTTCCTTTCCGGCAGAACACAAAGCGTCCGCCTCGCCCCCTTCCGATCCAAGGCCACCAAGATCATCTGCGGCGTACCCCAAGGCTCCTCCCTCAGCCCAACGCTGTTCAACATCTACATGGCACCCCTCGCCCACGCCGCCCGACAGCACAACCTCAACATCATCTCCTACGCCGACGACACCCAGCTGATCCTCTCCCTCACCAAAGACCCTCACACCGCCAAAGCCCACCTCCACGAAGGAATGAAGGCCGTCGCCGAATGGATGAGGACCAGCCGCCTGAAGCTGAACTCCGGACAAGACGGAGGTCCTCATCCTTGGTTCCAACCCTTCAGCCTGGGACGACTCCTGGTGGCCAACATCACTGGGAACAGCCCCGCCACCCACCGACCACGTACGCAACCTAGGGGTCATCCTCGACCCCACCCTCTCCATGACTAAGCAGGTCAATGCCGTTTCCTCATCCTGCTTCAACATCCTCCGAATGCTCCGCAGGATCTTCAAGTGGATCCCCACCGAAACAAGAAAAACAGTCACCCAGGCCCTCGTCACCAGCAGGCTGGACTACGGAAACGCCCTCTACGCAGGAACGACGGCTAAGCTCCTGGAGACGGCTGCAACGCATCCAGAACGCCTCTGCACGTCTTATCCTCGACATCCCCGACGCAGCCACATCACACCCCACCTGAGAGACCTGCACTGGCTCCCTGTCAACAAGAGGATAACCTTCAAGCTCCTCACCCACGCACACAAAGCACTCCACAACTCCGGACCAGCCTACCTCAACAGACGACTCAGCTTCTACACCCCCACCCGCCAGCTCCGCTCGACCAGCCTCGCCCTCGCCACAGTCCCCCGCATCCGGAAAACGACCGCCGGCGGCAGATCCTTCTCCCACCTCGCCGCCAAGACCTGGAACACCCTCCCCACCAAACTCCGACAGACCCAAGACCTACTGGCCTTCAGAAGACTCCTCAAGACCTGGCTCTTCGATCAGTAGCAGCACCACCCCCCTCTTCCCCCAGCGCCTTGAGACCCTCGCGGGTATGTAGTGCGCTTTATAAGTGACATGATTGATTGATTGATTGATTGGCCGTTACGCCAGGTGTGGAATATTCTGTTCTTCGTGAAGAGTCTGCCTAGTCTGCTATAACTGTGACCCCTCACTTCTCCTGTCTAGAGTATGGTCGTTGTTGTTCTTGTACGTGCATATGATGATTCCTTTGCAGATTCCTTGTGAAAGTGACACAAAATAGTGGTTTTGAATGGTAAGAATGGGCCTTAAACAACACCTCTCTTCCCTGCTTTGTGTTGCTTTTCTCTCCTCCTTTATCTACTGTCCAGTTAGACCTCCCTGTTACCTCCTTAGCTGTTTACCTCATGTCTGAAACTACCTGACGTTTTTAGGATCAAAGAACCCTAGGCCTTTTTTAGACCCTAGTGGTCCACCTCAGCCACCCTGGCAAAAGATCATCCACCATATTTAGACATCCCTGCCTGTGTGGCGCTGAAGGGTTGCAAAGCAGACGCCATTTTAAAGCTACCGTTCATCTTACATTTTTGTTCAGAAAAAAACCTCCTAAAGAGAGAGTTGGTTTTCTATGAGCAAACAAGAAATGGTTCCGACATACAGGGAGTTTTCTCCCAGCACTTGGAGTCATCCTGCATTTTCTGTGCCAGTGTCCACCTATGCTTCGGATGGTGGATATTGTTGTTCAACCAACATAGTGGCCTGGAAGCCACATTAACTGATGGCCTCCAGGTATATGGCCAGGTACTGCTGAGTCCCCCCACTCCCAGACATTCCCTTTTACCTAAACACCTGTTAACCTAGGGAAGCCACAGACCCTCCACTTTCCCCCAAGGCATCAAAATGGAAACAACACACCATGGTTTGGGTTAAGGGTCGTAAAACCCCAGCCGTATTTTATTCATAACATAACAAAACATTAACTTTTATATATACAATATTTACAATACGCAGAAAAGTCCAGTCCATTACATTGATATGTACAGTATTCCAGTTGGCTAACCTTAACATGTTTCTAATACATAGCCATTCCTGTCTTAAGCTAAAATGATCAACATCATTCCTTTCCTGCGTATCACTGTTTGAGCCTTCGGCAAGGTCAATGACTGGTCCAAGATCGGGCTAGGTCCCACCCTCCTACCGGGGTGACCTTGCGCAGGAGGCCCAGTTCGCCAGAAAGGTTATCTCCCCCGGGCACCCCGTACGCCCTCAATATTATCTCCAAGGGGCGGTGCTGTCAAGCCAAGTTTCTTGCGCCTCTGCGCTTGTGTGGGGGTTGGCCTAAAAGCCTACCGGAAGCGGAACTTCTCCTCCCGCACCCTTCCAGCCTACTGGCTGTAACTGCCCCCTGGAGTTCCATGAGAGACCAACTGTCCTCCCTCCAGGCATCCTCATTTGACAAAGGCCGGGAAGCCAGCTGAATCCGGCTTTCTGGCTTGCTCCTGCCCCCTTGACCCGGAAGCATTTGAGTGCTTCCGGGTCACCTATGATTCTGGGCCAATCAGGGTGAGATGCGAGGCGGGGCGCCGATCGCGTCATTCTATGTGCGACGCCCGCCCCGTCCCACCGCCTCCGTGTGGGGGACCGGCACGACCGCCATAATCTGTGGCGTGCCCGAGTCCGGTTGGCGCCTGCGGAGAAGGTTTACCCTGCCTGAGCCAGTGGAGTCTCCGACCGTTTAAAGCTCACACTTCCCCAACTCTAAATAGAGTAGGGGAACCACAAATTCGACTGAGTGGGAGCACCACTGCTTTACGGCAGTGATCCAGCCCCACCAAACTCTACATGAGACCTTAACGGGTGATTAGCCGCGCTCTATAAGAATCCTGATTGATTAATTGATTGCATGAGGCACTCTGGGTCTCATCAACTTTCCCTTTGACTTCAATTACGGGAGGGAACAAAATATTTACAAAAAAACACTTACTTCCTTGCGCCGCTGCCACCTCTGTCTCTCCTCCGTCGTTGCTGAAGAGTCCAGAAGCACACATGCTGCCCAAAGCCAATCATAACGCTGCAATGCAGCATTGTGATTGGTCTGAGCGCCATGGATCGGCGCTCAGATGGATCGGTGCACAGATGGGGACAGGGAGCCTGTGCATATTCCTCACTAGGCTGTGCATTACAGCCTGGTGGCAAATATTCAAAGTGCGCATGATTGTTTAGCCGAGCCGAGAAGGCCGGCCAAGTAGTCATGCGCACTTAGTGTGCACAGTCCACTCCTCCTCTGTGAGCGACCAGCGCGCCCCGCCCTAACACAGCACCGCAGCAACGAAAAATAAAATGATAACCTTGTTATCATTTTATTTTTCCCTTTTCCATGGCTCTGCGAGCAGTGGGGCGAAGCTCCTCCGCCTTAGCGGAGGAGCCTCCGCTGGCTTCCCGAAATTGTTAAATCAATCAACTAAAGAAATAGCCCGACTGACCGTCTGACTCTAATTAAAAATAGCAAAATACAGAATATACTACAAGATGCAGAATCACAGAAACAGCAGCAATAGAATAAAACACTGTCAAATATCAAACAAAAGCATTGTGATTTCCACTAGCATTACACCTTTCAGAACTTACCTCACAAAGGGGCATATTATCAACGGCCAGCGATAATTATCGCTGGCCGTGCGTAGCGACGAATTCCCTATCGCAGGCTATCTCTGGAATTTATCGCCCTGGTAGCGCGTTATTAACAACGCGTTTCTCCAGGGCGATAAAAATTCCAGAGATAGCGAGGTTATCGCCGTTTTGCAGGGAACATCGCTGGTTTTCCAGCGATGTTCCCTGCAAACGGCGAGTAACTTCTGCTGATACGACCTTGTGGTCGTATCAGCAGAATCCACCCCTATGTTAGGGATGGTTAAGTCAGATTTTAGCAGACGTTGATTTTGGCGAAACGGCCGTTTTCGCCAAAATCTAACCTCTGCTAAAATCATAGTGGGCTGCCTTGTAAATATCAAGCGATGTGAACATCAGCGATATTTGCAACGTAGTCCATCCGTGGTACGCCCAGTAACGCCACTTTGCATCTCATTAGAGATGCAAAGATGGGCGCTGGGGAAAGGGCGATAATGCAAGGATTCACGCGATAGCGTGACCTCAGCTGATTAGGCGATAAAATTATCGCCGCTTTCACCGAACAACGGACTTAAAAGCGGCGATAATTGTTTATCGCCTCGTTGATAATATGCCCCAAAGTCTTTTTTTTTAAAGTCTTTTTATTGAAACAAGAGAAAACCTATGCTCATAATACAATAAGTACAGCAGTGAAAACATTTTTCATTATCCATGGGAAGAGTACAGACAACAATTGAGTCGTAGGTATAGCAGACATAGTCAATTATGCCTCACAAAATCTTGAGAGGACATTCAGCATCCAGCCTTAAATCCTTTGCCATGAAAGGCACTTAGAAGATGGAAAGCATGGATTGGCTAATCCCAGGAAAGACCTTGCAGTCAAGGTGTGAGTGGCAGACTCCGGCCTAGATTATAGTTCCCTCCTGGCCTATGATCCCCCTCTCTCCCTTCTCCTGACTTCATCAAGTATTTTGACCCAATACGTGATTCAGCTGATCCTCGAACCATCCCACTGACTTCCCCCAATATGGTTCTCAGACTAGAATATAAACAGTTTTCCAGAGGAGTCTTCGCTTTTGAGAGCCACCTCAACTTCCATTGCCTCCAGGTGGAAAAAGACACTTAGACCTTAGAACCAAGCCTATCTTTATGAAGTTCTACATAGTTTTACAGATAAAATACCACGATCACTGTCAAATTTAGGAAGAATACATATACTACACATTTTATTCCATAGGCCATAAGAAACTAAAATAAAGACAATAGTTAACTGGGAATTTCAGTCCCCACAAGGTGTCTTTTCTCGGATATCTCTAGATAATTTTCCATTCAGCATTGTTCTGTTCATTTTATAGGCCCCTTCAAGGACCTTGAGTCCCAGTTATTATGAATACAAGAACGGGGCAGACGCCAGAGTTCATCTTGGAACATTTTTTTCCATCTCTTCATGTGACTGTGATGTGGTGTTGGCATTATTATCCCCCATCAACAATGTCTGATAAGAGTGGTAAACTGATAACCACTCCTCCAGCAATGTAAACCTACCAGCGAATCATTTGATACACCCGAGGAAATGTACACATTTACCACAATTTGCCTACTTTTTTTCTACCCTACGATAATTCCACAATAATGTGATGGCTAGAAGAAATGATAAATCATTAGCAATCACCTGATAATCCCATTTGTGGGAAGTATAGGGCAGAATTGCCAAACCCCTTTAACATGATCTAATTTTTAATGCATTTTGTAAAAAGCGCAAAAAACACAATTGCTGTGAAAAACAGTCACTCACTGACTGTTTCCGTGGTATCATTTTGCAGTGAATGGTGGTGAAATTATGTGACTGGTACCATGAAGTAATTTTAGGAATTTTACTTATCATGCATAACATGAAATTTACAAAATGACACTAGCGTAATTTACATTTCTCACAGACCTAGTTGGAACCTTGTGCATGAAAGACATGCTCTGAGCACTAACACCGCTTGGTGGTGTTCTTCCACTATATTCAGGGCCGCTAGAATTATACTGCAGAATAGGTCCAAATTATGTTGCAGACCTGGCTAAATTATGCGGCAAAAAAAGGCATATTAAATCGTGTATTTTATGATAATATTGCTTCATTCTTTTTTAATTTTTACAAGTTTATATTGTCTAGACACATGTTTCACCTCATTGCTTCCAGTTTAACAACCAAACACAGCCATAAACAAAAGAAAGGTGACCAGTCAACCTTTGCGATAGGCCTTCCACTGTGCACCAACTCATGTTGCCACATTTTTGGTAACTTTTGATCAGCTTGAGCTAAAAACACATTTTTTGTTAAAATGTGTAAATTATGCAGAAGATGATGGATAAAGTGTGCAAATATTGCAAAGTCATAATTCTGCAAACAATGCCGCAAAAACGCATAATTCTAGTGGCCCTGACTGTATTGAGTGTTTCTAGCAACAATAATAGTGTATTCATTATATTGACATCAGGAAATTGACTAGCTGCCGGTGGTGTGGTGGGGGCTAGCTGCTGGAACCCGCCGCCACTGGAAAGCACAAGTCCCATCACCCCTTGCCTGCAACACATGTGAACTGCGCTACAAAAGCGCTCCGCAGCCACACTTTCCTGGGGAAGCTGACATCAGGAAATTGACTAGCTGCCGGGGAGAGCCGCTGAACCACGCCACCTCTGGGGACCACAAGTCGCGTCACCCCTTGCTTGTAACACGTGAACTGTGTTGCTAAAGCACGCCTCAGCCCTTCTTTCCTGGGGAAGCTGACATCAGGAAATTGACTAGCTGCCTGGGGGGTAGGGGGCCATGGAACACACCGGTGTTGCTTGCAACACATGTGAACTGCGCTACTAAAGCGCGTCACAGCCTCATTTTCCCAGGGAAGATGACATCAGGAAATTGAATAGCTGCATTGGGGGGGGGGCGGGGGGTGGCGACACAAAAAAACACTCAGCCGTTAGGGACTTCATTCTACTACTCTTTCCAATGCACTACCCTGTTTCTCACTCTGTACTTCTATCAATATATCCTCTACCTCCACTCTCTCATTCATCCCAAACCCCATAGCACTATTATGGTCCCCAAAATAACCCGTTCTAAACTCTTCCCACCTCTACCCCTCCTTGAATCATCTCATACCTCTTTTACTATGCAGAGCTCCCATACAAGCCTTTCTAAACCCTTCCCTCTGACTCTTCCCCCTCCACCTCCCTTTTACTCACCCCAAACTCCCTCCTATTGCTATGAACTCCCACCCAAAAAGATCATAGACCCTTCCCTCTTCTATCCCTCCTTCCCTCTTCTATCCCTCCACTATTCCTTTTCAATCCAAATAACAGACTAACATGTCCACCACTCAAATTAATTTCCTATTTCCCTATACTAACTCCCCTCCACCTCCCCTTTACCTATCCCAACCCCCCTCCTATGGCTATAAACTCCAAAAAAAATGACAAAAAATTTCTAGACCCATCCCTCTTTTATCCCTCCACTATTCCTTTTCAATCCAAATAACAGACTAACATGCCCACCAATCAAATTAATTGGATATTTCCCTATACCAATTTCCACTAATCCTGTTTGGGTTCCGGAGTAGCGTGCTACTCACCAAAAAGCGCTTCAACACCTCATCAGGGGTAGCAAGTGCTATATAAATGCAAACCTTTTTTCCTTTTCTATCCCTCCACTATCCTTCTCAATCCAAATGACAGACTAACATATCCACCACTCAAATTACTTCATATTTCACAATACTAATTCACCACTATTCGTTTATGGGTTCCGGAGTAGCGTGCTCCTCACCGAAAATGTGCTTCACCACCTCATCAGGGGTAGAAAGACCTATATAAATGCAAACCTTTTCCCTCCACTATCCTTCTCAATCCAAATAACAGACTAACATATCCACCGCTCAAATTACTTTCATATTTCACTATACTATCTTACCACTAATCCTTTATGGGTTCTGGAGTAGCGTGCTACTCGTCGAAAAAGCACTTCAACACCTCATCAGGGGTAGCAAGCGCAATATGAATGCAAACATTTTCCCTCTTCTATCCCTCCACTATCCTTCTCAATCCCAATAACTGACTAACATATCCACGGCTCAAATTACTTTCATATTTCACTATACTAATTCACCACTAATCCTTTATGGGTTCTGGAGTAGCGTGCTACTCGCCGAAAAAGCACTTCGACACCTCATCAGGGGTAACAAAAGACAGCAAGCAAGGGGTATGGGGTAGTTATCAATGCACCTATCTCGATGTATAAAGGTTAATGTTCTTACAATATTCACGGGTGCAAAGGAATCAGAGGCTCAATACCCCTTAAACCTCCTAGGAAATAAATCCTATAAATTTACAACAAATACAGCGATTCAGCACTCCAATAGATCAAGATATAAATGTAATTTGCAAATATAAGCAACGTAAAAAGGCGAATGAATTCAGCAGGTTCTTATTTCTTGATTTCTTTATTGAAAAATCTTCTTAAAACTACAGAGCCAACGCTGCTTTGACTCCAGAAGGTCTTTCAGGGCTACAAATAAGTACATAATATATACATTAAAATTTGTAGTAAATACACACAATATTTACAATTTAAAACCAGTACTCAAACAAACTATCCAGAAGGTAGTGAAAATACACAATCCATATTACAAAATTCATCACAAAAACCATATATACAAGGATATTTACATTGCAACAATATCTTTTTCGGATTTTCATATTTCACGTAATTTATAACCTGCTGAAACCTTTACAGACAAGGGAAACTATTCACAAAAAGTTTTTCCATCGTTTGAGGATGGAAAAACTTTTTGTAAATAGTTTCCCTTGTCTGTAAAGGTTTCAGCAGGTTATAAATTACGTGAAATATGAAAAATCCGAAAAAGATATTGTTGCAATGTAAATATCCTTGTATATATGGTTTTTGTGATGAATTTTGGTAATATGGATTGTGTGTATTTTCACTACCTTCTGGGTAGTTTTGTTTGAGTACTGGTTTTAAATTGTAAATATTGTGTGTATTTGCTACAAATTTTAATGTATATATTATGTACTTATTTGTAGCCCTGAAGAAGACCTTCTGGGTCAAAACGCGTTGGCTACGGTCGTTTTTAAGAAGATTTTTCAATAAAGAAATCAAGAAATAAGAACCTTGTAGTGATTACGCCACACAGGGTTGGGGTAAGAGCACGTAGTTTATTGACTGTTCATCTCCACAGCTTCCAGGAACTGCCACTCCTGGGATTCAAACAGCAGCATTCCATTGACACAGCAATGACATCATAGGGATAGGGAGCAGGTGGAACAAGCTTATAGGGAAATTACTACAACATCTCCTCTCTTTCAATTGCTGTCACAAAAGAACAGAAAGTAGAGCAATACGAAAGAAAATAAAAAACAACAAAAAAAATAAGGAAATAGAGCTGTTCCTTAAAAAAAACAAGAAAGCACATTTTGGAAACAAAAACAAGGTACAATGTTTTTCAAAGAAACAAGAAATTTACAGTTTTAACCTGTTCGGTGGGGCAGTTGTCCTCCCACTCCTCCGTGGAGGTACATATCTCAAAGAAGTGCTTTTATTGACAGTGATCTCCCTTTGAGGAGAAACAGAGCGAACAGTGTTGCCTGAGTCTAAACCCAGTTGCATTACAACCTTCATGGGAATCTTATAGATCCTGGACAAATTCCACCAATTTTTCCCATTGACTCTCACAGCAAAGCGTGACGTAGCATCCACTTTGACAGGAGGACCAAATTTTGACAGTCCCTTTGGGACCTTGAGAGGAGACTTAATCCTCACCCAATCTCCAACCGAAATCTTGGACTTGAAATCACTACCTTCTGTGGCGAGGGGTTGGGAGGAAGAATCAAAATCCCCTTGTTTGGGAATAGATAATGACACAGAGGATTCACCTTTGTCTTGTCTCTCTTGGCATTTTAACAGTAATCCCCACCTTTTCATCCAAGCAGGACACATGTGAAATGAAGCTTCTCTTCCTCTGAGAAGAGCAAAAGGACTTGATCCCGTGGCTGCACTAGGTGTTGTGCGATGTGCCCACAACATACTTTGGACAGCTTCTTTAACGTCCACTCTGGATGAAAGAGCCCACTGAATGCACTCAACCAGAATACGGTTCGTCCGCTCAATGAAACCGTTGGCCTGTGGGTGATATAAAGCCACACGCCGGTGGGTTATACCACACTCAACAAGAAACTCAGACATTTCCTTGGAGGTAAACTGTACCCCATTATCGGATACAATTTCCTTCGGAAAACCCTCCCTGGCAAAGAGACTCTGGAGGAACTTAATGACTTCCTGAGAATTCGGATCTGTCATAAAATGAACCTCCCACCACTTGCTGAAATAATCAGCCACAACCAGCGCGAACTTGCACTTGTTGGGAAGTACATTGAACGGTCCCACAAAGTCAATGGCCAGTTTCAACCACGGACAATTCGGTACATCCACTTGTTGTACAGGAGGTGAGACAATTTTAATCACTTTATCACTGGTACTACAAGTTATACATCCTTCCACCACATCATTGATTTGGCGGTCCATGCACGGCCACCAATACACACCCCGAATTCTTCTTTTGGTATTTGTTTGCCCCATATGTCCTCGTGACCAGCATCAATGATGCGACTCCTGAGAGACTCTGGAGGAACAAATTTATCCCCACGCATGATCATCTCTCCCCTTCCAACGTGAGTTCATCCGCAACTTTGGCAAACGGGTGAAGATCACTATCCAAATGTTTTTCCTTTGGCCAACCAGCTACGATAAAGTGTTTCACTCTCTTAAGTACCAGGTCAGACTCCATTGCAGAAAACCAGTCTTGTTCATTGAACGATCCCACACAACATACGTCAACAGCAGCTATGAGACAATCCTCATCCGCATCATGGTCAAGGTCATTCTTGGTAAGGGGCAGAGGAGACCTTGAAAGGTAGTCGGCTCGTGTGTTGCGCCCGCCAGGGATATGTGCCACAATAAAATTGTACTGTAACAACTTAGAACTCAACCTGGCGATCCTGGGGGTATGGTCTCTGACAATACGGCCTTCTAATATGGGAATAAGAGGCTTATGATCAGTAAATAGTTCAAAAGTCTTTCCCCACAAAAACACTTGAAACGTTCAACAGCCCAACAACATGCCAGCAATTCTCTTTCAATTACAGAGTAATTCTTTTCACTCGGGCGTAAGGCTCTTGACGCAAACCCCACAGTGTACTCTTTCCCTTCCTTGACTTGAGAAATCATCCCCCCTAGACCATCAAGACTAGCATCCACAGACACCTTGCATTGAAAAAGAGGGTCAAAAGGGGTAAGAATGCCACACGACTCCAATTCTTTTTTTATCTGTGCAAACTCTTCTTGGCAGGATTCATCCCAGATGAAATTAGACTTTTTCTTGAGAAGTTCACGCATGTGGACAGTTTTTGCGGCAAAGTTGGAAATAAACTTTGTGTAAAATTCGCACAAACCTAAAAATGAAGAGACTTGTTCTTTGGAAATGGGGCAAGGCGCTTTGGATATTGCCTCAATGAGGCCCTCTCTAGGTACAATCCCATCACCGGAAATGCAGTGTCCCAGATATTCTATGGACTCCACACAAAACACACACTTGAGTTTGTTCGCCACAATCCCCTTCCCTTCTAACCTCTCCAAAACTCTCGCAAGATTTTTATCATGCAACTCCTTATTCTTTCCAGCCACCAAAATGTCGTCTTGAAATACAACGGTATCAGTGACACCCTCCAAAACCTTTTCCATGACCCGCTGAAAGACTGAGGCCGCCGAAGCCAAACCGAACGGCATCCTCTTAAACTGGAAAGTGCCAACAGGTGAGACAAAGGCAGTCAGATGTTTACAGGAAGGGTCCAGCTCAACCTGATGGTATGCTGATGCGAGGTCAATTTTAGAGAAATACCTCGCCCCAGCAAACCTAGAAAGAATGTCATTGATGCGAGGTAGAGGATGTGAGTCTACCCAGATCTCCCTATTCAAACTGCGCAAGTCAATGCATACTCTAAGATTTCCATTCTTTTTGCGCGCGACTACCAAGGGAGACAACCAAAGTGATGATTCAATGGGTTCAATCACTCCTGACTCACACATTCTCTTAAGTTCTAGCGACAAATCATCCCTAATACTGAAGGGCACATTGCGCAGTTTGTGTTTTACTGGAAGAGCCCCTTCCTTGACTCTTATAGAATGTTTGAAACCTATAATCGAACCGACGTTCTCTCCAAAAACCTTAGGAAACCTAGCTGACCAATAAACCAAATCTTCACCCTCGGATTGTTCGCTCACCAGAGAAACCTGTTCACGCGTCCCAGGTCTGAGAGTCATCCCAAACAACCCTTGGTGATACCAACCGAGAATATTGAGTCCCTTCTTAGCTACGTAAACTTTTCCTTCAATGCGTCTATCTTTAAAGATGAGAGAAGTGACGAAAAATCCTGACAACTCAATTCTCCTCCCCTCATATGAAACAGGGCTTCTGTCCGGAGGGTTAAGAGGTTTGTCCACCCATGTACTCTCAAACAACTCATCCGTGATCATGGTCATACGCGCCCCTGAATCCACCAATAGTTGTAAACACTTACCATCCACAAACACATCCACTATGGGATCAACGCAATCCTCTGAATCGTCCTTGACAACCACAACAAAATCAGACAGTGAACTGACAACCTCACACACTGAATCGTTCCTAGATTCTTCAGAATACACCACATTGATACTTCCCCGGAAACCACACATTTTGGCAAAGTGACCCTGTTTCCCACATTTCCGACAAGAAGCGTTCTTTGCCGGACAAACCCTAGAATTGGGGAAATGAGACGGGAACCCACACTTGGTACAGAGATTTCTAGAATAAGAACCCTTTTTCTCCGTTCTAGTGTGTATGGGCTTGTTCCCTTTTTGTTCACACGAAAATTTAGTTCTGTCTCCCTGTACCTTCTCACTCATATCTTTGTGATCCTTAATAGCATTCACCCCACTCTTGTCAGGTTTGAGCTCTCTCGAAGCTTTTTGCGATAGCTCAATGCTCTTCACAATAGTAATCGTCTCATCAAGAGAAGGATTCTTAAGTGTGAGCAATTTCTCTTGGACTTTTTTGTCTCTACAATGTACCACAATTTGGTCCCGAATGAGTTGAGAGGTGAAATGTTCAAATTCACACTCTGAAGCAAGGATGCGTAAAGCAGCTACATACGACACTATACTCTCATCACTCTCTTGTTCTCTAGTAAAGAACTTGTGTCTAGCCACCACTAGACTACTTTCCACGTCGAATTGTTTCTCCAGCATAGCTACAGCTTGATCGTAAACATCTATCTCGTCTTGACCCTCGACAATGGCCAACGGAGGTAAATGTTCTAACACAGCCTGTCCCTCAAACCCCAGATTATGCTCTAAGATAAAACGCTTCCTTTGTGCACTAAATCTTGAGCCCCCCATAGCACCCAAGTATTTTACGAAAGCTCTATACCATACTTTCCACTTGACAGGTGGATCCCCTGGAAGCTGTAAAAAAGGAGGAGGAGGTTGTACGTTCTGCATGACCTAAGCAAACACACAAGTATGGAAGCTTTTTGCAAGACACTGTGCACACAATGGTACTTCTCTCTATTGAATTTGATTCAAATGCGACTGAGGAAATACGATTTTACAAGGAACATTAGAGCATAATAGCTGTTTTGTACTGTACTTTTGAACACTTTTTTTCCAACTTATTTTTTTTTGTGAAAATGCATAAACAGAGATGCAGAACATAAATTCAATATGGAGACCCTTGACTACTGGTTGGCACACCAACGAACCTGGCCTCTAGCGGGCATAAACAGCATGCCCCTTGCGCAACATACTGTTAAAATGGTCTCTAGGCAGCACAGTCAAAATGCCCCTCGTAGATGCAGATGAAATAAAAACAATCCCTTGCGAAAGGATGACAGCGCACCCACGGTGGATGAAAACAAACTCCTTCCACCAGTCTCCTCACTGCCACTGAGTCTCAACACACCGCACAAATACCTCATCCGTTATTTTCCTTCGAAGGAGTTCCTTGCGCATGTAAGTCAATCGGACTCAGCGCTCCTGTGTCGGGTGACTCACCCTCCGCAAACCCTGGGTACTGAAGTGCAGGTTGACTGCCCAACTCTTTGAGCACACACGCAGACTGGACTTGCACCTTCCCCTTTCGCGCTCTGCGACGTGACTCACCCTCTGCGACACGCTCTTCCTCAACAATGGAAACGTGATGACGCTCAAGGTAACCAGGCAACTGGAAGTTCACTTCTGAACGGCGATAAGCGGAAGTCTTCAGTCAAGCAGGCTGACCTTTGTGACGCGCTCTCTCCGCTAACTCCTGCTGATGATACTAGTACGTCATCAGTTAAGCAGGAACGGCGGAGAGAGAAAGGTATCTCCTCCCACGTATTCCAACAGACACAACCTCGGGGATGTCTAGGTGAATGCTAGTGCTCCTGGTAAGTACTCCTTGAAGAGCGCAGAGTGGTTCCTCTTTAAAACGGTCAGGCAGCTTTCCTCATCAATGCGCAAAGATAGTATAGCCACACCAAACCGGATATCAGGATAACCAAGTTCTAACTCGTGCGCTGCCAGAAATAGTCTCATACAAAGATGTTAAGAGTCTCACCAGCGGCGTAGATCACAGGAACAGCTATTCATTGGCACATGATGTTCTTGAAGATGAGGAGCCTAGTAGTTTCTTCAATGTCTCCGCTAGATGACTCTAGTCAGTAGCCACACAATTGAGTCAGAGATAGCTAGAGACGCAACCGACGATCGTTGCACACGTAGGTGGAGAGAGGAACAGTCATCCTCGTCGCCAAATTTGTAGTGATTACGCCACACAGGGTTGGGGTAAGAGCACGTAGTTTATTGACTGTTCATCTCCACAGCTTCCAGGAACTGCCACTCCTGGGATTCAAACAGCAGCATTCCATTGACACAGCAATGACATCATAGGGATAGGGAGCAGGTGGAACAAGCTTATAGGGAAAATTACTACAAACCTGCTGAATTCATTCGCCTTTTTTACGTTGCTTATATTTGCAAATTACGTTTATATCTCGACCTATTAGAGTGCTGAATCGCTGTACCTCATCAGGGGTAGTAAGTGCTATATAAATGCAATTACAATACACTGTGCTTGCGACACAGCTAAACTGCGTTACTAAGTGTGCGGCAGCCCCGCTGCACGGGACATGCGTGGGCCGCACCCAGCACCCAGGCAAAGCCCAGGCGAAGGGCAGGTACGGCCTGTGTTCATCAGCGACAGGAAAAGGCAGGGCAGTGCCATCCCACCTTGGCCCTGTGGTAGAGTGTTCTCTGCCACATTTGGAAATTCTGTCTCTGGAAACCAGGTACGCCCACAACTGTTTGCTAGTTATATCTCCCTCATGTATAGTTGCTGGCCTTGATTTTGAGCTTGTTTGATCAGTCCATATGGAACTGTCAAGAAAACCATCTGGGGTGCATAAGCAAGATGCAAGGTTCGCTTTAACTCTTTTATAAGGGGCTGGGGTCGGAGCCAGTTCCCCAGCCCTTTTCACTTTTTGGGACCCAACAAGACCAAACTATACAATAGCCTTGGCTTGTAACAGAAGCAAGCCCGGGAGAACTGGACTGGAATTTTTCTACTCTGCCTCGCACCAAGATCTTTAGGACTCTTAAGCTCTCTGTCTGTTTGTTACTCTGTATTGGCACTTCTTCTCTTTTTTACAGTTAGATCATATGGAGTAATTGAGGACCACAGGGGTCTTTTATTGTTTCTGTTGTTTTAGCTTCTTCAGTGGGTTGTGATATTTTATTTGGTTTTATCGTACAGTTACCTGGAGTGGATAGAAGAGTTCTTTGGTAATTCCACAGGCCTCAATCAGTAGCGTTCACAACTTGTCCCCAGGAAAAGGAGCCAAGTGTGATGTACTACCCAATCACACCCAACTAGATTACCAATGGGTAAAAGGAAGAAACAGGATGGAGCCTCTGAACCATCGAGACCCAAAAAATCACTATCTTCGGCAGCTGGTAATTGCGTCTTGGATAGGATTGACAACCTGATTTCCGAATGTGAAGATATTATTAATCCCCACCATTCCCCTAGCACAAAAGATACTAACTGTGCCCCAGTTGTGCCAACCCCTTTTGTCAATAAGAAAACCACTAAGCGTATTCCACAAATGTTTAGTAAACCTCGCCCGAGAGCAGGTGTTGAAGCCTTGGGAGAATCTGGAGAGTTGGCTCCCCATGTACCTGAGAAGGCACTCAGTGCCCATGGAACAGAACCGATTGAATGCCGCAATCAATATTCTGTTTTATAGACAGATGCTACCAGAACTAAGCGGTCCCATATGAGCTTGCTAGACATGTCTATCCAGGAAGTTCAATCTATTTTCCAAAACCTAATAGGCATAATTGGATGTCTGAAGGATGAAGTTGAGGTCTTGAAAACGTAGTGGAGGGCTTGGAAGAGAGGGTGGGCAGAGAACGGGAAATGAACACAGCCAGCCAACCTCTGGTGGTAATGAGTGAGAGGGAGGCCTTTCCACATTTCATTTCATTTCATTTTTCCCATTTGTAGAGCGCATGTTTACACCACCGGTGTGTCCCCGCGCTGATAGCAGATTCTCAGATGACAAGAGATAGGTAGGTATAACACAGCTAGCATGTCTCATGTATCTATTCTAATTTACTGATGGGGAAAAGCCATGTTTTCAGCCTTTTCCTAAAGGCAGCTTCACATGGCTCTGTTCTCATATCAACCGGCAATGAGTTCCAGTGTTTCGCAGCTAGGTATCTAAAAGAACTGCCACCCATCCTTGTCTTCCTAATTCTGGGTACATTTACTAGTGCCTTTGCTTCGGATCTTAGGTTTCTGCTGGGTGTGTAGGATGCTATCATGGTTTGCAGGTACCTTGGACCTTTATTTGCTAGGATACGGTGACAAAAGCACATTGCCTTAAACAGTATCCTTTTATCCACAGGTAGCCAGTGCAGGTTGGCTAGAGCCTTTGTAGTAGATGATCTTTTAGGGAGATTCAGCACTAGGCGGGCAGCTGCGTTTTGAATTGATTGTAGCTTCATTAGTCTTTTTTTAGAAGCGCCCAAGTACAGAACATTGCCGTAGTCAATCTGAGAAGTGACCACGGCATGTACTATGGTTTTTCTGGCCTTGACTGGTAGCAAGTCAAGGACCTTCCTCAAGATTTTCAGCGTTCCGAAACATTTACCTGTTACTTTCCGGATTTGACTCTCATATGTCAGGTTGGAGTCAAGCCATACTCCAAGGCTTTTGACTTCTGCTTTAGGGGTTGAGAGTTGGCCAAGCGTCTCAGGCCACCATGCCGATGTCCAGACAGATGGTGCCCCTCCCACTATCATCACCTCTGTTTTACTGCCATTGAGTTTTAGGCAGTGATTTGCCATCCATGCTGTTACCTCCTCCATGCATTTGGAGAATTGGTGGGCAGTGCGTTCCGGGCTTTGGGATAGTGTGACGATAAGCTGAGTGTTGTCAGCATACGATACAATGGACACCATGTGACCTTCCACTATACTGGCAAGTGGCCCCATATATAGATTAAACAATGTGGGCCTCAATATTGAGCCCTGAGGAACTCCTTGTAGTAGGGGAGATCTCTTAGATGTAAATGTGTCTTGTGTGACCTGGAAACCCCTTGACGTCAGGAAGGATCTCATCCATCTCAGGGCCATGCCCTTGACCCTGCATGACTCCAATCTCTGGAGAAGGAGGCCATGGGAGACGGTATCAAATGCTGCACTGAGATCT
The DNA here is from genome assembly GCA_963921515.1 of Calotriton arnoldi. Classification (NCBI taxonomy): domain Eukaryota; kingdom Metazoa; phylum Chordata; class Amphibia; order Caudata; family Salamandridae; genus Calotriton; species Calotriton arnoldi. Next base: position 1,976,999 of record CAWUFW010002488.1, on the reverse strand, counting down.
AGCAGGATCAGTGCCGCTGTATGCCCTTCGTCCGCCCGTTGTCTTAGGGTTTCTGTGGCCAGGAGCAGAGCGGTTTCAGTGGAGTGTGCAGCTCGGAAACCTGATTGTGAGCAGTGCAGTAGGGCATTGCTATTGCTGTGGCTAGTCAGCTGTATGTTAACTACTTTTTCTGCAATTTTTGCAAAAAAAGGTAGGAGCGAAATGGGACGTAGGTTCTCTAGTACCTCATGATCTATTTGTGTTTTTTTCCTTAGTGGGCGGACCATGGCCTGCTTCCATTCATAGGGGACTTCTCCCGATTGGAAGGAGCGGGACCATGCACAGTCGTTTCCACCCAGCAGTCAATTCTAGATACTAAATATCTGACCCCTTTTGTACTGCCCCCCCCCCCCCCCATCGGTCTTCCCATTACTTGTATAATGGCCCTGGTGGGTTGGGACATAGGTGCTCCCTGGGTAGGCCCCCCTAGGAGGAGTTCGGCAAGAGAGATTGAAAGGGGAGAGGTGATACTGTACTAGGGTGAGTTCCTCGATGAGAGACCTAGTGTGATACACAATAGGGGGGTGGTTCAAAATGGATGCCACATTCCCAAACAAGCAGAGAGGAAGGAGGCCATAGACTTCCTCTCGCACGTGCCTAAGACAAATGTTGGAACAAGAGAAGATCAGGACTCACTCAAAAATAAGGTCATGCACTGGTTCCGTGAAGCTAGACACAGCTACTCTAGCATTAGGAGCGATATAGCTACAGTTGAAAGGATAGCCACCCCAAGTAAAATACATGATGTGGCGAAGGTTTCTTTTATTCATAGAGACATGGTTGATGGCCTAATGGCCATAGATTCACAAACAATTTCCAACGCAAACACCCATATATTGATTAGGTATTGAGCTCCCCAGAAGGAGCCTGGCTGGATCAAAAGCAATATCTATCTAACAGAAGGCAAAGCCAATAGCAGGAAACCCATTACCTGCAAATGACTACCCATGGATAGTACATTAAGTTCCCTGGGGGATGCAAGCTCGGGTTGGTGGCATTCGAAGGCTTATCCTCCCAGGACACCGAATTTGCCCAAGGTCATCCGCTATGTTCAGGGGGCTCCACCAAGGTCACGTCTGCAGTAGTGTCCATCCAGGAGGGCATCTGTGGGGGATTAAACACAGAAGAACAAGTAAGCAAGGCCCTGAACCCCAGTGTTCCTCTCAATTTGATTCTGAATAAACAGTCCCAGATTAAAATTATGGCATGGAACGTAGCTGGGATCTCCAAGTTGCTCCCAGAGGAGGAATGGGGCCAATTTATAGACACCCATGATATATGTCTCTTTCAGGAGACATGGTGCCTTTCTTCATTTTTTAGGAGTGGATACACATCTTTCTGTGTAAATGTGGTCCAGATTGGGAAGGAAAGACCCTTTGCGGGTTTAGCAATCTGGATAAATTCTGTGCTTCAGTGTAAAATTAAAATTGTTCCCCTTGACTCCTCTGATATTCTGCCAATCAATCTGGTGGTCCCCTCTGACTTGTCTCTGAGAGCCTTTAATGTATATAACAGAGTGGGAGCTAGTAATGCAGAGACCACGTCTTTAGAAGTGCTCGAATCCACCCTCTCTGATTACATGGGCAATAGCCTATTACTGGTAGCAGGGGATCTCAACTCTACTTTTGAACCACTAGCTGCCACCCCTCCCCCCCAATATGACTGTGGAGTGTGACAGGAAATGGAAAATCCCCCAGACTGACCTTCAGAGTGTGAGATGTTGCCCATAAGCTGCCCAGGTGCTAGCTTTAATGCTTAATTTTGAACTAAGAGCCACTAACGGAAGGACCCGCTCGGATTGGAATGGCAAAATGACCTATAACAGACCAGGCCACACAAGCAAAATAGACTATTTTCTGGCTGATATAAGGCTTTGGTCCACAGAACAGGCCATGGAAGTGGTGGAAAGAATAGCTAGTGACTGTAACGCCCTGAGTCTGACCATACTTGACACTACAGCAGAGAAACTTGTACTTTTGGGCCAAGTGCCCTTGTATTTCCCATAAGTAAAACCCTAGCTGCCATTAACTCATGCATCTTTGCCAGAGCCCGGGGGCCGGATAGGATTCCTAACGAATGATTTATATAAAGCAGATCCAGAGGTGTGGGGCCCCTATATCAACCTTTTGTCAAATGCTATAATTTCAGGTATTGAAATCCTGGCATCTTGGAAATTGGTGGAGACTATCCCAATCTTCAAGAAGGGAGACCGGACTAAGCCCGGTAACTACAAGCCCATTAGCTTGATCAACTCCTTGCAGAACATTTTCTGCAAAAAGGTACTTGGGTATTTGGACAAAATATTGGAAACACAAATATCGTGGGACATAATATCATGTCAAAAATATTGAGGACAAGAATATCGTGTAGGTCATTTTCTATGGGTAAGTAAAGTTTTACTAAATATATCTCTACATATATGCACCTTGATGATGTATAACTTCAAGGTACATAGATCTGGAGTTAAGAATAATAAATGTATACTTGCCTATTTGCACTTACCTACTCGATATTCTTGTCCTCAATATTTTTGACATGATAATCTGTCCACACAATATTTGTGTTTCTGATATTCTGTCACTGATCCGGTACTTGCACGCCTTCAAGAGTGGATCTTAGAAGAAGACGTCCTGTTGGATTTTCAGGCGGGCTTTCGACCTAATGTTAGTACCCTGGACCAGGTTTTCCGTTTTGTTTGCATTTTTTGGAAGGAGGAAATAATAAATTGGGGGAAACTATTCTTTGCTTTCGTTGATTTGTGAACTGCTTTTGATCTGGTACCCAGGGGCAAACTCTGGAGGGTGTTGGCTGAAATGAGAATTCTATCTAATTTGTTGGATATCTTGGTGAGACTGCACGTGGACAACCTTGACCAGGTTAGATGGGGAAAGAGGGACAACTAACCGATCCCATCAGGAAAATGTGGAGTCAGACAGGGGCCTGTTTTAATTATATATTAACGTGGTGGTGGAATATCTGGATAGAGATGGGTGTGATGCACCAAAAGTCAGGGGGAGAAAGGTCCGGCCCTCCTCTTCCCCGACGACACCATATTGATATAAAAGTCACCTCAGGGCCTTCAACAGTTACTATATCATTTTAAATCTTTCTGTGATGAGCGTGGGCTGGAATTGAATAGTTCCAGGACCAAATGTATGGTTTCTTCTAACAGAGAAATGAAACATTGTAAGAGCTGCATGTTAGTGGGAGAGAACCCCATTGATTTGGAGCCAACTTTCGATTACTTAGGTATAAGACTTACTCCCAATCTGAGCTGGGCCCCACAATTAAAAAAAAAAACATGCATATCTCTCTAATCCAGTAGACTACAAGTATGGCTAAGATCCACAGACGGACGACGTCAAAAAGGGGGCCCTTGCACTTGAGATTTACAATACCAAGGCATTGGGGTCAGTATTGCAAGGGGCGGAATTGTGAGGAAACTGGAACTTAGACATCTTAGCACTTATTGAGCACAGGTTCATAAGATCGCTTCTCAACCTACCTGATCCCTGTTTTCTTAGACTTGGCCCAAAGGAGGATCCTACACAAAATAGAATGCAGACTCTTAAGGCCTGATTAAGAACCCATGGTGGCACTCCGATCACGCAGCACTGCGGGACTGCCTGTAGTATTACGACTGCAACAGGACCGCTGTGACCGCCAGGGATCCAGGATCCCATGGCGTTCGAGCAGCGGTTAGAGGCAGAAATACGCTGCCGGTTCCGCAGCCGCACCGCCAAGCATATTTCGAGATGCCTCACTACCACCCTGTTCATGACGGTGAGCTCGCCATGAAAAGGGTAAAGGTGAGGCAACTAAGGAGGCCCTAATAGGACCCCTGCTGCCTCAGGGCCCAGGGGGTGCATGCGGGGGACACATGTAGTGCCCCCCTCAATTTGCACCCCCAATTCCTGCAAGGTGTGGCATGAATGCCACACCATGCAGGACGGTGCAGGCGGCGCTCCGAGAGTGGCTCTCTGCATGTCAGGCTCTTCTATGAGCCTACCAGACCACCGCAGGACCGCCCGCAAGACCAGGAATAAACTCCTGGTGTGGCTGCGGGCGCGCAACGGGTTTAGCGATCCTACAACGGACGACGCCTTGCACTGTCCACTGTAGAACCGCCAAACTTGTAATCAGGCCCTTAATATTTTGGCACCATTATCACCCATCTTATCAGGTGGGCCTAAGAGATCTTCTTACATCCCCAAGTGTTTATAACATTCCCTGGATGAGCTCTATTGGGGCACACCGGAGAAAGCTGGGGTTGGAAATATACTGGACCTCACCCGAGAAGATGTGCTTGAACCCCAAAGGAAGAGCGAAAAAATCTACTGAGAATTCACATCTGTGGAAAATGTGACCAGGTGCTAGGGATAGCTTACATTAGCTTTAATACATTTTAAATCTTGCCCGCGTTACGAACAAACCCTTGATGAAATTGTTCCTGCTGCTGCGCAGGCAATTAGTAGCATAGACACTATCCTCTGCCTGTGTATAGCTTTACAAAGTGAAGAAAAACGAATTTTTAAGGGTTTTTATTGTCTTTCAAATGTGGCCCACATCTGCTATGCTTTTATCTGTGAATAATGTGTGTGGTTGTATTTTTAAGCTTTTATCGCATCTGACATTTTAATTGATAATGCTTTCTGTAAATTGTTGCTGTGGAAATGGCCAGTGTCACCAACAATTTTCCAGCTAGCACCTCTCGTGACAATTGATGGTATGCTGTCTTTTAGGGAAACATTGTGGGCCTAGGGGGCCATATTTATCGAACAGCTGATAAAGACAAAGTAATGGTATGAGGGCTGGGCTTTGTGCAACTTATTTACAAATGTATTATGCTGTGAGAATGGGTCTATTTTTTTTTTTTTTGGAGGGCAGCTTTGACATTCCGTTCTGTGTATTTTTTTTTATTTTGTGACTTCTTTTTAACATGATTATATGTTTATTTATGTGTGATGTACTTTCAAGATCCAAGTGATCGAAATAAAATTTACAGTGATGGTGATGACATATGTATTTACCTTGACCTCGGTAGGCGATATTCTGTGTACGATATAATTACAGGTCGATAACAAAATACTCGATTTGTTGACATACTTGCTTGAGTGGCTTTTGGTGCATTATGCTGAATGTAAATGGTTCACTCAGCTCTTTTGCAAACATTCACTGCTATAGTCAGAGGTCCTTTGCAATTCCCTTCCTCTCACTGGAGAGAAACTGTTCTTGTTCATAGTTTGACCCTGCTCTGGAAACACTCTGCTGTGGCAGTGCAGACGTCAGCCGAATAAATAACTCTGGAACTTTTTATGATTTGTAGAGTGTGCCTCTTCTCCAATCCGTAACCTTTTTAACGAGACTGCGATATTGTATCTTTATGAATGTTTTTGTATATTGTTTTAAATATTGAGGACTTGGAAGGCGCTGTGAGACTGCAGACATTCATTAAGCTGCCATCTTGAAACGTTGACCTCTCTTATCATTAACGTGGACGGCAGTAAGTGTCTTCACTCGTCACGGTCACCTCTTTCTCTGGCACTGATGACTGTTATTACAGTTTACATTCAGCCATGCACGAAGGTTCATGCAAAGCTAGGGGTATAAAAACCGAGTCCTGACCACATAAGGAATATATTCTTTAAACCACAATGTGACACCGGGCCAGGGCTGTGGAACCAAAAATATATATCAAAAATGTTCAGAACAGCTCCCACTTTCTTTCTGTATCTTTCTTTCCTGCCTATTTCCAATTTCCATCTCTCCATCCACCCACTTACCACCTCTCTCTCTATTTTTTGCCTGCTGCCATAATACCAGGCTAGCTGGAGACAGGTCCAGCAGCTGTCCTCCATCAAATCCAGCCTCCAGTGGTTCCAGGCCACCAGGGAAATGCCTGATGGAATAAATGGCCACCGCCCCTAGGGAAATGCCCGATGGAATAAATAGCCAATGCGGCCCTGCACATTGGCACCCGCCATCCTACAAAATATTCAGCATTTATCTTTCCATTTCTGGTTGTACATCCTTAACTCCATAGCTATATAAGTACATCGCATGAAAATATATGTTTCATTAAGATACATAAATATGCAATTAAGAATAATATATCTAAGCCTACCTATATATAGGTAACTTCAGGATATTGGGGAAGTCGATATCTGGCAACTATATTTTGGTAAGACAGTATTTAAAACACAGCATTCTGCTAGAATACCACTTTCTCCAGAGCACTTGCCTATTGTGCTTGTGATAGAGTCATAAAACGCCAGAATGATACTGAGACTTTTGTGCAGGTGTTCCCTGCAGAAAGCAGCTAAAACACAGACCCAGATAAAATAAGCTAGCAACCAATCACCATGTAAACTCAGTCGCCAATCCTGATGACATGATCCTGATTACATGTCTGTTGGACTTGGCCCTTTTTGCAGGGTCATCCCTGAACTTTTTGCCTTCCTCCTGTTTTTTTCTGACCTGTTGTTGGTGGTTTTATGACTCTGGGAACTTTACCACTGCTGATCAGTGCTAAAGTGCATATGCTCTCTATTGTAAAGTGATGGAATGGATTAGTGACTCCATGATTGGCTTATTTGGTTTACTTGTCAGACCCTAGTACAGTGCACTGTGTGTGCCCAGGGCCTGTAAATCAAATGCTGCTGGTGGGCTTGCAGCGCTGATTGTGCCACCCACCGGAGCAGCTTGTAAACTATGGCTCAGGCCTGCCATTGCAGAGCCTGTGTGCAGTCTGGGACTGCCATGTCGACTTGGCAAGTGCACACACTTGCCAGTCCCCAGACCTTCCCTTTTCTACATGTTAGCCACCCCTAAGGTAGGCCCAAGGGCAGGGTGCATTGTATGTGAAGGGTAGGACATGCCCTGATGTGTGTGGCATGTCCTGATAGTGAATTACAGCCATTTTCGTTTTTCACTATTGCAAGGCTACCTGCTCCCATAGGCCAGAATGGGCAGTTTGATTATAACATCTTATAATCCTAACTGACCCAGGGAACCAGGTAGAAATTCGAGTTTAGTATGCCTGAACTCGGAATGTTAAAATACATCTTTTAGAGTGGGTGATTTTTACATTCTGTGTTTGAAAATACCACTTTTAGAAAGTAGGTATTTTCTTACCTAACCATCCAGCCTGCCTCTGCTAGGTTGTGTATTGCATGTCTGGTTTGTGAGTGACAGGGGCTGGGGTGGCTCCAGGAGACAGGGTGAGTCAGCACTAGGCTGAATAGACCTATCTGCATTAGGAGTGGTGGGAGGAGTAGCACCTGGGCCTGAATAGGGCTGTGCCTGCCTTCCACAATGTTGGCTTTACCTCCTGTGGTGCGTCTGATGACCCTGGCCCACCTGACAAAGGAAGAAGTTGTGCACTGGCAGAATGCACCCAGAACTGGTTTGGACTAGGTACAGACACTCTCTGCCTTCAGAGACAAAGGATTTGTGGGTATAAAAAGGGGGACCCAGACCCCAGAACTTTAGATCACTTCTGGGAATCAAGACGAACCTTTGCTGAGGAGAAGAACCAGAGAAGCTGAAGGAGGAGACTACCCCTGTGCTGTGTGTTTGGGGGTTGGCCTGCAGTGGTTGCTTCATTGCCAAAGAAAGGAGAAAAAGGACTGAGTGTGCTTTCATCATCTTGAGGAAGATCTCCAAGGGCTTGAAATTGAGCTTGCCTCCTGCCTGAAGTCTCAGGGATACAAGACTTCACCCCTTCTGTTTGCCTGCATCTAGAACTGCGGTTTTAGCTGCTACAGAAGGAAATTGCAACACCGACGCTGGCGAGCGACGCCATATTCTGCACCGAAGCCGTGAGCGCTGCTCCGGCTTGCAAAGTAGACCTGACACCGGCCGCCGTGCCACATCGACACCAGCGAGCGGCGCCCTATCCTGCCCGAAGCCGTGAGTGCTGCTCCGACTTGTGCCGTGGGTCCGACGCCTGCTGCTGTGCCGCATCGACTCCGAAGCCGACATCGTCATCGCGGAGCCGATCCTCGACGTGGGTGACCAAGAATCCATCGACAACGCGACATCGTAAGGAACCGTGGTTTCGGCGCCATCGTGGTGTCACCGCCCCGATGCAGTAAGGAACCGTCGTCTCACCTCCCCTGCGCTGCAGCAAGGAACCGAGTCTACACCTCCCCTGGGGTCGTAAGGAACCGACGCCGCGCAGCGCCAACGAAGCCGCACCTCCCCGACGCCGTGAGCTGTCTTTGTTTTTCATCGCTTTTCCAAGGTACTGTCCTTTGGGGGTCTGTTTGACTCCGGGCCCGACGCCGCGCACCTCGCGGTCGGCGCCGTACTTTGGGATTTCTCCTGTCACGACGTCGTAATAACTCCAGGTGGAGTTATTTGTTGCTGAGACTGCATTTAAGTGAATAACCTATTTTTCAGCATATTTTAAGTACTGTATTGTGGATTTTTGTCGTTTGGGTCTTGTGTTAAGTCTATATAAAGAATACTTATTTTTCTAAACCTGTGTGGTGTCCATCTGTAGTGTTTTCACTATATTACTGTATGTGTTCACAAATGCTTTACACACTGCCCCTGAGATAAGCCTGCCTGCTCGTGCCAAGCTACCAAGGGGGTGAGCAGGGGTTATTTAGGAGTGTAGCCCCTTACCCTGACTAGACGCAAGGGTCCCTATTTGGTCAAAGGTACCTACCTCTGCCAACTAGAGACCCCCAAATCTAACAATGTCCATAGGAAATCCGCCTATTTTGCGTGGTCACTCCAGATTTTTCATCTTTTGCTAGATTGTATATTTTGATGTCTTCAGAACTCAGTGTACTTTACTTATGCTAACCAGTAATAAAGAGCTTGTGCTCCCTTTTTAACATGGTTGAATTGGCATACTCCTAATTGGTATATTTAATGTGCCTGCCTATATGTCCCTAGTCTATGGTATAACATATACCCAGGTCCTGGAAATTAAATGTCACTAGTGGACTGCAGCACCTACTGTGCCATCCACTACAGGGGCAGTGAAAGCATGACTTCAAGCCTACCCTGTGTAAACTGACTAAAGCAGTGTAAAAACTACAATTCAATGTGTTAAAATAAACCATTTTAACTGCTAAAAAACAACCTTTTAAATACATAGGCCTTGTAGTCACAAAGCAGGGTGCATGGAATTTAAAAGTAGGACATGTAGAAATGTAATCTTAACAGATCCTTACAGAGAGTAAGCTATTTTCACTGTGGCAGGCCTAACTGCCTCATGTAGAAAACTAGAGTACAGATTAAAATACTAATAATGTATCTCTGGAATGGGACCAGCTGGAAAAATAATTAAGCAACTATTTTTTTAATACTAATTGAAAATCTAATTCAATGGTGAAGTTAATTTTTTAATAACTATTAAGGAAAAGTAACTTTTAGGTTCCTGAAGACTAAATTGCATTGACTCTCTAGCTTCTTCTAGCCAATAATGAGTCTTTAATCGGGGTCAATAGGTGTGAAATGCCTCCTATGAGCAACCAAAAGGCTGACCTGTTTGGGTAGGGATGACTCCTCTGAATATGCAGGGTGGAGCTGTGGGCATCCTTTTTCAAAACTACAATCATTTTTGAATTTACAGTGCCAAAATACAATGCTGAGTGGCAAATCCTGCTTGACTGGTCTGCTGGGTTTACATATAACCCTTGGGGCACACTTGAAAGGGGAGAAAACAGGATACCAACACGATTCTTGTGGATCCACTGTCCGGTTGCTGAAGGACCCTGCTTTTGTCCTACCAGACGCATGCATCTGGGTTTGTTGTGGGTATAGTGGCCGCCTCAAACTGGATTTTAGTGTAAGGTTTAAGAGGACACCAGGATTATACTCCCCACACAAACACCAGCCCTCAGAGCCCAAGGATTATACTCCCCACACAAACACCATCCCTCAGAGCCCAAGTTTAGTGTGGCCAAAGACTTTTGCCATCCTACAAATGTGTAAAGTGGGTAAGATTGGCACCAGGAACGTTTGCCCAATTGCTTAGGATGTGTCCAGGAGTCATTCTCACCCACTAGCTAGTGCCAGGCATAAATGAGTCACCTCCAGGTTACCATTTTAGAACAGTTCCTTGACCTGTGAAAAAAGGAAAAGAGGACTGGACCTGCCGTCTGTGACCCGAGAAGAGCCCTAAAGGACTCGACCTGCTCCCTCTTGTACCCAGGACAAAGAAGATGACTCCAAGCTTCATAAGGCTGACTTCCTGTTGAAGCTACAAGGTTACCACAAGCTACAAGAGGCCTTTTTCTGGAAGTACCCAGCTGACCAGTGGTAACTGGACCTAGACTGGACCCTGCTGTTTGCCTCAGCGTGACACCCTGTGAATCTCTAATTGCCTCCCTTGAGGCACTAGGAGACTTTAGAAGCATACTGTGGTGGATTGGGACTCAAAGAACTTAGGACCTGTTTAGATCTTGACGGATGGGTGACTCCGTCACAAAATATAAATCTTATTATATCCTATGAAATTTATATTTGGGCGGATGGAATATCCGTCACCGTTGTGATGGAGTAACCCGTTCACCGAGATCTAAATTAGGCCCTAAATAAGAAGGTAAATTAGGCCCTAAGTTAGAAGGTAAATCCTTGACCAGGATGAACCTGGTTAGTGCATCTGACCCGCACTCCATCACGATTGGCTTCAAATTGTGCCCGGTCTATCGTGACCATTGACTATCACTGCTGCTTTATGCTTTTTGGTGCTTTTTCATTTAAAACTTGAAACTTCATATCTCCATTTCCACTTATTGGATTTTTTGTCATTTTAATGTCATTCTGGCTATTCTGGTTATTAAAATGTACTATATCTGTGTAATTTGGTTTGGGATTTTGATTGTTTTTGCTTTTTAACTCTATTACTGTTTTAATACTACATAAATACTTTACACATTGCCCTAAGTTAAGCCTCTCAGCCCTGTGCCATAGCTACCTGGTGGTTGAGCTCTGATTAATTTAGTGATTTGAGTGTTCACCCTGGCAAGTGTTTTAATTATTCCTTGAGGTGGGTAGTCACCCACCTCAAACAATCCAATTTCCTACAGTGATAATAACTCACTATTATGTATATTATGTATCGCTTTATACCAATATTCCCTTTCTAACTGCTGTATATTACAGGCGTTAAGATTACCCAATGTAATGTAGGCCATTCCTGTCTGGTTGTAGTCTGCAGCTATTATGTAACTGCAGCTTGTCACACATACGGTTAGTCAGAGGAACACCCAATGCATAAAGCCTGAATCATGGCATAAAATGTTTCTGGAAATACTGGTTTCAGGTGTAGAATTTCCATGCTTTACATGCAGCAATGAAACCCACAAGAGAAACTGTTAGACCTGGCATCCTTGGCGTGGGTCTCCCTTCCATTTTTTCATAATGCCTCCACGGTTGCCGATATGTTTTTGCTGGACTAGATGCTCATGGGCACTTGGCCGCTGCTAATCAGTGCCAAAGTGCAAGTGCTCCCTATCGTTAATTGATACATGTATTAGTGACTCCATGATTGGATGATTGGTTTACTTGTCAGTCCCTAGTACAGTGCACTCAGTGTGCCCAGGGCTTGTAAATCCAATGCCGCTGGTGGGCTCGCAGCACTGGTTGTGCCACCCACAGAAGCGGCCTGTAAAATATGTCTCGGGCCTGCCATCGCAGAGCCTGTGTGCAGCCTCGGGCTGCCATGTCGACTTGGTGAGTACACCCACTTACCAGTCCCTAAACCTTCCCTTTACTGCATGTTGGTCACCCCTAAAGTAGGCCCTAGGGCAGGGTGCATTGTAAGTATAAGGTAGGACATGCCCTGGTGTGTGTGGCATGTCCTAATAGTGAATTACAGCCATTTTCGTTTTTCACTATTGCAAGGCTACCTGCTCCCCATAGGCCAGAATGGGCAGACTGACTATTACACCTTATAGTCAGAACTGACCCAGGGAACCTGGTAGAAAAACGAATTTAGTATGCCTGAACTCAGGATGATAAAATACATCTTTTAGTGAAGTTGGTTTTAACATTCTGTGTTCGAAAATACCACTTTTAGAAAGTGGGTATTTTCTTGCCTAACTATCCAAGCCTGCCTCTGCTAGGTTGTGTATTCCTTGTCTGGAGATTGAGTGACAGGGGCTGGGGGTGGCTACAGGAGACAGGGTGAGTCAGCGCAGGTCTGAATAGGGCTGTGCCTGCCTTCCACAATGCTGGCTCCACCTCCTGCCGGGCGGCTGAGCACTCTGCCCCACATTCTGAAAGGAAAGAAGGAGTCAGAAAAACAAAGTGCTCCAGGACTGACCAGAACTGGTTTTGGACTAGGCAGAGGCCTCTCTGCCTCCAGAGAACAAAGAGAATCAGGGTATAAGAGGGGCACCCAGACCCCAGGAAGATTAGATCACTTTTGGGAACAAGAAGAAACCTTTACTGAGGAGCGGAACCAAGAAGAAACTGAGGAGAAACTATCCCTAAGCCTGAAGTGCTGCTTGGGGGATTGGCCTGCAGTGGTTTGCCTGACTGCCAAAGAGAGGAGAAAGGAACTTTTGCTTTGCTGTGACTTTCATCAACTTGTGAAGGATCTCCAAGGGCTTGGAAGAGAGCTTGCCCCCTGACCGAAGTCCCAGGACCATTGGACTTCACCCCCTTTGTGAATTGCTGCTGGAAACCTGTTTCAGTGGCTACAGAGGTAGGGAGCTGTGACCGACTCTCACGACCGACTCGGTGTCCTGCAAGCACCGCATCGAAGCACCGTCTCGCCCGGCAACGCACGGCCCTGGTCTCACCGACTCCGTCAACGAGCCGCTGCCTGCACCGCATCGAGGGACAACGCGTCCTGCAACGCTCGCTACGCCGAATCGAACTGGTCCGACCGACACGGTCACTACTGCTGAGTTCGAGTCCTGTGACCGCACCGGAGTTGGGCACCGCTCGCACGCTTTGCGACGCACCGCCCGACTCGCACCGCTGTCCGGACTGATCGACGCCAGCTCCTGAATCCGGCTCCGTCGCCGCACCGCAACCTGCCAGCACCGCATCGAAGCACCGTCTCGCCCTGCAACGCACGGCCCTGGTCTCACCGACTCCGTCTCGACGACGTCAACGAGCCGCTGCCTGCACCGCATCGAGGGACAACGCGTCCTGCAACGCTTCCATTTTTTGCATCGCGACCGCGACGAACAGCCATCCGGCTCGCACGCCCGTGCCTGCCGCTTCAAGTAAAAGGTACTGTGACCGAGTCTGTCTACGCTGTGTTGGCCCGTCTCGACGCGGTCAGCTGGATTTGTTAGACTCTGTTTGTTCTCGACATCGCCGTAGCCGGAGGAGGCTACCGACTCGCACAGAACCTTGAATTAAGCCTTTTTGATCAGAACTAAGTATTCTTAACAGTATTGTGGATTATTTTTGTCGTTTATGGTCTTGTGATAAATCTATATAAAGTATACCTATTTTTATAAATATATAACCTGTGTGGTGTCCATTTGTAGTGTTGTCACTGGATTACTGTATGTGTTCACAAATGCTTTACACACTGCCTCTGAACTAAGCCTGTCTGCTCGTGCCAAGCTACCAAGAGGGTGAGCAGGGGTTATTTCGAGAGTGTACCTACTCTCCCTGACTAGACGCAAGGGTCCCTATTTGGACAAGGGTACATACCTCTGCCAACTAGAGACCCCCAAATCTAACAGAAACTGTTTAATTTCCTTGCACATAACCTACCATTAAGATCAAAGAACAAAAACGCAGAAATATCCTAAATATGACAGAATTCAACATAAAAATAGGTCTGACCAGTTGGAGGGCAAGGCAATACATAGCAATCATTCCGTTTATTAAGGTCCAAGCTGGCAAGATAGGCTGGCACTGTTGTAGATGATAAGAATGTGGGTGCTATAATTCAGGAATTCTGCGTAGGTTGACCTTTCAATCCAGAAAAAGTGAAGAAAAAGATTGTGTGGGATTCCCTTCTAGGAGTCCTAAACCATTCAGCTGAAGTCCTTTCCATTGGATTAGGTTCTTTATTTGTTGAAAGGGTTAGGCGATCAGAGATAATATGACAGTCGACATGTCTTTCACTACGGCACATTCGTTGTGGAGCTTTATGAAGGAGGTAGGATTAAAGCATCACATTAATATGGAATATGTGTATAATGGAGATTATGACCAATGCCATTGGTGTTTAGGTGATCTGTGTAACCACAGACATGCACTAAATAGTATTTCCATTGTAACTAGAGACATTCACTAAATACTATACTGGGCGACTGCCAGGGGTCACCTGCATGGGGGTACCAGATTGGTATTATATGCAAAACATATTGGCAGTTACCAAGTGAGGGCGGGCCTAGCATCAAATGTTGCTTTGCATGGGACAGAAGCCCATGAACCAGCCCTTGAACTTTGAACATTGACCCTGCCATAAAGGAGGATCTTCTACCTGGTAACTTTTAGGGCAGGGCTGCTGTATGTAGGGCCAAGATGGTTGCGTTCATGCTAGATTTTCAGCATAATCACTATGTAAATTAGTTCTATTTAGATTCATTCTGTGCCAATTTGTTCTATGTGGATATTCAGAAAATCTGGAATGTATCCTACCCTCTTGGACGTACCATGGATAACCCTATTTTAAGTGCCTAGAAGAGAAGGCCTCTCCGTTTAATTGCGAGAATGCCATCTGTGGCAGTGAGCCGCCTTTCCATTCTTCATCCTGGTGCACGTTGCCTTTACCATGGATCCTTTGCTTTTGCTGCCATTCGTTCATTGATCTATGGAGGAAATCTAATGGTCTTGGACTTTTTGTGTGGTTTTATAGTTTTTGTAGGGGTTAATCTGGTGCTTTGATCCCTTTCAATCACTGTCAGCAAATTATATTGCTCAGATCCTTTGTCATAAATTTGATGCATCACCTTTTTTACACAAGAATGACTCTCAGCTCACATCTAAATTGTTCACTGTGATCTGCAACACATTCTGAGACCTGGTCAAGAAAGACTACTATTGATGAAAAGTGAAGTTAGGTTTAGGTTTAGGGATTTGTAGAGCGCATGGCATCCCAGCGCTGATGCAAAACAGGACAGGAGGATATTTGCACATGGATTTAGGGGAACAGCCATGTTTTGAGTCTCTTTTTGAAGGACAGTTCGTTTTCAATCAGTCGGAGCTCTGGGTCCATGCTGTTCCACAGTTTGGGTACCAGGTATTTTTTCCTCGAAGTTACATCAAGAAAGGTGTCTTTCAGCCGACCAACGTGCACAGTGTGGTGGTAATGGCAAACGCTAGATGCAGTTCAGGTTCAAGCGTGTACTCGCTCCTTGTAAGGGACGATCAGCCGCCAAACAGTGATACTTTCCCATCACAACTACTAACTGGCACAATAAACTATGGAGTTAGGAGGAAATTCTTGCAAATCTCCCTTGTTTCTTGATGTAATATGTTAAACTCATCATAAAAGGAATATCAGTGACGACTCATCGGATGCTTTTCTAAGTTGGTGGCAGAAAATTCTGTATATGAAGACGTTAACCTTGCCAAATTATATTTGTGACACTATCAGAATGAGACTGAAACTGCACCACTTCCTCTTTGCTTATGTCCTACCTGGGGACTGTGCAACTTACACCTTGACTTCTTAGCCTTCCACCTCTCAAATGACTGATGGTGTTGAAGTTGCTGCAAAATTGTACTGAAGCAGTACAAAAAAGTACAATAAATATATTTTGGTGAAAGCACACCAGAAATCTCACAACTATGAGCTTGATTTATATTTCGGCAGACAGGATACTCTTTCACAAACGTGATAGATATCCTGTTTGCTGTATTACAAGTGCATTATATGCTATGGCACTTGCTGTATCACAAGTACATTATACGCTGTGGCACTTGCTGTATTACAAGTGCCTTATACGCTATGGTACTTGCTGTTTTACAAGTGCCTTATACGCTGTGGGCCCGATTCACAGAACTAACTTAAGACAAAATCCTAAACTTACTACCATTTTGGTATTCACAGAAGGCACTTACTCATTTTGGTATTCACAGAAGGCACTTACTTACTCATTTTGAGTAACTTACTCATTTTGTGTAACTTACTCATTTTGTGTAACTTACTCATTTTGGTATTCACAGAAGGCACTTACTCATCAATGAGTAAGTGCCTTCTGTGAATACTAAAATGAGTAACTTACTCATTTTGAGTAACTTACTATTTTGGTATTCACAGAAGGCACTTACTCATCAATGAGTAAGTGCCTTCTGTGAATACCAAATGAGTAAGTTACACAAAATGTGTAAGTTACTCAAAATGAGTAAGTTACTCAAAATGAGTAAGTAAGTGCCTTCTGTGAATACCAAAATGAGTAAGTGCCTTCTGTGAATACCAAAATGGTAGTAAGTTTAGGATTTTGTCTTAAGTTAGTTCTGTGAATCGGGCCCATTGGCACTTGCTGTATTACAAGTGACTTATTTGCTATGGCACTTGCTGTATTACAAGTGCCTTGTTCGCTCTGGCACTTGCTGTATTACAAGTGCATTATATGCTGTAACACTTGCTGTATTACAAGTGCATTATATGCTATGGCACTTGTGATCTGGCAGATGGGATATCCTTCACGTTTGTGACGAAGTATCCTGTCTACCGTAATATAAACCAGGCAGTAGCTTTTAGTCCCAAACCTGCTGCTTGATGTTATACACCTGCTATATAACTAAGGCCCTCATTACGAGTATCCTGGAATTTAATGTGGGTAGGAAATACCGAGAGGCTGGAGTCTCCTATGCCAACTGGTATCCCTTTACCAATTTCTGGTGATTATGAGTTTTCTCCCCAGAAGGGGGGCGTGGCTAACCGCCGAGCATGGCGGCTGTGTGATAGCGGAGCTCCGCATCAGGCCTGAACAATACGGCGGAGTTGCGCTGAGACCGGGACCAGCTGGTGACCCAAGAACACTGGCACAAACTGCGGAATGGGCAGGGACTCGGTGACTGCCCCCAAGAACGGATTCTGCGCGTATCACCCACATTTGGAGGCATCGAAAGTCGGCAAGCGATAACCACCAGCAGCTACTGGGTGCCTCGAATGCAACGAGAGGAGGCACCGGCAGAGGGCCGTGTGGCGGTGGACCAGACGAGGCTTGAGACACTTACCAAGCGGGGGCCTCGTGACGGACTACGGGGTGGTGCAGGAGATTGGACGCCTGAAGGGGAGAGGCGGCGGGAATTGCCCACACACTTGAAACGGCCTAAAATGGCGGCGGAACGCGAATAACACTGAGAGGGCCCAAGTGAGTGCGGCGCTGCATTGTGCTTCATTTTGTGATCTGGGACAGGGCGCTCCAAAAACAGAGTCCCAGCGCCCTACGGGCTGTTACACGCTGTGAACGGCACTCGGGACCTGTGTGGACACTGTGGTGTTACGAAGCCTTGCATGCGTCACAGAACGGCACAGAGCGGAGAGGCCAGGCCTGCACAGGGGGGTTGGATTGTGGCCCATAGCTGGAGCGCGATGACTCGGCGCTGAGTTCGTACCTACTGAGGCCTTTGGAGGAAATAGTAGACACACACTACTGGAAGCAATCCTATCTCAGGTCGGACGTTGTGATATGAGAATCGCAGGAAGCAGGGTGATCTGGCATTAGCGGCACATCCTAACAGGTTTAAAGTGGAGGGAGTGAAGCAATCACGTAGACATTATTCCCTACTTGCTGGGACGCAGCTATAAAGTGGTGGCTGTGGCTTGGGTGTACTCCATGAGTAGCCGTTTTTGACTTGGTCTAACACACATTGCTGGGAACCGCAGGGTAAAGTCTCGCTGCATCTGGAGTTCTGAATGGGATTTTGAATATCGCTGGCAGGAGCAGGCCCGGCATAATCAAGTGGGCACCCCCCCCCCCTTTTTTCCTTTGAACGCGATGAGGCGCACGAAGGCTAAACAACCAGACCCCCCGATGTCAGATGAATTGGATACTGGGAACCACACTAACGACGCCCTAGGCTCTGCTGCCGATATTATCCCACCTAAAGCGCAGGGGGGACCAATAGATAAGTTGGACTTAATTCTGAAGGAAATCAGAGACACACGCACGGCGCTTGAGACACAGATGGGCACGATATCTGTGGGACTTACCCTACTCCAGGCGGACCACAAGAAACTAGCTGAAAAAGTCAAATCAAATAAGCTCGCTTTAGATGACCTAATTCCGCAACAAACTCTGCACTCCTCCCGATTGGAATCGTTTCAACAGCAACTAAAGAACCTGCAGGACCGCGTGGATGACGCAGAAGGAAGATCTCGAAGAAATAATGTTAGACTTCTGGGAATACCGGAAAAAAGCGAGGGGTCTAACCCCACTCTCTTTGTGGAGAAATGGCTCAGAGACCATGTCACATCAGAAGGCCTCACGGAACATTTTAGCGTAGAACGTGCGCAGAGGGTTCCTCCCAGACCACCTGCCCCAGGGGCTGCTCCTCGGCCACTTATAGCACGTATTTTGAACTATAAAGACCGTGATACTTTATTACGTGCCGCACGCGAGAATGCTCCTATCCGCTTTGAGAATAAAACAATCTCATTATATCCGGACTTTACTCTAACAGTGCAGAAAGCGCGCGCTACTTTTCAGGAAGTTAAAAAGGCACTCCGTACCCAGAACTTAAAATACGCTCTTTTGTTCCCAGCCAGATTAAAAGTGATGTTTGACCAAAAAGCCTTATTCTTTGATGCTCCGGAGGATGCATTTGAGTGGCTGGAGGTGACATTTCCAGGGCAGTCGACACAGTCCTCTCTTCAATCAAACAGGGGTCCAGCGCCTCTACCGCAACGCAAAGGCAAAGACAGGAATGCTGTAGCTGCGCGCCACCAACGTGGGGACGGAACTGGAGCTGGACCGACTCCAGAACAAGTGTCAGAGAGCCAGAAAAATGCTATTTTGACTGCGGCAGCCTTGGCAGACTTGGACGTCGGAACAATGGCTAGGAGCAGAGACCTGTCAGAAGATACAAACGACATCTCGGATTCCGAATCCAGCGTGACCCTGTTCCCCATACTTACTCCACAGACTGCGAACGACTATTTGGGTTAACGTTTGACACATTCACGAACTGGTGATGTATAAGCTGTATTTTAGGGGGTCGTTACACGGCCCGCTGGGGTTGTCTGGTCCTGGTCTCTCTTATCATTATACTGGAATGTGGCCTGTGTCGGTTTGCTCTGTCCACAGAAACTAACTGTCAGTTGATGTATGTGGATGGTTTGGTGGTTGCCGCCCCCCCCTTGGCAACTGCATTGCATAGTGTACTATGTAGCATTTTTGTAGAGTTAGTTTTTGACGTTTGGTCCCCTATGTTTCAAGGGGGGAACCTAGTATTGGGTTTGTTCATGGGGAAGGTAGGCTCAGCTGTATTTATTAAACTAATTAGAAGAATCGAGGTATTTTTAGAATATATAATCGCAAATCCAAAAATTAAGGATGACACAACCTAGTAAATACACGTATATCTCCTGGAATGTGAGAGGACTGGGCTCTGTGCACAAGCGGCATAGACTTCTGGCACAACTAAATCGCAGGAAGGCTAACCTGGTATTTCTGCAGGAGACTCACCTGGTTACGGCGGAGGCTCTTAAGTTACAAAAGAAATGGAGGGGACAGTTATTCTGTACATCGTATTCGGCCTTTGCCAGGGGGGCTGCAATCTGGGTGAGAAGTGACGTCCCTTTCAAACCAATAGAGCAAAAGATAGACACAAATGGCAGGTATGTGAAGGTGAGGGGCACATTAGATGGGGAACACCTCGTCCTCGGAAGTATATACGCCCCAAACACAGAACAGGAAAAATTCCTTGAGACAGTCAGTAATATAATGGTAGGGTGGGAGGAACACCCATGGTTAATAGGTGGCGACTTTAATATGGTTTTGGATGTAGCACTGGATAGATCCCACCCTCCCTTACCAAACACTAGTAGCAGAAAATTAGCTGAGGCGTTACAGGGGTGGGCCTCTGGATGGGCTCTGGGAGATGCATGGCGTCTCCACAATCCACTCAGCAGGGAGTACTCCTTCTTCTCACATCCCCACGACCTACACACTCAAATAGACAGAATTTTTTGCTCATTAACTTTGGTGTCCTCAGTCAGCAATGTCACCTATTTAGGGAAAACTCTTTCGGACCACAATCCTTTGGAACTCACATTGATATGGGGGGAAATTCCTACGCCGGTGCCCACATGGAAGTTACAGCCCATACTTTTAGAGGAGCAGATTTTTAGAACTACTATGAATGAGGCAATCACACATTATTTCGACGAAAATGCAGGCACTGCAAGTAATGGTCAGATTGAATGGGACGCTTTCAAAACTGTAATTAGAGGGGTGGCGATAAGCACGAAAGCGGGAGTACGTAAAGCATTAATAGAGCGCCTTACCGAATTAGAAGACCGGATGGGTAAACTAGAGCAGCAGGCGATTACACAGGACTCACAACAGGCTCCACTTAAAGAGGCGCATATTCAGCACGCTGAATTATTACAAGAGTTGCGGGTAGTGGACTACACCTTGTACACGCACAGACAGCACGCACTGGCTGACAAAGCGGGCCCGCTCCTGGCAAGAATTATTAAAAATGCCCCAATGCAGTCCCCTGTCATAGAAGTTCACACGGTGGAGGGGAATACTGTATGCACCCAATTGGAAATAAACACTGCGTTCCAACATTACTATGAACAATTATACGAGTCTCCTGGGGTGCCGCAGGATATAGATCATGCCCCCTTTTTCGAAGATTTACACCTCCCGCACTTACCAGTTGCTTTTCAAGAGGATCTAAAAAAACCTGTGACTAGTATGGAGATTAGAGCTGCGATTAAAGCCCTACCCAGAAATAAAGCACCAGGTGGGGATGGCTTACCCATAGAATTTTACATGGCCTACATAGACTTATTGACCCCTCATTTACAACGCCTTTTTCAAACTTCTCTCGACACTGGCACATTGCTGCTTACTACTTTACAGGCGCTGATGGGCCCATTACCAAAGCCGGGGCGGGATAGTGTGGAGATGGCAGGGTATAGACCATTGTCGTTATTGAATTCGGACTACAAAATTCTAAGTAAAATACTTGCGGATAGACTGTCCCAATTTATTCCCAAGTTAATCCATATCGACCAATGTGGTTTTGTACCAGGTAGAAGCACGGCCCTTAACATTAGGAGGCTACACCAGATCATGCAACATACGGCTTCAATTGAGGGCCTGCAGGGCTGTATGTCTCTGGACCTTCGCCAAGCCTTTGACTCTTTACATTGGGATTATATGTTATATGCCTTAAGGAGGTTTGGTATTCCAGAGGAATACATTAACTGGGTGAAGTTACTGTACACTAACCCAACGGCTAGGGTCAGAACAGGAAGACACGTCTCGAAACAATATTCAATTGCGAGGGGTACGAGACAAGGCTGCCCACTATCCCCTTATTGTTTATAATTGCTTTGGAACCGCTCTTATGCACAATCCGTCATAAAGCAGGGCACAAGGGCATACAAGTGGGTATGACACCGCATATAGTATCTGCATACGCGGATGATATCATATTATATCTTAATAACCTCACTAACGATTATGACCCTTTGCCGGCTATTTTTGCTACTTTTCAAAAGCTCTCAGGCCTAACAATAAACAAAACTAAATCTTATGCATATTTCGTTAAAGATAATACGCAAGCAGACGAGGTGGGTTTCGGGGAATGGACTTTCAAAATAGCGCCGGTGACATTTAGATATTTAGGCATACACGTTTATAGGGAAACACAGGACCTACTGGATGGAAATTTAATGCGCACTATCGGGACACTTAAGTCACAGATAAAATTTTGGATATCCCTGCCCCTATCAGTGGCGGGAAGAGTAGCAATTAGCAAGATGGTGGTGCTGCCCAGATTACTATATTATTTTACTAATATCCCAGTGCTTGTCCCGGTTCCGATTTTTAAATTACTAGACACACTAATAACTGAACTGATATGGGGCACTGGGCGCAGGAGAATAGGATTAAAGAAGCTCCAACTGGACACAAGAAGTGGAGGATTGGGAGCGCCGGACTTGAGGGCGTACTACTACGCCAGTCAATTACAATGGTTAGCATATTGGATTGTAGGCAGAAATCTACAGGAAATTGATATGTCTCAACAATCTTGGGAGCGTGGACGGTTACATAAACTTATGTTACCAGGGGGAAGAACTACTCCGATTACCTCTCATTTACTGAAAGTGGCGTTGGCATACTGGAAGAAGGCAGTGCGCTACACAAAGCCAATGACCCCATACGCACCTAACATACCATTACTTGGACTGCCATTACAATCGGGGACCATCACATGTAGATCTATACTGGCTTGGGAGAAGGCGGGGGTAACCACTGTAGGGGCTTTCTTTACCGATGGGGACATCATGACTCATGATGCTTTTGTCCGTCTACATGGGATACCAGACACACTATTTTTACTACACGCGCACATTCCTCTATTTATACGCACCACATAGGCACCAAATGGCCAGGAACCATTAACGCATGCACTATTAAACATGCAACACCTGATGGGGAACGGCAGACATATCACCAAATGGTTATACAGGGGTATCCGTACAGTGATAGCGGCCCCACTTCTCTCCATTCGCGAGAAATGGACCACGGAATTGGGCCATGAGTTTAGTGACAAGGAATGGGAGGTTATACTAGAACAACCCAGGAAAACCTCCAGAAACCCCAAGTTTAAATTTATTCAATTGATGATAGTACATAGAGCTTATTTGACACCACACAGACTGCACAAGATGTTCCCTGAAGTGGCGGACAGTTGCCCCCGATGCCAAGCACCAAATGCGAAATTGTTACACATGATATGGGACTGCCCGAGATTGCTTACTTATTGGTCTAAGGTGCACAAAACCTTGCATGAAATTGCACCAGTACTAAACGATGATACCCCAGAATACTGCATACTGGGACTAGGCCCTAGAAGCAAGAAGTTAGGCCCCGTCCGTAGATTCATGAACCTTGCTCTTATATTGGCAAAGCGCAATATCACAAAGCGGTGGAAGTCTCCTAAACCCCCGTCACTGATAGAATGGTACACCGAAATGGTTAGATGGGGTAGAGCAGAGGGGGCTGAAATTTACAGAGAAGAGCAAAGAGGCCTGCGTAAAAATATGATATCACTGGACTGGAACGTACTGTTGGAGGGATTCATAGCTATGGATGTGCAGGCCTGTTGAGGGAGGGTAATAGTGCGCACTAAGATCATTATGCCTGATTCTTAGCTAGCCGGGAGATACAATACGTGTAATCATTGATTATTCCTATGTTATTTAAGTGGTGTATTCATGGAAATTGACGAGAGTACTATGATTTTATGTTTTGGGAATTATGTGGCTATGTTTATTGCAGCTGAGTCAGTGGGTGGGATGGGTGGGGGTTTATTTTACAGGAGTTATTGGGTTTAAGCAATGACCCACTTGCCAGAAAGAGACAAACAGAGTCTATTGCACAAGATGAAACTGGTCGTACCATCAGAGCTTTATGTTTAGAACCAGTATGGAAGATAAGCAGGAATTTAACAGAGTGTAAATTTGCCGATTATTGCTTGGTATGTGATTATGTTGATACACTGGGGATCACGTTAATGGTGTGCCTTCTCCCGAATATGTATTAGCGGTAATGCTATTGTTAGAGGGTATAAACCCCCCTTTATGGGCGAGAACTACCGGCTGTATCTTTTTGTCTGTTGTGTAATTTCAATAAAAACTATGTTTTTAAAAAAAAAGAGTTTTCTCCCCAGACTGGCGAATAACCGCACATACGCTGATATACCAGTGCCCTTACCATGTATTTTACCCTGACTTCAGGAAGAAATCCGCTGGCATTTTCCATCTGCTCTGAGCAGGCAAAAAGTGTCGACAGGCGAGCCAGTGAAGGTGGAGTCTCTTTGGGTGGCAGTGGTGCTAGGAAGTCTTGTGGAATTGTACCTGTCTGGGAGAAGCATTGGCGGCGCCCCAGACCTGGCCTTGGTCGCACCAGGGCTAGGTAGTGCTGTTCCCTGCAGCATGGTAAAAGGCTCCAGTATCTCCGGCCGGACTTAACGGGTCTATCTGGGCCGACAGACGCAGGGCCGGCTTTAGGGCAGTGCGAAAGGCACGGCTGCACTGGGTGCTGACCTGTGGGTGGGCGCTGATCTCTATGGGTACTGTGTTTAGCAATAACATGATTGGAGAGATGAGGGGCACTTTTTTCCCGGTGGTAGTAAGGGAATCCGAGGAGGCGGTCATGGGATGTGGGGGGTGCCAAAAATGATTGTCACACGGGGCACCACCAGCGCTAAAGCCGGCCCTGGATAGACACTTGGAATTATGAGATGTGGAATTTAAGCCAGAGAAGGAAATACCACAACTCGTAAGGGCAGGGGCAAGTGTGGCAAACCCTGCGCTTGTTTATTAGAAATTAATTAGAATCCAAGCCCAACATGGAAAGACAGTGCTTCTGGTTTGAATATCAACTCCAAAATGTGCTTGAGAAACTTACAGGCCTCATTTTTCCAACCAGATTTTGGATACGTAAAAGGTCTTCAAAAAGGATTATACACAATACGATATGAAAAAAAAAAAGTGGCGCAGGGCCAGCAGCTCAGAGCCCAAAGTTATGAATTCTTCAGACTCGGTGACGTGTGCGCCATTAAAATGAGTCAGTTTCCTGAGTCAGCCAGAAGATTTTGCCCGGGGTGTTGAGCTCGAGTTTGACATTCTATTTTTCTTTCTTGGAGATGAATACCATAAGCGTGGGGGCCGCGAGCCAATAACAATAATACAGCACGCACTCTGCTGAACTCTCTGGGGCCAATTCACAGAACTAATCTGAGACAAAATCCTAAACTTACTACTTATGATATTCACAGAATGCACTTACGACTACTAACTTTACGTCCACACTCGGGCCGGAATTTCCGCACCCGGAGCAGAATTTCCGCACCCGGAGTGGAAATCCCGCAATTGTGCCGGAATTTCCGCACTCGGGCCGGAATCTCTGCTTCCAGGCCGGAATACCCACAAACTGGTGTTAATTGAATATATCTGATGCATGGTGGGGATGTTAGGCACTTGGACAGTTGATTAGCATTGAGGAAATGCTCAACCGGCCAGAATGCGGGTATGCTGGTCCGGGAGCGGAGATTCCGGCACAAGTGCGGGATTTACGCTCCGGGTGCAGAATTTCCACTCCGGGTGCAGATATTCCAGCCCGAGTGCGGACGTAAAGTTAGTAGTCGTAAGTGCATTCGTGAGTGCATTCTGTGAATACCATAAGTAGTAAGTTTAGGATTTTGTCTCAGATTAGCTCTGGGAATCGGCCCCTCTGTTTCTATTCTGAATGGACAGATGGGTGTTTCTCACTGCTCATGAACATGTGCTATTTATTTGCAGGTTAAGAGAGCCTGTCAATAACAACAGCCACCTAACAGGGCTTCTAGGCGCTGTCATTAGTTGTCATTGGGCTAGGGTCAGTGTGGGTGGTGCACAAGCTGATGCCCCCCACCCCAGCAATTGAATATGTTCTCAGTAGGTATCGAATGTGATACCACATGCCAGCTTGACCCCAGTGACATCACAGGAAGTGGAATAAAACAATCTTGGACCTTTTCATGTCCAGTATTTCCACTCATTGCACTGCATTGCTGCAAGCCAAAGCCATAACCTTAAAAAGCCTCACCAAAGCCAATAGGTTTGGCCCTTTTAAAGTGCATGCACACAAATACATAATATGCAGTAACCCCCATACTCACACTGCTTCTCTCACATAGGCCCAACACTCACGCTGCACTTACACAGGCATATGCCTCACACTGTACTCACAGGCAACTTTCATTCTGTTGACCACTTATCCTGCCCTCACAAAAGACAATGTTAATCCTACATTCACACAGGCACACCACTCACAATGCACTCATAAAACATAGTGGCTATCCTGCACTCACTCAAGCACACTGCTCGCACACAAGTACACTGCTCACTAGGAAGGAGAAGACTTGGGACAGATGGTGGCCTAGGAGGCACAGGCATAGGAGGCACAGGTCAATTTAATGTGCAGGGCATGTGCCTCAATAAAGAAATTGAAAAGTAAAGCTTTACTCTCACTGGCCTGCCATCTTGGAACAGTAAAAACTGATGAGTATGCAGAATACAGTTTCAAGATGATAGCATGGTTTTGAAGCCTGCAGCTGTGATGCCTGGTGCTGTGCCTAAGAAAGTTGTGGTCCAGTAGTAATGGCAGTGGAGCTTCCAGTACTCTCATTACTCAATTAGTACTGGTCTGCAGTCTCAGGTGAGCTGCTGGGGGGATAAACTTAAGGAAATACTTCATAAAGTCGGACCCCTCCGGATACAGAGTAACACAAAGAAAGGACGCAAAATACTGATGCTCAGACTGCCTGACATCATAAAAACCAGTGGATGTCTAGTAGGCTGAGCCAAACATCTGCAACAAAGCCAATGGCTGAAGAGCGCTGATCCACTGCCCAGATGGGCGTATGCTGTTCTGAAGCACTGAACCAATATGTGAATGTCTGATTAATATCTAAAGTGGGCTTACCCAAAGCCCATTTTCTATAAGTAAGATTATGCATTTTTTGTAGAAACATGAGGCTGGTGAGACAGCTAAACAGTCTTTTGGCCAGACCTAAAACACACAGAAGTATATAAAGCAGAGAGAGCAGGAGTGCAGCGAGTCCTTGGCATAAGTCATAGCGCACTGGTCAAGAGCATCACAATCTTCTCTGAAAGACATGGAACAAGTGTGGTACTGCAGGACCAGTGCAAGGTTCCTTCAAAGACAACAAACAAGTGTGGTATTGCACGGCTAGGGCAAGCTTGCTTCAAAGACATGGCACATGTGTGTTATTGTAGGGCCAGCCAGGGGAAGCTTCCTTCAAAAACGTGGAATTGGTGTAGCACTGCAGGTTCACTGCAACCTTCCTTTCAAAGACATGGAAGACGTTTGGCACTGGCCAGCATCATTTAAAACATCTCTTAGATACAGCGAATAAGCAGCTTTTCATATTTGCTTGACTCACATGCTTAGCAAGATTTCTACACACAAAACAGGCACAGCACCGGGCAGGAGTACACGCTTCCCCCACACACTTTGAACGCATTCCGATTTGGCCAGAAACAATGCTAGCTTCCCTTTCATGCACAGAACATGGACAGCACCTGCAGCAGCAGTCCAAGCCTGCATGTAAATACACATACACAATGTACAGCATTTGGCAGCAGTGTATGTTCCCCGTACATTCAGCACAGGTAGAAGATGGTCAGTGTCAGGGCAAGATAAGATATCCTCACATATAGAACAGGTATCACACTGGCAACAGCATCTAAGTTTATTTCAGGGATGAAATACCCAGACTAAAGTATAGAGGTAGATTAGCCACTGAAGGCTTGAGCCAGATGCCAGCTTCTGGTTCAGCCTGAGGTCCTTTTGATCCCTCAATCTCACATTGAGCTGAGCTTTCATGTGGCCTCTGCCTTCTACCCACGCTTTCACCTCATGCACCAAGAATGAAAGACAAAGCATTATATTTTGATGGCAAACAGGAGCACGAA
Source organism: Calotriton arnoldi (assembly GCA_963921515.1). NCBI lineage: Eukaryota > Metazoa > Chordata > Amphibia > Caudata > Salamandridae > Calotriton > Calotriton arnoldi. Next base: position 1,949,344 of record CAWUFW010002488.1, on the reverse strand, counting down.
AGGAATACCAGTCTAGTGGCGGAATTACAAGATGTGAAACCAGAAAACCTGGGATCAATCCCCGAAATGCCACTTGACCAAATTGTGCGATCCTAGGCAATTATTTTATTGTGCATCCTATTTTTTCATTATTGCATATGAGAAAACCTTGCATTAAGTGTGCTGTATAAACAATTCTTTTTAGTTTGACTTAATGAACTATAATGTTGCTCAGTGTAAAATATTAATGTAGCCCACATATAGGGTGCGCATGAAAGCTGATTTCCCTCTTAGTTCACTAATGGTATTGTCGTCCGGGTCGTGGGGGGTCGGGGCATGAATGTCTAAAAGTTCATGTTTTAAAAACACTTTTAATAAATGCCTCTCAATACAGCGATATCTTCTGATGTACTAAGGACAAATGCTTGTTAAAAAATATACTTCTTTTGAATTTTGAAGACACTTTATCATATTTTTGCATGATATTTGTTGCAAGATTTCCATGCCAAATGTTTCCATGGCTCAGCTGGTGCTTGGACTTTTGGAGCCAAGACGCACCCTTGACTTGGCTCTCCTTGTTAATTTGTTGGCTCGTCCACCTTTTCAACAGTACTGTGTATAACAGTGACTCGAGTTCCCGCTCTCAATATCTCGCTGTGGGGAGCAACATCTCATTTTCTGACATTTCGGACAGCTTCCATGGGTCTCAGAAGAGTAACTATTCCTACTTCTGGTTTTAATAAGGAAGGGTTGTGGCATTAGCAAATACAAGAAGTTGTTTTAAAGTTACCTGTGCCCCCTCTGGGCACAAGGTGGCTGTTGTAGTTGGGTCTGCCTCCCACCTCTGGCCCACAGTGCATTGCACCGGCTGCACCACCAGTAGTTACGCTCCAGAAAGTTGGGTGTATGCAATTCTGTGCAAGATATTGGAGGGTGGGGTAGGTTTTTGTCAAATTTGAAGGGTATGGTGAAGGACTTGAACGTGATTCTGAGGTAAGAAATATATCAACTAGTTTATAAGGTTTTCTTAAAAGGGAGGTGGAGCAGGAAAGTGCTATATTCGGGTTTAGCTCAGTATTTTCCATATGAAAAACTGTCCCTGTTACTTGTGTGTTTATGATGTGACACAGCCTCATAACACCAACAGCTAGAAAGAGCTGCACATAATCAATAAATGGGCAAATTAAAGACTTGTTACATAATAACATATTAGGAGATCAAAAATGATTGTGAAAGCAGGGTCAACAAAGTAAACTAGAAAAGCAAATAGGCCTGGCCTTGGCAAGTCTGCCACTGTTTTTATTTATATCTTTTGCAAACATATACAATTTGCAAAAAATTGCCATACATATAAAAATATAGAATAAAGATGTGGTCCTGCAGCCCAGGCAAAAATCCCTAGCACTGAAATTGCACACTTTTTCAGGCAGCTGTGGACATGTGATCAGACAAAATGCTGTCATTAACTACGCAAGAGAGCCAATGGATGAAGTGGGCTGACCCATTGCCCAATGCTGTGTGCTGTGGTGGGTCAAAACAAAATGTGAATGACGCTTGGACAGACCAAAGGTTGAAGAGAGTTGACTTAAAGTCCCTGCCCTGTATGTATGTGTAAATGTAAGATTTTTTTATTGTGATATTTTTGGAAAACATGAAGTTAAGGTGGAAAAATGAATCTCTCCCATATATCTATTGACCGTAATACTCTCGTCCTTTGTAGACACCAGAAATTAAATATATATGGAGGTCAGTCCTGGCATTATGGATAATACTGAAAAGCATCCCAGTCATCTTTGGTGGCAACCGAATAATCAAAGAGGGCTACTGACATCTTGTAATGCTTTGTTGTTTTCTCTGCAGCCACATGTACGCCTAAGAACATTACATCATGGTGTTTGGCTTCAGTCTTTTCATTGTGCTCGCAGGCAAAATTATTCCCAGATCAGGGGTATTCTAGTCTCTTCATGCCTTTCTCAACTTGCAAGCCATTACTCATAGTCTCCTGCAGTGTCCCTTGGTACTCGGAGAGAAGAGCAGAGAATTGTTAGCAAACCTCTGGAAGACTTGGCAATCCTCCCATACCGCGCTCCACTGCCTCTGTGTTAACTGCTGGAGCTAAGTCTGTTAACCCAATGCTTAATTTGTAAAGAGGTAAGTGTCAGGGCCCTGCTCAGGATGCCACTTCAGCCTTCACTGCCAGCGCTGCTAATGACAGTACCAACACAACTACTAACCATCACACTCCTACAAATGTGACTATTCAGACTATTTCATGCCACCCAAAGCTATAAAAATAGGGTGCATGGCAGTTATTATTAATTTTGAGTGTATATTGAATGCGGTTGTGCTCATTGCAATATTAGACAGACAGTGCCAACATGTGGTGGACTGTCGTTAGTGCCTGTGTTGTGAATTAAGTCCTGGTGCCGAGCACCAAAAACCACCGGCTCAAATTAAGCACTGGTTCAACCCATACCGAAGGTACCATTTGCCTGAAGAAAACAGCAGGGAATTATCAACAAAACTCTTCGAAATCTTGGCATTCACCCCATGACTGCCATAAGGCTCTTTGTATAGAAATGCCTCCCTCCAAATCCCCACCCCTATTGCACCGGCTTCCTTTCCTATTGGGCAAGTTCTGTAAGCTCTATATTTCTTCTCTGGTTTCGGAGATTGCACATACTCCTGGGAGGGGCACGCGGATTGCTGATCAAGCCTCACCCCCTTTTATAAGTAGGCTCAACTCTTCCCTTTGCGCAGAACTCACCCAACTAACATGGCGGCCACAGCAACTATCAGCATCTTTACTTCTGAGTTTCCAGGTGAGTTTTTGCCTGGAGATGGTAAGTGGAGGACCAAGTGGAGCCTCCTATATGCCAGCTCTTTAACCCACCTCTACGTGGCATCACTCTTGCTGTGAGAGCGAATGACTCAGGAGCAGATATCTGGGCCAAGTGCATCTCACTAGGTGCATTCTTCCTTGGTGATGGCATAAGTGTCCAGATCTGTGCGGCTATGCAGTCACTCGTAGTGCCTTAAGCACTGTGTCCCACAGCTTCCCCGGAATCATGTTACAATCTTATAAGCAGCAATATGGACGTGAGTAATGTCTTGCATAAAAGAGCCCTAGACTTACAATGCCATGTTACAGAGACATGTGTAGCACATATCCTGCCATTGATAAGGACTTGCAGAGGTTTTGGAGTTGGAGTACTTTCCAAACCTGGTCACAGACCTGAGTCTGATTTGGGCTTCTTGAATTGGGTCATCAGTAGTTTTGTCGTGCTTAATATCCTGTTTTTATGTGTAGCTTTGCTGATATGTCTGTGAGAGTTGTTAGTGATGTTGAGTCCTGCCAAACCGGTGGTGTTGAACGTGTCTTGTTGTTTGGAGGGGAGTGTGTGGGAGTACGGTCATAGTAAATTATGTACCTTATCTGCTCCATCTTGGATGCGGAGAGGAGTTCTCTTTACTGTTTCCTGTAAGATGCAATAGGTAGATATCTGGATGGTCTGTCCCTAACAGCTTCTGGGTGGCCATTATTTCTGGGAGAAAGCACAAGGTGAGGAAATTCAAGCTACACTATAATAAACACATAAATCCGACCGCAGCCACCCAGCAAGACTAAAGACACTGACACATATTGGAAAGTAGGTGTTCCAGCACTGGTTTCTCTCCCCATGAAAGTGGCATATACAAGAAAAGGTAACACAAAATAACACGCCAACCTGCCAGACAGGAGTACCTGAGGCTCCTGCCTCTGGACATGCAGCTGCTACGCTTCTCCTTGTCTGTGTTTGGTACTTGTGTGCTACTGGTGTGGCTTTAGTGAGCATTCAGATAGGTTGGCAATTGGAAGCTGCAATATGGTATTCTTCAAAAAAGGGTATTTTGGCATGTAAAATGCAGACAGAGCGATGGCAGAGAATAGCATGGGGCAGAGGAAAAGGAGGTAAAGGAAGGGGGAAGAGAGGAAGGGTGTTTTGGAACCATCCAAATGGAAAATAAAATGTACGTAGAGTTCACCTCAGGGCCTTAGAGGCCTAGCCAGTGAGGGAGAGGTGAAAGTCCATGCATAAATAACTATTGGCTGGACAAAGCAGACACACCATCCTGAGATGGTGAGATGCAAACTTTAGGAACCGAGTGTGGCGCTCACTGCAAGATCCCATGCAGTCTCAGTCCAAATAGTACAGGCAGCATGAGAAAAGTGAGCGAGGGATGCCGGGATCCGGAAGGAGCTGATGAAAACCCAAGCACTCAGCCACTGGACCAGACTGGCCTATTTCATGGCGTGACATTGCAGGAGATACGGACAAGAGTCTCATCCACTCTCTGTGCAGAGTTTGTCCACTAGGCCTAGCATGGCCCATACATCATCCAGACACCAAGACTGGCGAGCACCAAAACTCACTAGTGAATGGTAAGGAATGCCCAAAAGCAGGAATGCACTGCGTCTCTGGGGTAGGTCACTAAAACACTGCAATAAGGCCATATGTACTAGAGGTGCATGCAGTTGTCAATAGAGGCATTAGGCAAGGGCCTGGTCGCAGACTGAACTCCTTCTTAGGAGGGGGTGGTTGGGAGTCTGACTGGAGCGGTCACTGGTTACCATCCTGTTCTTCCAGATGTGCTTTTTTAGTTCCATTACTGGAATTAATAACACATAGGATTCTTAGGACTTCTATAATTCTCCTCAGTAGAACTTTACCGGTCACTGAGCCAAGGGCTGTACGTTTAGACTGATGACTCCATTTGTATAGATCCTGTTCTGAGCTGTGGCGTGAGCACATACTCCACTCCAATGATGTCCTCTTCCCGTCTCGGAGAAGTGAAGTCCTGCTTTACTGCTTGCGGGGCACTAGGTACATGTATCTTTATGTTGCCTGCCTTTAAACGGAATTTCAACGTTTTGTTAACGACTGGAGGCAAACCCCGATCAATCATGCCAAAGCACTGGTTTGAAGGATCAGCAAAATAATTCCCAAAGTAACACTCCACATGATCTAACAGTCCCTCTGCTAGGTTGCAGGTGCCCTAACCTAGCAGTTCTGCTGCGTCAAGGGATACGGGAACTGCATCGAGCTCCTGCATGAACTATTGCGCAACTAATTTTAGATGGATGAGTAACCCAAGCTGGGCATACCACAGCAGGGGTCAGGTCCTCAGTGGCAGTTTTGAGTCTGTGGAAGGATGCTCAGAGATTGCAGCCGTGGTTCTGTATGTTTTTACAATGTGGATGCGGCAACATATATATTTATGACATATGAAACAGTGTTGACCCTATTGAGCCTATTTTAATGTCACTACAGGGACACACTTAGCGCAAACATATCGGACATTGTAGTTACACTCACACATGCACGCACACACACATGCATGTGTCCGTCGGCTAGACTGCCGACTTTGGTGCTGGAAACCAGGGTTCGAGCCTCGGGGTCGCGTCCACATCCTGTGATTCTGGGCAAATCACTTAATCTCCCCGTGCCTGAATGTGTAATGTAAATACGGTGCTCATGTAAAGCGCTCCAATACCTTCGGGTCGAGTTCGCGCTATATAAATATGCAACAAAACAAAAAAAAAAATGTGCTTGGGTCACTTGGAGAGTTCTAAATCATGGTTACAAAAGATACTAATGTGTGAGTACAAATGAACATCGTTCCTCAATAAATTGCAAATAAGTGCAAAAGGCAAGTGTAATATCCAAATGGCTTCAGACACCAACATATCATGTGGGCAGGTGTTTGCTTTAGCTCCTAATACCTGACTTTAATGTAAGTTTTACCAGCTACAAATGGACACTTGCAGGGAGGAGCATTATGAAAAGTGATCTTAGTGCCCCACATCGCGTGAAAGGCTCCTACTCAGAATGGATGACCCACCTTCTTCTCTCCCTCCAATCTACAATCTGAAACTCTCCTGAAGCATGCTTTAGAATACACACACATGCTTAAAATATAAATTGTACCATCCGCACACAAATGTACTGCTCAACAGGAGGGACTCAAGACATTTGGAGGCATATTTACAAGCCCCTTGCGCCGTCGGTGCGTCACTTTTTGTGGCGCACCGGCGGCACATCTTGCTGCCCCATATTTACAAGGACACCCTGCGTGGCTTTTCCTGTCCTTGTAAATACGGCCCCTTTACACGCAGCACTTTGTGTGAAAGGGGTTTTCCATGGGTGTTGCTGCGGGTGTTCCAACGCAACACCCATGGAACCAGAAATTGTAAATCAGGGAATGCGTCAGAATGCTACGCCTCTATAAGGGAGACGTAGGGAGGCGCAACTAAGAGAAATGTTTACGTTCTTTTCCTCTTTCTATGCGTGCTGCAGGAAATCACCTCTTGTGATTGTTTATGTGCAGGAAGTTGTCCCTTCCTGCACATGAAAAATCTTTTTTTTTTTTTATTACGTTTTTCAACTTCTATGTGTGCTGCATTAAGCAGCACACATAGAAGTTGAAAAACAACATTTCAGATTGTTTATGTGCAGGAAGGTATCCCTTCTTGCACAAAAACAACCTCCCCGCAACACAGGCACCCTTGCACCATGGTGCAAGGGTGCCTGTGTCGGCGCATGGCAGCCAAATGTGTGCCAGCGCAGGGGGGAGCACAGGAATCCCTCAAATCATTGTAGATATAACGCATCCCTGTGCTTTGTAAGTGACTCAGTGCTGCGCAGCAAAGTGGCTTGCAGCACCGTGCTGAGTCACTTTATTGTAAATAAGGCCCTTGGTGCCTTCATCTATGGCAGTGCTCCTCATCTCGCAGCTTGAGAGAAACATGTTTCTTATGACAACATAAAGCTTTACTCGCAAAGTGATCCGTACAATGATGTCTTTTTGTCAGTCCTACAGTGGGCAGACATTTCTTTTCTTTTAATTATGGTCCTGAAGAGGCTGTGCTGAATGGGTCTCCTCTCTTCAGCTGCTCCTCTGACACCTGTTTCCTGTGGGATTGTCAAGCAGAAGCACAAAGGTCTCAAAATCCCAGGGCCTGAGGCATTAAAGCTGGATAATCCTCAATGGCCTTTTACCATCTCTAGAGAGGCAGTGTGTGTTGTCTGCTGAAGTCCCCAATGGAGTCAAGAGCAGGAACCATCAAGTGTCTGCTCAAGAGCAGACCATCTCAGGAGAGGTTGAGGCAGAGAAAATCAGAGCTGGAATGGCTTTGCTTCTACAACCTTCGCACTTCTAACGGTGGACCTACCGCGCGGACTCTGCCTTGCCAGTGCTGATGCTTTCTCCTTTGTGAGAAAGACCGGTCAGTGGAATTATGGACTGAATAAATATCAGAGCAGGTCTCACCCCAGTGAAGCGGCATCACCTAGTGAGCTACAGCCCAATAACGTGACTTTACAATCACCAGCCATGTCCTATGTCCTATATCCTTTCAGTGATCTGGCTCCTTTCCAAGGAAGCACCAAGACACCCTCGGGTAATCGAGCGCTATATGAAATATATTAACATAACATATTAACATAACATAACCTAGTGAGCTACAGCCCAATGAGCCAGACTTTTGCAAGGACTGTGCATTGTGCATTAAACAGAATTATCAATTTTCTCAAATTTGTATACTGACAGCTGTATGAACCGCAGTGAGGTGTGCTGGCTGCAGCACTATAGAAACTACAAAAGTGTGATACTTGGGATATTATGGAATTGCTGTGTGTGCACACCAATTGCATTGTGAAAGATTATAAAATGAACTGACAGCAGAATTATGGATAAATGTAAAGTTATCACTGGAAGTTATGAAATAAATAGCAAAGTGTGCTAGCTGAGCATTGCCAAAAATGCAAAAGCCAACAGGTCTCGCCTATACAAGAGATATTGTCTTAGCGAATGTGTTTTAGCCATGTTGTCTCCAATGCACTACCCTATATTTCACCTTATACCTCTCTCAATATATTCTCTACCTCCACTCTCTGACTCATCCAAAACCTCATTCTACTAATATGAACTCCAAAATGACCCTTTCTAGATTCTTCCCTTTTCTATCCCTCCTTGGATCACCTCAAACCTCATTTTAATACTGCGATCTCCCAAACAACCCATCTAAATTTTTCCCTTCACATATCCCTCCTTTGATTCATCCCAAAACTCATTTTACTACTATAATCTCCCTAATCCATTTCTAGAGATTCTTCCCTCCTCCATCTCTCCTTATACCCATCCCAAACCTGCCCCTGCTGCTGTGATCTCCAAAAAACACTTTCTAGACTCTTTCCTCTTCTATCCCCTCATTATCCTTTTCAATCCAACTAACAGCCTCACATGTCCACCGCTCAAATTAACTCAAATTTCACTATACTAATCCACCACTTATCCTTTTTGGGTTCAGGAGTAACGTGCTAATCGCCAAAACGTGCTTTGATGCCTCGTCAGGGGTAGTAAGCACTTCATATATACAATTACAATACAATACAATACTGATGAGCTGGAAAATTATGGAAACTACAAGGCGCACTAATTGGAGCATATTGTTAACTGAAATAGTGTGAAGCACCATGTATATTGATTGTTTCCCCTGTTTATTTTTTCATTTTGCACCCCTCCAAGTCTGACCTTCACTGTGGACCTAAGTCTGCTAAGGAAAACCTGGTCACATGCGCTCTTCTATAGTGGGGTGCCTTGGTTCTCCTACTGCTGCTCCTGCTATTGTTGGACTGGTCTAAATGACTGGAGTCTTAGTTGGACACTAGGGAATATTTTCATATGGATCTCTAAACAATTCTAAGGCAACAGAAAAGTGCAGTCTAGCCTGCCCTTTGCATCTGGATCAGTTATGGAATTGTGGAGCAGAATATTTCCCCCCATAATTCAAGGGAAATGTCATGCAGCTTGCTAACCTTGACTGTCCCTGGAACGTCTGCCCACAACTCATAAGGATACATGTTGTTTGATTCTTAGTTTGGAGCTCAGAAATGGTTGCCACAGCAAGTGAATTTTGTGATATCCTGGTTGTTGTTGAAAACAGTGGAATCCTGTCAAGGGTTCCATCAATGGACATTCTTGTGTACATTACATACTCTATGCTAACTTTTACAATCCGTCAGTTTACCTGGAAAGGCTGTGGCTGAGTGGCCTTATGAAGAAGCTGCTAAATCTTACCTCTGCTTGCTGTGGTTTTCCTTGGGCTTTCACAGATTTCCCTTCCCTACAGGGCCATTATGGAATTAGCAAAGAAGGTATTGCAAGGTCTTTGTTAAAGCTGAGGACAGTGTGCTAAATGATCCTTCATCGATACTTGAAAGAGGGGTTTGCACACAGGTCAGAATTATCTGGACCACTTGTGATGAAGGCCTAAATGTCACTAAGGTTCAAAGTGGTAAAGTGACCCAGGCCTCCTTTTTAAGTTGTATTCAAATCCCAAACTTTTTGTACCAATGTTACTGACCAAATATACTGCAAACTCGACCATGAACACTAATATCTCAAAAATCTATTAAGGAGAGCAGCCACCTATCTTGCAGAGCAGTCATTTAATCATTTCAATATTGACCACGCTTCCTTGCACAATATTCTTTGCCATTATTTTTCTACTATTTATTTCGAAGAATCCACATCTTTGGTACATTGGTCATTAGGTTCAATCTCATTGTGGTCATTATTATTGGATAATATTATGCTTTAACTGCACAGTGTACAAGTACATTTGCCTCCAATATGCTGTTCATTACTGCAAATGTACGTGCATTATTTATGCGTAATAATGTTCATTACCATTCTAATTCATGTTTCAATCCTTTTGTAACACATCAAAACATATATGTGCAGCAGTGGTTCAGAAGTTGCTCACCCCTTGCACGAACACACAAATGTTGATCATTGCTCACACAAGGTTGGAGGCCCCTGATTTGTGGTTTATCTTGTTTTGGCATTCATTGCCCCAGTTTTTCACCTGACAGTCTCATAAGAAGATTGTTTAAGGGCTTGCATAAAACTGTTCCTCTCTGGTACTATTATAACCAAAATACCCACCCCAACAGTCATTGACATATTTTCCTCAAATCAGTTTGCAATGAAATGGTTGAGTGTACTCGATTTTTGGGTTTGTAGCATTGACTGCGCACCCTTTATGTGCCACAGCATCATCACGGATTCTCTGCAGTCAGGAAAGGCATTATTTCTGTCTACACAGTTCAGCTTCAGTGGTCAGGTCTTTGCCATATGTGGTAATGGTGAAAAACAATATCAAAATTGTAGATCTAAATTAAAAACGAAACTAATCCTCAGAACAAAAATTGCATACCAACCCATAAACAACGCATTCCAACACTCCATCTAACACTATTAACCTCTTATATTTAATTGAAACAATGTTTTCTCTGACTTGACAATCCAAAAAGAAAAACAAAATGGCTGCAGTCAGATTGAAAGTCCCCAGCCAAAAAAAGAGGAAAGGAGCTGCTCTGATCTGTAGCTATGCCACCAAGGAATCACACATGTACTGGATACTCGTAGCAGCTATAATGTAACGGAGTAGATTTATAATTCCATTTAGATTTCATGCCGTTGGTCAGTAGTGATAAAGAGGCATTGCATATTTTTCTGTGTGCTGTGCTGTTTATCAAACTGTGCTTTGCTCCAAGCACTCATGTAATCCCCATTGCCTTTATTGTGTCCAAAAGCAGTATCCGTATTCACAGGCTCCCTATGTCAGCTCGTCTGAGACGCACAGTCCCGCGTAGCCCATTTTATCACCGGAGGCAGCAGGGACGTTACATCACTCTGTGGGTCTTCTCCAAAAAGGGGGCGTCCTTGCCGTCCCAAGCAAAATGTTTTCTTTCTTTTTAACTTGTTGATCTTCCAAAAGCAACGAAAAACTGGACATTGCAGTGATTGAACAGCCTGTCATGGAGCCAATCAGATTGCTTTGAAAGGCAGGCCACATTCCACTCGGTTTATAGCATCTATGATAAACCTTACTCTGGGACTCGGACTCGCAGATAAGGCTGTTTTTGATAAAATGATTTCTCAGCACTGTTATCAGCAAAAGTTTCCTTTTTTTGGCATGTGGCGTACAATATCCTGGAAGATTTCTCGTGGCAGCAGGATGGTTATTCATGTGGGGTGGTAATCACTGGGACATGGGATGAGGACATTTGATGGGAACACCCTCTTGCTCCTCTCAGAAGCTCCGCTATCTCTTCCTGTCCTTTGTGCTCTGATGCTTGAAGTTGCCCCCAGTGTGAAGCCATGTTTCTTCAACGTTCTAGTCGTTCGTGCCAGGGAATGCGCCACCATCGATGAACCACAGGCCACCTTACTTTGGATACTAGGCATTGGCATCCGTCCTACACGCGATATCGAGGTGAGAAGTGGTCGTCAATGCCCACAAGGAACCCTCAAGCCTATATACCATTCTCCCTCAAACGTGGCTGAGTATTATCTTGTGTTCATGTTCGCACACGCTTTCTCCGGGTGGAATATTTCGTTTTTCCCAGCTGGTATTCTGTTCACTGGAATAGCCTTTTTGGATCAATCACAAGCTGTAGCTGTAGGATTTCTTCAGAAAATAAGGCGCCGGCAAAATTAGCAACCCATGAGAACATTTGGGTCAATAGACAATCAAGGATGCTACGAGCCCTAATAGAAACAAGGAAAATAGGGCACCAATGTCCCCTTCCTCCATTGGCCCCACAGATGCTTGAACCCCTGGTGCCACTGCAACAGCTGCACAGTTGATAGCCTCTGTTTTGGTGTAACAGCCGAACTTAGCCAAAGCTTTGCTTCCATAAAATGGGAACTTTACTTCTTAACTTTCTGTCGGCGTCTGGGAAAATCGTGTTGTCTGGTAAGTAGGAGGTAATATGGTGCGATGGCAGCTGTTTTCTGAGGAAACAAGGAGGCCTGTGTTCTAGTCTCGACCTCCCCAATTAGACATGAACCTATGTGATCCGAGGCAAATACCCTCATCACAGGGTACTGCAGATTGGTGTGGGTCTGGAATACCATAGAAGGAATATAGAATGGGTACAACATCATGACCAGAATATCGAGGACCAAAATATCGATAGGTAAATATGTACAGAATTTCTCTAACTTACTCCATATCCAGGTTCCTTGATGATACATGGCTGTAGAGTTAAGAATAGTGAATTATGTACCTACCTCTGTGAATTTACTTCCTCAATATTTTGGTTTTCTATATTTTGGTCACGATATTATTGGCACTTGATATTTCTGCCACAATATTATATAATACAACCCTGTATATTCAACTCGTGCAGAAAATTGGGAGCAATTAAACTGATCAGATGTTGACAGGAAGGAGTCTATAGACAAAAGAAAAGGACCAGGTTATGTTAGACTAAATAAATATAAGAACAAATAGCACCCGTTCCACGGTACTTTAGAGACTGCAGATGAACAGATGTAATAATCTAGACAACATGAAATGAAAGTAATGAAATGAAAGTAAGATTTATAACGCGCACTGATACCCAAGGGTGTCTAGGCCCGGAGATACTCCTGAATTGGCTAACCAGAGAGAGGATGTTGGATAAGCACGTTTTGGCTAGTTGTTAAAGAGCCAAGTTTTTAAGAGTTTGCGGAATGCCAGAAGATTGCTTTCCTTAAGTGTCAGAGGAAGAGAGTTCCACAGGCTAGCAGTGCCTGCCACAAAACTTCTCTCCCCCATGAGGCAGTTTCAGCCCTAGGAATTACCAGATTGAAACAGGCCATTGACCGCAACTGCCTCTCTGGGATATACCATCTAAAACTCTGTGAGAAGTAATCGGGGCCAAGCCCATATGGCGCTTTAAAGGCAATACAGAGGGATTTGAATTCGATTAGTCTTTTAACTGGTAGCCAGTGCAGAGATGGAAGGGCGTGGGTCACTGACTTATGTTTTGGAAAAGGAAGCAGCAGATGAGCTGCTGCATTTTAGAGGACCTACAGTTTGTTAAGATACCGTGATTGTATCTTGAGAAAGAGCCCATTACAGTAATCGATTTTAGACAGAATGAGTGCCGCGACCACAGCTTGCTGGAGCTCCGGGAAATGAAAGATATTTTCCTGAGGGTTTTAATCATAAAGAAGCAGGAGGAGGTGATCGCATTGATTTGTCCTCCAAACGACAGATTGAAGTCAAAATAGACTCCTAAGTTTTTCCCCTTTGTGACTGGCTCAGGGATTTCTTCCAATTCCTGTGGCCACCAACTTGGTGTCCAGAAGGAGTTATCTCGCCCGAAGAGAAGCACCTCCGTTTTACCTGAATTCAGCTTCAGGCAGTTTTGGGACATCCAATTACCTACCCTGCACATACAGTCTTGGAATCTTGATGCAGTGTTCGTTGGATCCCCTGCAAAGGATGTCACGATTTGCGTGTCGTCGCCGTATGATACTGTCTTAAAGCCAAAGGACTTGAAAAGTGAGCAAAGTGGAATTACATAAAGGTTAAAAAGGGTCGGACTCAGCGAGGAACCCTGTGGCAGCCCGCAGGGAAAAGAGAATAGCAGGGACTTGTAGCCCTCGAGCTCCACCAGTTGCTCTCTATCACTTAGAAAAGACTTCAGTAAATCCAGCGCCCTACCCCTAATGCCCAGGGAAAAAAGGCGGTTTATAAGAAGGTCATGATTGACCGTGTCGAAGGCCGATGAGAGGTCCAGCAGGATCAAGGCCGACTTCCCGCCTTTATCCATGACCTCTCTTATTTCCTCCGACACATTGATCAAGGCCAGCTCCGTGCTATGCAGACTCCTAAAGCCATATTGAGAGCTATCCAGAAGTTTATTCTCATTAATAAACTGGGTAATCTCTATATTCATGGCCTTCTCCATGATCTTGGCCGGCAGAGGCAGACGGGAGTTTGGCCTATAGCTGTTCGGGTCCTTAGTGTCCAGATTTGCTTTTTTCAGCAACAGGAGACTAGACCCCCTCTTCCATTGTAGAGGAAAGTATCCCTCGGAGAACATAGAATTGAAGATATCTTTGAGATAGTTAGCTGTAACCTCAGAGACTGAGTGGAGGACTTTTGGGGGCACGGGTACCAGGGGATCTAGCTTTGGTCTCCATATTTTTGTTATTTACTTAATTCCTCTGATTATCTGTGAAATTAACATCTACTTAGGATACTATACTGTATATCGAGACAGAGCATATCAAAGAGGTTATTCCATCTTAATATCAACCCCAGAATACCGTGCTACCAAATATATCAAGATCACAAACTAAAATGGTGGACGGAGTGTTGAAACTTTTCAAACACTCTCACCCAGTCACAGATCTGGGTTCAATTCATTGTTATTTTGCTCGTCACATCACCCCTGTTTGGACCCAGCCATATGCAAATCAGTTTTGACCCTGCTCCCCATGGGAACAGTCCAGCCCAAACTGCCAAGCCAGATCGTTCCTGATCCAGAAACAAGCTTCCTGGGACCAGTTTCAGGGCCTCACCCCTCATCAGCCAGGCTGGCTTGAACCCAGTGGCGCAGCGAGCAAGGGACCCACGTCTGGGCATACCCTTAGCCACTTAGGGCACACATAGCAACATCACAAAATAAAATGACGGACTGAGTGTTGAAACTTTCAAACACTCACCCTCAGCCACAGATCTGGGCTCAATCCATCTTTATTTCACATCACCCCAGTTTGGACCCAGCCATATGCAAATCAGTCTTGACCCTGTTCCCCATGGGAACACTCCAGCCCGAACTGCCAATCCAGTTCTTCCCTGGACCGGAAACGAGCATCCAATATATCAAGGGCATCAAAAGCAAAGTGATGGATGGAATGCTTGTATTAATCTCAGCCACTGTCAATCGCTTGGGTCTGCATCCCAATCCATCATTTTTCACCTGCCATACATCTCAGCTTGGACCCAGTCATGTGCAAATCAGTCTTGACCCTGCTCCAACAGGAACAATCCAGCACGAACTGCAAGGCCAGGTACTCCCTGAACTGGGAGACAAGCAACCATTGATCGGTTTCACCCTTATTAAGGCTCACCAGCCAGGTATTGATTGGTTCCAGTGGCACAGTGTTCATGGGACCCATGTCTGGGCATACCCATCACATTTAGGGCATCAAAAACAAAGTGATGAATGCTTTAATTGTTGTCAGCCACAAGACTGATTTGCAGATGGCTGGGTCCAAACTGAGGTGGCATGTTGAGCGAAAAACGATGGATTGGGTTGCGGGCCAGAGCGATTGCCAGTGGCTGAGATTAATTCAAGCATTCCATCCATCACTTTGTTTTTGATGCCCTTGATATTTTAGGCTAATAGGATAAGAGCTGCAGAGCCTCCCTAATCCAGAATGAAACAAAGCTCTTCTGATGCTGTAACAAGAGTGGCCTCAGCACTGAATCTGGCACGAGAGCCTGACAGGGAAGAGTCAAGAAGATAACCGGACTCAAGATAAGTTGTGAGCTGCTTATTGACGACTTTCTCAGTGAGTTTGGAGGGCAAAGGGAGGAGCAAAACAGGTCGGTAATTGTGGGGGAGGGAGGGGTTCTATGGGCTCAGCATACGTTTTTTTTCCAGGAGGGGCAGAGCAAAAGCTTGCTTCCAGAGATTAAGGAAGGATGCAGAAAATAGGGATGTATTGCATAGTGCAGTCATTTCATGTCCTCTGTAGTCAAGTAGTGCTGGTTCTGCCACATGTGTTCCAAAACCAGCAGTGAGAGTGACTTGAGGTAGTGTGTGGTATAAGAAGCGCAATTGTTCTTTCCTACTATCATTAGAAGATTGTGTGGCATTTTTTCCATTCTTCCCAGCACAATTGGAGCTTCAGTTATCAACCAGTGGCTGGCGCCAACACCGAAGGGGAATTATGCCTGGAGACTTTGGGGCATATATTTACAAGAAAATGTAGGAGCACGGAGCTGTGCCAAATTTGGCAGTGCAGTGCTCCGACATTTTCAAAATGCATGGATGCGCTGTATTCACAAGAATACGGTGCACCCCTGAGTTTCCCCTGGCGCTGGGGCAAAAAAAGCTGCCTAGCACAAGCGCTGTCACCCTGCCGCCATGTTGCAAGGGTTCCTGCACTGCAGGGACGATCGTTTATCTGCAGGTAGGGAAACATTCCTGCACATAAACAATCAATAATCGCGATTTGCACCTTCTATGTGTGCTGCAGCACACATGGAAAGCGCAAAAAACGAGGAGAAATTAATAATTTCTCCTCATTGGGCCATTCTAACGACTGGTATTCCATTGTGTTAGTTTTTGCTGCTGCCTCAGCCTTGTAAATCTGGGACAGCATCAAAAAGCAATGGATGTAGTGGTGGAATTCCCACAGCAACGCCCGTTGCACACCCCATTGCCACTGCGGTGGAAAGTGGCATATTTACAAAGTGGTGTTAAACCACGCAAAGCAACACCTTGTAAATTTGGAAAATGGTGCTGCACCACCGGAGAAAAAAAGTGACGCTCCGGTGGTGCAGAGGGCTTGTAAATTTGCCCCCTAGGTTAATGGGGTGCGAACAGCAGCCAGGAGCGTGGCACACTGATGTTACTGTCCGGAGGTTCACTGACATCTACAGCAGCAATCCTGGCATGTTATGCACCACCACAGGGATAGCGCATACTAGGCTTGGAATGAATGGAACCACACATTGCTTAGAGAGCACCCTTCAATGCTTTGTAGTCTCCTCTTATTATTTTGGGTATCCTGTAATATATGAGAAGCAGGACGGCACCCTAGCATAGATGGCATCACCCTGGAATACGTTGGCAGCAAATAGATCCTATTTGTTTTTTTGCAGTTTTATTGTAGCACGATCTCGAGGTATTGGAGCGCTTTACATGAGCACCAGTTACGTTACAGAAGAACACATTCATTTTTCGCAGGCACAAAGAGATAAAGGGCCAGATGTAGGTAAACTCATTTTTGCGAGTCCTTAATAGCGATTTTTAGCGAATCGCTATTAAGGACTTGCAAAATGGAATGTAGGTAGGAATCGCAATATTAATTGCGATTCCTTAATATTCCTTAATTGCGAATCGCAAATTGCGATTTGCAATTAAGGAATACCTAGAGGCCCATAGGAATGAATGGGAAGACATTCGCAATTTGCGAGTACCCATTAGGTACTCGCAAATTGCGAATGCATTTTCAAGGGTGCAAGGGTGTCAAAAGGACACCCTGTTGCACCCCTGAAATATGCATGTGTGCACATGTGGCACACATACATGCCCTAAGGGCATGTATTTGCGCCACATGGCACTTTGAAAAATGCAAAAAAGTACATTTTTCAAGGAAATTGCAAATTACCACCAACTTGAAGTTGGTGGTAATTTGCGATTTCTTAAGCCCAAATCGCAGACTTTCTGGGCTTCCTGCATTGCATTTAAGGAATCGCAATTTGCGATTCCTTAAAGGCAGTCGCAAAATGGGGAATCGCAAAATGTGCGATTCCTTATTTTGCGAGTAGGTTTTTCCTACCTACATTGCACAGGGCTATTTTGCGGTCGCAAACGTTGAAATTCTGCGAATTTCAGCGTTTGCGATCGCTATTTCGCTTCCTACATCTGGCCCAAAGTGATTTGCCCAGACCACAGGCTGTTGAGCCAACGACGAGACTCGAACCTGGTTCCCCAGCTCGAAAGTCGACAGCTCTGGCCATTACCGACATCCTCTCCTAATTTTGTTCCTGACTTTCCCAGCACCCCAACGTTAACACTGTGAGGCAAGTAAGCAGCCAGGAAAGCATATGGAAAAGTGTTGCTGTCATTTGTTGTCAGAGGGAGCAATTCTGATATGACTTTCACTGGCACAGGAGTAGTGTAGAGCACGGTATCTTCTGGAAGAGCATTTGACACCTGGTCTTTCCCCTGGCACGGGTTTTATAATGCCTTTGTTTCTGCTTGGGCACTGTTAGACCTGTCAGCCCTAGGGTGGTGTTACCCCGTTTTTTTCTCTTTGCGCCTCATTTTTGCCACTACCTTTTTGTTGGACCTAGGTCTCTGGGCGCCTTACCACTGCCAAACAGTGCTGAGGTGCAGGTGCTCTCTCCTAATAAGATGGCTGCCACAGGCCCCTGCTACTGCGGAGTGGCCATTGTACATACACGCACCAGTAGTCAGGATCAGGCTGGGACATAATGTTACAGTATCCATGCCGTCCCCGACTCTGGGCCTCATAGCCAGACATGAGGGAAGCTTCTAGAACCTTCCAGCTCAGGGAGGAGTTATGTTTTGCCGCCTTTCAGGAGGGTCACCTGACCTAGGGGTATAAGAGGTTTGGAGGGAAACCTAGTTAGTCAGTTGGGGCACCACTGGACCTGGGGGAACCTCTGTCGGAGTAAAGGCTGTGGGGCCTAGGGGAGACCTACACTACTGGCACTGACTGGGCCTAGGCACTGCTGTACCAAGATAGATGAGGACCACCTTCCACCTGCTGACCTTGCCCAACGTGAGGGGACCCAGGGAACCACCTCCAGTGTGCCTGCAGGGAACCATCCTGCCTTTATGCCCACCAACTCAACCCCCTTTCCCCTCAAGTAACTGTAACCACAATCAACTTGCTGCAACAATCCAGAAACTACCAAAACTGCCAAGAAACTGTCATCAAGCCACTGCAACCTGTGCATGCAGCTGGGGATCACCAGGTAAAGCGCCGTATGCTGTGCCCTGAAGAAGCGCTGTGTGCCAACCTGCCTGCCTCCCCTGCAAGCGCTGTGTCACCTGAGCGCTGTAATCTCCCAGTCCTAGCGCTGTACCCTTGAAGCGCTGTGTGCCAGGAAGCGCTAACTGGACCCAAAGCGCTGTGTGTCAGAAGAAGCGCTGGGACGAGATCACCACCGCGGCCCCCCCTCGGAGCGTTGGCGCTGTGGCCGCGTGTGAAGAAGCGCCGCGTGGGAAGAGGCGCTGTGAGGGAAGACGCGCCAGGGGCCCCCCTGTCACCGCCGCGACCCAGGTACCTGTCCGGGGCCGTGTCGCCCCCTTGCGAGAAAGAAGTGAGGCCGGAATCGCCACGAGGCCCGGGAGCAGAGGGAGGGCTGCCGCGGTTGCAGCGAAGGCCGCGCTGGGCCCAGAGAGCGTCTCCCAGCAACGAGGGCGCCGACCGCGTCATCAGCCGCGCCCCCAGCCATGGTGAGCAAAAAAACGATGGATTTAGGCCCAGATCTCTGTACTGGGGTGAATGTATGACATTGTTCTGCATTCTGTCCATCAACTGTTGTTTTTGCATTTGTCACCCCGAGTGGGATGGGTATGCCCAGACGTGGGTCCCGTGCTCTCCATGCCACTGGAATCAAGCTATCCTGGCTGAAGAGGGGTGAAACCCCGAAACCGGTCCTAGGATGCTTGTTTCCAGTCCAGGGAGGACCTGGCTTGGCAGTTCGGGCTGGACTGTTCCCATGAGGCACAGGGTCAAGACTGATTTGCATATGGCTGGGTTCAAACTGGAATGGCATGGTGAGCAAAAAAACTATGGATTTAGGCCCAGATCTCTGTACTGGGGTGAATGTATGACATTGTTCTGCATTCTGTCCATCAACTGTTGTTTTTGCATTTGTCACCCCGAGTGGGATGGGTATGCCCAGACGTGGGTCCCATGCTCTCCATGCCACTGGAATCAAGCTATCCTGGCTGAAGAGGGTGAAACCCCGAAACCGGTCCTAGGATGCTTGTTTCCAGTCCAGGGAGGACCTGGCTTGGCAGTTCGGGCTGGACTGTTCCCATGAGGCACAGGGTCAAGACTGATTTGCATATGGCTGGGTTCAAACTGGAATGGCATGGTGAGCAAAAAAACGATGGATTTAGGCCCAGATCTCTGTACTGGGGTGAATGTATGACATTGTTCTGCATTCTGTCCATCAACTGTTGTTTTTGCATTTGTCACCCCGAGTGGGATGGGTATGCCCAGACGTGGGTCCTGTGCTCTCCATTCCACTGGAATCAAGCTATCCTGGCTGAAGAGGGGTGAAACCCCGAAACCGGTCCTAGGATGCTTGTTTCCAGTCCAGGGAGGACCTGGCTTGGCAGTTCGGGCTGGACTGTTCCCATGAGGCACAGGGTCAAGACTGATTTGCATATGGCTGGGTTCAAACTGGAATGGCATAGTGAGCAAAAAAACGATGGATTTAGGCCCAGATCTCTGTACTGGGGTGAATGTATGACATTGTTCTGCATTCTGTCCATCAACTGTTGTTTTTGCATTTGTCACCCCGAGTGGGATGGGTATGCCCAGACGTGGGTCCCGTGCTCTCCATGCCACTGGAATCAAGCTATCCTGGCTGAAGAGGGGTGAAACCCCGAAACCGGTCCTAGGATGCTTGTTTCCAGTCCAGGGAGGACCTGGCTTGGCAGTTCGGGCTGGACTGTTCCCATGAGGCACATGGTCAAGACTGATTTGCATATGGCTGGGTTCAAACTGGAATGGCATGGTGAGCAAAAACGATGGATTTAGGCCCAGATCTCTGTACTGGGGTGAATGTATGACATTGTTCTGCATTCTGTCCATCAACTGTTGTTTTTCCACGAGTAACTAGGAGCGGGCTGACCGGGGAGGAGGCGCCAGAGGCCCACACGCATACCGGAGCAGCGAGGTGAGCCCGGGAGGCCCTGGGAGGGACTTTATGCCGTCGGGAGGCCTCGCATTAGCAGCGCCACCCCCGCCTACTGTCCAGAGTGGAATAGGAGGGGCCGGAGCCCCCGTGCTGCCATACTGACTGCCTCCCCTACGCCTAAGGCTGGGCCCGGAAGTAGAGAGACTGGGCCGGGCCTACCAACCCCTTGCGTCCCCCTGCCCCATTGAGCCATAAATACACGGGTGTGGGGATCGCTGGGTCCGCAGGAGCTATTACTCGTCTCTGGTAACACCGGCCTGCTGTAAGGTCGCCTATGCCTTGAAAGGTACTGTGATGGGGGGCCTATTTAGCCATGATTATAGGCTGAAGTACCTGCATTAAGTCCCTTAGTGAGGGAAATGTTTCCAATGTTGTGTGAGTGATCTACCTTACGGCCTCCAATGAATTGAATGTACCTACATGAATTGAGCCTTTGTGTTCACCTGCCAAGAGTTGAAATGTTCCTATGTTGTAGGCCTAACTGCTTTGCGACACCCACTGTACTGAATGTGGTTGCGCCTAGGTTGGTACAGGTTCTTCCTCATCTACAGGGTTATGTGCAGCTACATCCTTATTAATTGAATGTCGCTAAATGCATAGAAGTCTATGTCTTGACCTGCAATCTATGATCTACCGTGTTACCTACTTTTCAATGAGGTTATTGCTACTGCCTCCTAATGGCGTAACGTGTTACTGTTATAATGTGCTTGGATGAATTTACGCACTGGTTTTAAGAAGCTAAATGAATTGAAATGTTGCCTAAGATTATCTGCCTCATCTATTGCTGATTTAAACTTGGATAAAGAATCTTGTTTTTACATAACAGCCTGGTGTGGTGTCTCCTTATTGTGTGCGCATTACTGAGTCAGTGTGAGTGTGTGCTGCACAAGTGCTTAACACATTGCCTGCGGGTGCCTTCCTACCTCGCGCCAAGCTACCGTGTCGGAATCGGTGACCCCGCTTCTAACATTGGTGTTCAGCGGTGGGATAAGGACTTGTGCTTGTGCAGCACCCTACAGGGATTCAGTGTGCGCCGCAATTGGACACCTATTTGTAAGCAAGCCTAACAATTCGCCCTTCACTGCCTGACTGTACAGACTCCTGTGTTAACCTGTTGCCTACGTCCTAGTAGTTTTTCCCTTAAGTTGTCTGGGGCCCCACCTGTCAGGATGGAGTTCGAGCTGTCCAACCTTGAAATGTATACGGTGGCGCAGCTGAGGGAGTTCTGTCGGGGGATGGGGGTGCCCGTCAAGCGAGGCGCCAAGAGAGAGGAGCTTCAGAAAGTCTTGAGGGCATGGGTATTGGCCCACCCGGGAGGGAGTGTGGTCGAGGAACAGGGGGAGCTGGATGCTCCAGGAGAGCTAGACCTACTGCACATAGACATCAGTGAGAATGTGTTGCCAGGGAGACGTTCCAGGGCAGGCAGTAGTGTGTCAGCGAGCAGTGTGTCTGTGGAGGAGTACGAGGACAGGAGGGAGGAGAGGCAATTGAGGCTAGAACTCGCTAGGATGGACAAGGAGCGAGAACAGGCAAGGCTAGCCATGGAAGAGAGGAAGCTTGCGCATGAGCTTAGCCTGAAAGAATTAGAGCTCCGAGCATTGCAGATAGGGGCGCAGGGCAACTTGAATGGTGGCAGCGTACCCGCTGAGGCTCCACGAGAGCCTACGTTTTACCTACCTAAGGAGGTGATGGCCAGTTTCAGTGTAGGGGATGACATTGATAAGTGGTTGGCGGCGTATGAGGTGTCTTTGGTAGCCCATGGGGTGCCTGAGAAGTACTGGGGGGGAGGCCTGTATAGGTACATACCTCCGTTGGCAAGGGACACACTCTTGACTTTAGACAAAGGTGATCAGACAAATTACCCTGTCATGAAAGAGGCACTGCTTAAAAAGTTTGGCCTCACTCCAGAGAAGTATCGCCAGAAATTCCACAACAGCCACAAGCTTCCCACACAGAACTGGGTGGATTTTTCTGATTATGCCCGTAAGGCATTGGAGGGTTGGGTGCGTGGCAGCGAGGTGAGTGACTATGAAGGGCTGTACCATCTGTTTTTAAAGGAGCACCTTCTTGATAAGAGTTTTCCAGAGCTGCGCCAACACCTGGTGGACCGCAAGCTGACCGATCCTCGGGAACTTGCGGAGGAGGCGGATACCTGGGTTAGCACTCGGGTGTCCCACAAGGGATCCGGGGGAGACCCCCCAAAGGGTGTACAGGGTTTTCCCCAGAAGAGAGAGGGGGGAGATAAAAAGAAGGAGTTCTTTAAAGGCCCCCAAAATAGACCGCATGGGAGAGGGGTAGGTTCCCCACTCCAATCTGGATTCCAGAAACCCACTTACCCTGACAAGAGTCAGCAGCCCAGAATTGTCCGATGCTACGAGTGCAGGCAGGTTGGACACTACAAGGGGGATCCCCAGTGTCACAAGAGGACCCCAGCCCCCACAGGAGGTAAGAGCCCCGGGGTGGTCAGTGTAGCGCTTGGGGAGGAGTTGTCCCTAGGTAGGGGAGGTGAGTGGACAGGCTTGACCTTAGTTTCCCTGGGGGATAGAGAGATGATCCCACGGGTTCAGGTACCCTCGAACACTGCCAAGTACCGGCAGAGGGTCCTGGTGAACGGGGAGGAGGTGGAGGCTCTGAGGGACACGGGTGCCAGCATGACGATGGTAAGACGTCAGCTGGTGTCCCCAGAGCAGGTGATTCCTGAAGTATTCCACCCGGTTGTCATGGCTGATAATAGCCTGGGTCATTACCCCGTGGCCCAAGTTCCCTTTGAGTGGGGAGGAGTCTCAGGCCTGTTGAGAGTTGCGGTGAGCCCTGCCATGCCAGTTGACTGTCTACTCGGAAACGATTTGGAACATACTGCCTGGAAGGAGGTGGAGTTCAACGCCCACGCTGAGATGCTGGGATTACCAGGGTGGACCTGCGTGGTCACGCGGTCCATGGCTGCCCGGCAAGGAACTCAACCCGGGTTGAAGCCTGAAACAATGGCCCAGCCCACTGCTGGACAAGAAGACATCCTTGAGGATGCACCCTGCGAGATGGATGGGGAGCCCGCGGAGGTGACCCCGGAGTCCGCTGAGGTGGATGTCGTTCCCGTGGGGGACTTGCCGACCCCTGCAGAGTGGCAGGTGGAAGGAGGGCCTACCCGGGAGGAATTCTGTCGGGCGCAGAGAGAGTGCCCAA
Source organism: Calotriton arnoldi (assembly GCA_963921515.1). Taxonomy (NCBI): domain Eukaryota; kingdom Metazoa; phylum Chordata; class Amphibia; order Caudata; family Salamandridae; genus Calotriton; species Calotriton arnoldi. The sequence goes on along the minus strand of CAWUFW010002488.1, from coordinate 1,925,655 downwards.
CGCTTGAAGGCGTGCGGCAGCAGGCCGAAGCCCAGGCAACTGGTACAGAGACCGGTAACTACCATGTCTACTGGGAGGATGGTCTCCTCTACAGTGAGCCTAAGGCTCCGGTGCATGGGTCATCAAGGGCCTTAGTGGTCCCCCAATGCTACCGAGCCTTCCTGCTGGAATTGGCACATGAGATACCACTGGCAGGACACCTGGGCCAGGATAAGACATTTGCTCGACTGGTCCCACATTTTTATTGGCCCAGGATGAGAGTTAACTCTGACGCCTTTTGTAAGACCTGTGTGACTTGTCAGGCGAGTGGCAAGACAGGGACTAAGTTGAAGGTCCCTCTGGAACCGCTCCCGGTTGTCGGTACCCCTTTTGAGCGGGTAGGAATTGACATTGTCGGGCCAATGGACCCGCCGACTTCTTCGGGACATAGGTTCATGTTGGTGGACCACGCCACCCGGTACCCAGAGGCGATCCCTCTGAGGACCATCACCGCACCTGTGGTGGCGCGGGCCTTGATGGGGATTTTTACCCGAGTGGGATTCCCCAAGGTCGTGGTGTCAGATAGGGGCACGAATTTCATGTCGGCCTACATGCAGGCCATGTGGAAGGAGTGCGGAGTGACCTACAGGTTCTCCACTCCTTACCACCCCCAGACTAACGGGCTGGTGGAGCGCTTCAATAAGACCCTGAAGGGGATGATCCGGAGCCTACCCGAGGACTTGAGAAGGAAGTGGGACGTCCTCTTACCCTGTCTGCTCTTCTCCTACCGAGAGGTGCCGCAGAAGGGGTCGGGTTCAGCCCCTTTGAGCTGCTCTATGGACACCCCGTTAGGAGGCCCCTCAGTCTCGTGAAGGAGGGGTGGGAGAAGTCTTCTAAGAAGCTCCCCGTGATGTGGTCAGCTACATGCTGGCATTCCGCAGCCAGATAGCCAAGCTGTGGAAGGAAGCCTCAGACAATCTGGAGGCTAGTCAAGCCGTCATGAAGGAGTGGTACGACCGGAATGCTCGGACGGTGGAGTTAGACGCTGGACAGAAGGTGTGGATCATGGAGCCCGGAGAGCTTAGCGCCCTCCAGGACCGGTGGACTGGACAGTACGACATTTTGGAGAGAAGAGGCCAGACCACTTATGTAGTAGACCTCAAGACCCCCCGTCAACCCCACAGGGTGCTCCACGTCAACCGCCTTAAGCCACACCAGGAGCGGTCAGAACTTACCCTCCTGATGGTGACGGATGGAAGTGAAGAGGAGGAGAGCGAGCCTCTTCCGGACCTTCTGGCGGCCCACGAGAAGGATGGATCGGTGGAGGGAGTGGTCCTCTCCCCATCCTTGACCCTTGAGCAACAGGGGGACTGCCGCCAGGTATTGGAGCGGTACTCCTCGTTGTTTTCCCTCACTCCTGGGATCACGCACCTGTGTACCCATGATGTGGACACAGGGGACAGCCCGCCTGTGAAAACCAAGTCTTACCGGCTGTCCGACAAAGTCAGAACCAGCATCCAGAGTGAGGTGGCCAAAATGTTGGAGCTGGGGGTGATTGAGCCTTCCAGCAGCCCTTGGGCTAGTCCGGTGGTATTGGTGCTGAAAGCGGCCCCACCGGGCACCACACCAGAACTTCGGTTCTGTGTGGACTACCGTGGTCTGAACTCCGTGACCAAGACTGATGCTCACCCGATCCCTCGGGCGGATGAGCTCATTGACCGACTGGGAGCAGCTCGGTACTTAAGCACGATTGACCTGATGTCAGGATATTGGCAGATTGCCATGGCGGACGGAGCAAAGGAGAAGACTGCGTTCTCCACCCCCGAGGGCCACTTTCAATTTCGGGTGATGACCTTCGGGCTGAAAAATGCTCCAGCCACTTTCCAGCGGTTGGTTAACCAGGTACTATCTGGCCTAGAGGCCTTCTCTGCTGCCTACCTGGATGACATAGCTGTCTTCAGCAGCAGCTGGGAGGACCATCTGGAGCATCTCCAGGAGGTGCTACAGGCTCTACAGCGGGCTGGCCTAACCATCAAGGCTAGCAAGTGCCAGATTGGACAGGGATCTGTCGTCTACCTGGGACACCTGGTGGGCGGGGGTAAGGTGCAACCCCTCCAGGCCAAAATCGAGACCATCTTGGCCTGGGAGCCCCCCAAAACCCAAACGGAGGTCCGGGCTTTCCTTGGCCTCACGGGTTACTACCGCCGGTTTGTCAAGGGCTATGGGACCATCGTAGCCCCCCTGACTGAATTGACGTCCAAGAAACAGCCACGTAAAGTCATCTGGACGGCTGCCTGTCAAGAAGTGTTTGACACTCTGAAGCACGCGATGTGCACCGCTCCGGTGCTTAGGACTCCGGACTTTGGAAGAGAATTCATCGTGCAGACAGACGCCTCTGAGCATGGCATTGGAGCTGTGCTCTCCCAACTGAATGATAACGGCCAAGACCAGCCAGTGGCCTTTATTTCTCGAAGGCTACTCCCCCGGGAACAGCGGTGGAGTACGATAGAGCGAGAAGCCTTCGCAGTGGTTTGGGCTTTGAAGAAGCTGAGGCCATACCTCTTTGGCTCTCACTTCCTTATTCAAACCGACCACCGACCCCTTCGCTGGCTCATGCAGATGAGAGGCGAAAACCCCTAATTGTTAAGGTGGTCCATTTCCCTCCAGGGGATCGACTTTCGGGTGGAACATCGACCCGGAGTAGACCACGCCAACGCTGACGGTCTCTCCCGGTTTTTCCGCCTTAGCGATGAGAACTCCCTAGAGGTTGGGAAGCTCTCCGCACTTTCGGCTGGGGGGACGCATGTTAGACCTGTCAGCCCTAGGGTGGTCTTACCCCGTTTTTTTCTCTTTGCGCCTCATTTTTGCCACTACCTTTTTGTTGGACCTAGGTCTCTGGGCGCCTTACCACTGCCAAACAGTGCTGAGGTGCAGGTGCTCTCTCCTAATAAGATGGCTGCCACAGGCCCCTGCTACTGCGGAGTGGCCATTGTACATACACGCACCAGTAGTCAGGATCAGGCTGGGACATAATGTTACAGTATCCATGCCGTCCCCGCCTCTGGGCCTCATAGCCAGACATGAGGGAAGCTTCTAGAACCTTCCAGCTCAGGGAGGAGTTATGTTTTGCCGCCTTTCAGGAGGGTCACCTGACCTAGGGGTATAAGAGGTTTGGAGGGAAACCTAGTTAGTCAGTTGGGGCACCACTGGACCTGGGGGAACCTCTGTCGGAGTCAAGGCTGTGGGGCCTAGGGGGGAGACCTACACTACTGGCACTGACTGGGCCTAGGCACTGCTGTACCAAGATAGATGAGGACCACCTTCCACCTGCTGACCTTGCCCAATGTGAGGGGACCCAGGGAACCACCTCCAGTGTGCCTGCAGGGAACCATCCTGCCTTTATGCCCACCAACTCAACCCCCTTTCCCCTCAAGTAACTGTAACCACAATCAACTTGCTGCAACAATCCAGAAACTACCAAAACTGCCAAGAAACTGTCATCAAGCCACTGCAACCTGTGCATGCAGCTGGGGATCACCAGGTAAAGCGCCGTATGCTGTGCCCTGAAGAAGCGCTGTGTGCCAACCTGCCTGCCTCCCCTGCAAGCGCTGTGTCACCTGAGCGCTGTAATCTCCCAGTCCTAGCGCTGTACCCTTGAAGCGCTGTGTGCCAGGAAGCGCTAACTGGACCCAAAGCGCTGTGTGTCAGAAGAAGCGCTGGGACGAGATCACCACCGCGCCCCCTTCCGGGAGCGTTGGCGCTGTGACCGCGTGTGAAGAAGCGCCGCGTGGGAAGAGGCGCTGTGAGGGAAGACGCGCCAGGGGCCCCCTGTCACCGCCGCGACCCAGGTACCTGTCCGGGGCCGTGTCGCCCCCTTGCGGGAAAGAAGTGAGGCCGGAATCGCCACGAGGCCCGGGAGCAGAGGGAGGACCGCCGCGGTTGCAGCGAAGGCCGCGCTGGGCCCAGAGAGCGTCTCCCAGCAACGAGGGCGCCGACCGCGTCATAGGCCGCGCCCCCAGGAAGCCGCAACGTCATTGGCTCCCGGCTCCGGAGGCCGACGGAGGCCCGGAGCCCGGAGTAGGACAACGTCAGGGGGCTCCACTGCCTGTGGGAGCCCCGGAGCCAGGTCCGCAGTCCCGAGAGGAAGCGCCGCCTCCCCCGGTCTAGGCCCCACGAGTAACTAGGAGCGAGCTGACCGGGGAGGAGGCGCCAGAGGCCCACACGCATACCGGAGCAGCGAGGTGAGCCCGGGAGGCCCTGGGAGGGACTTTATGCCGTCGGGAGGCCTCGCATTAGCAGCGCCACCCCCGCCTACTGTCCCGAGTGGAATAGGAGGGGCCGGAGCCCCCGTGCCTCCATACTGACTGCCTCCCCTACGCCTAAGGCTGGGCCCGGAAGTAGAGAGACTGGGCCGGGCCTACCAACCCCTTGCGTCCCCCTGCCCCATTGAGCCATAAATACACGGGTGTGGGGATCGCTGGGTCCGCAGGAGCTATTACTCGTCTCTGGTAACACCGGCCTGCTGTAAGGTCGCCTATGCCTTGAAAGGTACCGTGATGGGGGGCCTATTTAGCCATGATTATAGGCTGAAGTACCTGCATTAAGTCCCTTAGTGAGGGAAATGTTTCCAATGTTGTGTGAGTGATCTACCTTACGGCCTCCAATGAATTGAATGTACCTACATGAATTGAGCCTTTGTGTTCACCTGCCAAGAGTTGAAATGTTCCTATGTTGTAGGCCTACCTGCTTTGCGACACCCACTGTACTGAATGTGGTTGCGCCTAGGTTGGTACAGGTTCTTCCTCATCTACAGGGTTATGTGCAGCTACATCCTTACTAATTGAATGTCGCTAAATGCATAGAAGTCTATGTCTTGACCTGCAATCTATGACCTACCGTGTTACCTACTTTTCAATGAGGTTATTGCTACTGCCTCCTAATGGCGTAACGTGTTACTGTTATAATGTGCTTGGATGAATTTACGCACTGGTTTTAAGAAGCTAAATGAATTGAAATGTTGCCTAAGATTATCTGCCTCATCTATTGCTGATTTAAACTTGGATAAAGAATCTTGTTTTTACATAACAGCCTGGTGTGGTGTCTCCTTATTGTGTGCGCATTACTGAGTCAGTGTGAGTGTGTGCTGCACAAGTGCTTAACACATTGCCTTCGGGTGCCTTCCTACCTCGCGCCAAGCTACCGTGTCAGAATCGGTGACCCCGCTTCTAACAGGCACTATTTATTATGTTGACATTGTTCATTCCTTTGTACTGTAACAGACGATTTCAATAATTACTCTTTCAAAATGTGCAGTGACACCGAATATTTGGGGGTGTACCCCCAGCAAACTGACTGAGCTCTCACGGATGGGTGCAGTGTGTTCCAGTGATGGACTCCAAATGCCTTGGAGAGTCTGACCCTGTGTTCATACAACTTTTTCCGGGATCCTGGTTGTGATTGGATGGTGGGCCAGTGTATGAAACTGATTCACGTTCACGCAGCGCTCTATATCAAATGTTGTTGACACTTCTGTTTGCCTCTCACGGTGATAACGATGTGGCTCAGGGAAAGGCAGGACCAATCTTTAACTTACATCAGGAAAAACTGCATGTCGCCATATTAATTCGGCCCCAGGGCCGAAGACAATCTTCCATTTTGTATCAGCTCAGCCTGCCTCACTTGCTGATTTTGGCCTAAAGGATCTTGAGCTGTTGTTTCCCTCAGCAGCTGCTTTTCTACTTAAAACTCTCGAAAAATACTTTTTTGGCTCTGCAACATACTGTTTTTTTTTAAAGAAGTAAGCAAAAGCAATGTGAAATAACAGCTGGTAGTTTCCCGTTTCAAGCCAAAATAATGTCTTATTTTGAAGCTCTGCAACTGGATTAAAATCAGATCGGCTGACTTTCTGTTCAAATAAATCATTTGATTTGACTGGAAAGTGAAGGGGTTCGTTGTAAAAATGATCAACTTGCGTAAACTACCACTGCGCTGCTAGCGCCTGACTCCTCGTTTGTTATTGTTGCCATGGAGATGTTTCTTTCCTGATTCCTTTGCCAATCACCGCTAAAGATATTGCTACCATCAGTTTTCTGGGTATCTATAGCACCATTAAATAGTGATGGAAAGAGGGTGCTGGGACGCATTGTGCTTTTTTCATCTACTTTATGAATGATGGTGTGCATTCATGTAGTTTCCAGCCATCGTAAAACCACATCTAAGAGCTAATTGTTTATTTAAATTATTTCCAGTTTTCTACAACGTGAACCAGATCACAGAGGGTCCCATTACGGTGCCGGTCGGACGAGCGTCTGACTGGCATAGTGTCAGAAACTGGACCGCCCGACAAGGAGTCGGCGGTTCAGCTTCCCATATTAGGATGCGACCACCTTCACGGCTGTCGAAAAATTTCTTTCCTGTTGCGTCTTGTGCTGCGGGCTGCAGCACAAGCCGCAATAGGAAATATACACTTTTTAAACATCCATGCACCGTGTGGCAGGCACCATGCGGTGCCTGCTGCGCGATCTATGGATGTTTGAGGGGGACCACAGGTACGGGGGCCCTGCTAGAGACCCCACAGTCCGTTTCCGACTGCCTTTCTATGGCGGTCGGGCCACCATGGAAAGGCTGTAGGAAAAGTGCATCGTAATTCCCATTGTGGTGCCTGAGAAGGCAACGCCTTCATTTTGGGAATTATGATCCTCCCTCTGCCCAGATGGGCTCCTTGAGCCTGTTGGAGGCGGAGCAGATTCCCCTCGCAGGCATCGGTCGGGCCGCCCGTATCATAATAGGGCGGTCGGACAGATGCATCAGATATCAGGCAGAACGCCACCGACGAGCTGTCGGATGGCGTTCCGCCCGACATAGTAATGGGGCCCAGAGTGGCATCAGAATGCACCAGTGAGAGAAGCATACAGTTTTTTAAACAAATGGTTGTATTGGTCAGCTGTGACATGTATGGAGTACAACTCCGAGGCTCACACACAACACCATAATACTTCCCATGTTTACCACACTTTGAGACACACACTCTAGTAGCTGTGCACAACTAGCTAAGTAGCTATTTACTGACCACCAAGAAAGTTCTTTGAGGCCTCTCAAGGGGTAGAAATGTGCTCCGCAAAGGCTATGATGCAATATAATGCAATAGTACAGCTAGGCACTGTGTGTCAATATCAGAACAAAATATGATAAAGCGGTAACAATTAGAAGTATTAAAGATTATGGAGGCACTCAAGTGGGATGGAATTTTAATTGTGGCACAAACTCACTGGTATTATCAAGTTTCAATGCCGTGCCTGTCATGGAGGCGGAGTCTTACTAGGTGGGTTCCCACAGAAAGTGTCGAGTAGCACTAACTTTTTCAAATGGCATGGGAAGGTAAAAGCCGGTGTGTTTGAAGACTGACTCCCTTGTTGGGGTGGAGTTTCACATAGAATCAGATAGGTGCCCATGAAAGACCAGTATCTTCATTTTGTTTCTGAAGATGACAAGGGTTGTGGCCAATCGAGGCAAAGGTTCTGATGTCAGAACTGACTACGGGTGCCATTTTCAGAATTTTCCCGGCTATTCTTGTCAACATACTTGGTGCTTTGACAGGGCTTAGAAATAAATGGGGTGTGGATATAGAACTGATTACTGACAAGGATTGGGATGGCATCCTTTCCCACTGGAAGGATGGCTATATAATTCAATTTCAGAGTCCTCCAATTTAAAATATTGTACAGAGTACACTGACATAGGTCAGCATTGCCTATCATTGGGCTGGTTGATAGTCATTTATGCAGCAATGGTGGTGTGGTGTCTTTCTTCCACATGATCCAGTATGGTAATGCGGGTCAACTGTTTTGGGTGCAGATACACATGGAGCTGACCATAGTTTTGAATGTTGGTTCTACACTGACTCCCTGCATAGCAATATTGGGGATACAGGGGGAGCTGACCATGTCCAAATACAAACAGATTCTACGCATCTCTGTGAAAAGTTGGCCTGGCATATGCTGTCCACTAATTATAGTGGGCACCTTGCACCAGTCCAACCAACCCCTTATTGGAGATAGGTTAAAGACAACCTTTATTGAAAGCTATCCTAGTGGTAGCTATGGAGAGCAGCCTTCAGGCTAAGTCTTGAAGGAATGTAAAGCAGCTTGTTTTACCAGTCTATAATCTCTTGAGTGACCAAATGAAAGAGGACCACACCAGGTATATATTCAAAATATATGTATTTACTACTAAACACACCCCTCTAGTCTCTTTATGAGGCTAGAGTTCGAAGTACATAAGTTATAAGTTAGTTATCTACAGTAATAGCACAAATACACGTTTGAGCCCTAGGGGCGTACCAAACCATATACCAATAAAGTGGTATAAGAACCACGACTGAGCTAAACACAGGGCCTAGAGCCTGTAGAAATGCTTGGACCACAAGGAACCACCCAAGGTAGTGACACAGGGGACCCACGGGGACAGCGTGCAGTGTATGAACACAGCGGCGAATCGCCGTTGACTTCTATGGGGAAAGTCGCGGTTGGAATTTAAAAGAAAAGGGACACTTAGAGGAGGACTTGGAGCAAACCCTTTGAGAACTAGGCTGTTCTAGTGTCAATACCCACGGGAGCACCGGAGTACTCGAGTTACCTCACCCAGGGGAGCCGGGTGCATAGGTGTCTTTCGGGGTCGGGTTTCGTCGTCGCTTTCAATGGGGATCTGCTGCAAAGTGCTGCTGGCGGCCAAGTCGAAAGTGTTCGGGTGGATCCATAGGTGGATTGAAGATTTGAAGAACCTGAAAGCAGAGGGGACAGAGTCTGGGTCACTAGCCAGTGACCAGGAAGGCGATGAGCAGATGCCCACCGATGTCGAGTGCTTCAGGTAGGTTGACGGTCGTCTTGACTCTTCAGCCACGAGGTCCAGGAGGTGTCGACGACAACCAAGAGCTGGATTCGAGCTGTCCCACGACGTCTGTCGATTGCAGGGGTGTCGGCGACCGGATTGGACCCAACAAGCCTTGGCAACGGCAAGTCTCGTGGAAATGGAAGAAGGACGATGTTGCAGACCAGCAAGGTCTGTGGGACTCACCCAGCGAGGGTAAGTCAGGGCACGCCTGGAGCAACCAGGGAGCCCAAGCAGAAGAAGATTGGCCTTCGGGAGGGCCTACTAGCCAACGGACTAGCGACCGCAAAGGAGCCTCGAGTCAACGCACGTGGAGCTGGCTCACAGGACACTCGTGGAGTGGAGGCCAGTGATCTTCGGTGCAGTCGGTGCTGGAGGCTGGGGCTACTCGGAGCCCAAAGCACAACTTCGTGGGAGACCCAGAAGAGGATGCACTAGCAAATGCGATCGGTGTCCAGGGGTCACGGTTCCACGTTACCCACGACAGCTACGGGCCTCAGCTTTGCTGGGGACTCAGGGCAGCCTCGGGGAAGTCTGGAAATCCACCTCTGGTGATGCAAAGACTTTGGCGTCCGGCGGGAGCTTCAGCGATGCAGACCGGACAATTGCTTCTTTGGTGCCTGCCAAGCAGGGGAGTCACTCCTTGACTCCAAGGGAGATTCTTCAGTCCTCTAATCTTGAAGTAGAGCGTCGAAGGTCCAGGATTCTGTGTCAGAGTTTCGTCCAGGTTAATCTAAAGTCCTAAGGACTGGGGTCCCATACTTATACTAAGATAGGGGGTTGGACATACTCTGTGGACCCACCTATGGGAGGGTCAGGGCAGAGGGGTGGTTACACCCCTTTCCCTTTGTCCAGTTTCGCGCCAGAGCAGGGGCTGGAAGCCCCTGAGCCGGTTTGAACTGGGGTATGCACAGGGACACCAAATGTGCCCCCAGTGCAGGACTTCAAAGCACCAGAGAGTGCTCCCGCCCAGCCCCAATACACACTATCCTGTCTGGGGAGGTGCTCACACCTCCCTGGGACAGGAAACCTATTGTCCAGGCCTCCCCTGCCGGAGTTTCGGTCAGCAGCAGGAGGCCAGACTCGTGTCTGTGACAGCGGCATCCATTTTGTGATGCCAGGGCTCTGGAAAGTCAGTACCGGGTATACCGGTGTGTACATGTCTCTCCCTCTAGAAGGGTGGAATGCTACCCACGCCGCCAGAACTGGCGGGGGGGTAGTATTCCAAGATGTTTGACACCAAACACGACATGTTTCCATGCAGCCATCCCAAAGTTAGCATTTAACGCGAGGTTATAATGCGCTTAAGAGTATATGGTCGGGCTGCACTACAAACAGCATCAGAGAAGGGTCTCCGAACACTGAAGAGGGGCCCAGCTCATGCAGGGGCACCCTCTCACATAGGAACCACGCACTCTGCCTTCAGGATTGATAAGGCCTGCCATAGGAGTGACTTATAGGTTTATATGTGTGTATGTATGTAGTGATATAGGTAGCCTATATCACAGTAAGGGGTGCATGCACCGCCTTACCCAGGCTGCAGTAGCAGACCTGTGGTGTCCTTTTGGCTGGCCTTCCAGGGGTGGCACAATACATGCTTCAGCCCCTGGCAGGCCTCTGAGGTACCTATGCCCTGGGTACATAGTATACCATATACTAGGGACTTATAAGGGCACTCCAGATTCCAATCAGAGATGTGCCTAAGGCACATGGAAACCATTTTAGAGAGGAAGCAGCTAGGCTGGGGTTCTGATTAGCAGGGCCCCAGCCAGACTAAAGTCGAAAAACAGTGAAGCATCAGCAAAAAGTGGGGGTACCCATGTGAAGCAGATCCTACTCTCCTACACAACCCCCCAAACGTAGGGACATTAAACTAACCTTGCCCAGTTAAGTCTTCATGTTCTAAGTGGAAGTACCTAGAGAGTCCATCTGCATTGGCATGGTTACTCCCAGGTCTATGTTCCTCTGTGAAGTCCATCCCCTGTAGGGAAATGGACCACCTAAGCAGTTTGGGGTTTTCACCCTTCATTTGTTTTAGCCATAAGAGGGGCTTATGGTCGGTTTGAACAAGGAAGTGAGTACCAAACAAGTATGGCCTCAACTTCTTCAGAGCCCAGACCACAGCAAAGGCCTCCCTCTCAATGGCTGACCAACGTTTCTCTCTAGGGGTCAGCCTTCTGCTAATAAAAGCTACTGGCTGATCCTGACCTTCATCATTCAATTGTGACAGTACAGCCCCTACCCCCAATTCAGATGCATCTGTTTGGACAATGAACTTCTTGGAGTAATCAGGACTCTGTAGAATGGGAGCAGTGCACATGGCCTGCTTTAGGTCATCAAATGCCTTTTGACAGCTAACTGTCCACTGAACCTTTTTGGGCATTTTCTTGGAAGTTAAGTCATTCAGGGGTGTCACTATTGATCCATACCCCTTGACAAATCTCCTATAGTACCCAGTCAGGCCTAAAAAGGCTCTCACCTGAGTCTGGGTAGTTGGAGCACTTGCTCTGCAGTGGTTGAACCTGGCCTCCACCCACAAGGTGGCCCAGGTACACAACCTGACTCTGCCCTATCTGGCACTTTGTGGCCTTGATAGTCAGGCCTGCTTTCTGCAGGGCCTGCAAAACATTTCTGAGGTGGACCAGGTGATCCTCCCAGGTGGAGCTAAAGACAGCAATATCATCTAGATATGCTGCACTATAGGCTTCCAGACCTGTAAGGACTGTATTCACCAACCTCTGAAAAGTGGCAGGTGCATTCTTCAGACCAAAGGGCATCACCACAAATTGATAATGCCCACTAGGGGTTGAGAATGCTGTCTTTGGCTTTGCATCATCAGCTAGTCTGATCTGCCAGTAGCCAGCTGTCAGGTCAAATGTGCTTAGATACTTGGCTGAGGCCAAAGTGTCTATTAGCTCATCTGCCCTAGGTATTGGATGGGCATCAGTCCTAGTGACTGCATTGAGACCCCTGTAGTCCACACAAAACCTCATCTCTCTTTTCCCACCATTGGTGTGAGGTTTTGGAACAAGGACCACTGGACTAGCCCAAGGGCTATCTGAGGGTTCAATAACTCCCAAATCCAACATCTTCTGGACTTCTGTCCTGATACAGTCCCTGACATGGTCAGGTTGCCTATAAATCTTATTTTTAATAGGCAGACTGTCCCCAGTGTCCACTTCATGAGTGCACCAGGTAGTCTGACTGGGTGTCAGTGAGAATATGTGCCTGAACTGATTGAGCACCTGTCTGCAATCAGTTTGCTGCTGGGCAGTGAGGCTGCCTGCCAAGGCTGCACCATCCACTGACCCATCATCAGGGTTCTGTGAGAGCAGGTCAGGGAGTGGGTCACTCTCTTCCTCCTGTCCCTCATCAGTAGCCATGAGCAAGCCCATGTCTGCCCTGTCCACATATGGTTTTAACCTGTTGACATGGAGAACCCTGTGGGGACTCCTGGGTGTTCCTAGGTCGACTAAATAGGTAACCTCACCCTTCTGTTCAACAATGGTATGGGGTCCACTCCATTTGTCTTGGAGAGCTGCTGGGGCCACTGGCTCCAACACCCACACCTTCTGTCCTGGCTGGTAAACAGTCAGTACAGCCTTTGGTCATGCCAGGCTTTTGAAGTTCCTGGCTAGCCTCAAGGTTTTTAGTTGCCTTTTTCATGTACTCAGCCATCCGGGAGCGGAGACCAAGTACATAGTCCACTATGTCTTGCTTTGGGGGCTTGAGAGGTAACTCCCATCCTTCCTTCACCAAGCACAATGGACCCCTGACAGGGTGACCAAACAAAAGTTCAAAAGGGCTGTAGCCAACCCCCTTTTGAGGCACCTCCCTGTATGCAAATAAAAGGCAGGGCAAGAGTATGTCCCATCTTCGCCTAAGCTTTTCTGGGAGCCCTTTAATCATGCGACTGCAACGCATACAAAACACCTCCGAACGCCTGATCCTCGACGTACCACGCCACAGCCACATCACCCCCCACTTGAGGAACCTGCACTGGCTCCCCGTCGACAGGAGGATCACCTTCAAACTCCTCATCCACGCACACAAGGCACTCCACAAAACTGGCCCAGCCTACCTCAACAGACGACTCTTCTTCTACGTCCCCAACCGCCAGCTCCGCTCCGCCGACCTCTCCCTCGCCACCGTCCCTCGCATTCGAAGAACAACCACCGGCGGCAGATCCTTCTCACACCTCGCCGCCAAGACCTGGAACACCCTTCCACTAAGCCTACGACAGACCCAAGACCTGCTGACCTTCAGGAGGCTACTCAAGACCTGGCTGTTCGACCAGTAGCAGCATCCCCCCCCCTTCCCTCTCCCCAGCGCCTTGAGACCCTCGCGGGTAAGTAGTGCGCTCTACAAATTCTGTGATTGATTGATTGATTGATGCCCTTCAAGGTTTTGTTGAATCTCTCAACTAAACCATTGCATTGTGGGTGATAGGGTGTGGTGAACTTGTAAGTCACTCCACACTCCTTCCACATTGCTTTTAAGTATCCAGACATAAAGTTAGCACCCCTGTCTGATACAACCTCCTTAGGGAAGCCCACTCTTGAGAAAATTCCCAGGAGGGCTCTTGCCACCACAGGTGCTGTAGTGGTCCTAAGGGGAATAGCCTCTGGGTACCTGGTGGCATGATCCACTACCACCAGGATAAACCTGTGCCCAGATGCTGTTTGGGGATCCATGGGACCAACAATGTCAATCCCCACCCTTTCAAAGGGAACCCCCACCACAGGTAGTGGTATCAGGTGGGCCTTTGTAGTGCCACCTGCCTTGCCACTGGCCTGGCAGGTTACACAGGAGCGACAAAACTCCTTGGTGTCTTCAGACATGTGGGGCCAGTGAAAGTGAGGGACAATTCTGTCCCAAGTCTTGTTCTGGCCCAGGTGACCTGCTAAGGGAATGTCATGGGCTAGGGTCAATAGGAAGCCCCTGAACTTCAGAGGTATAACCAACCTCCTGGTGGCACCAGGCTTGGGGTCTCTACACTCTGAGTACAAGAGTCCATCATCCCAATACACAGTATGGGGACCACTAGCTTTCCCAGCAGCCTCAGCAGCAGCTTGCTGTCTGAGGGGTTCAAGAGAGGGGCAGCTCTGCTGCTCCTGGCTCAGATCTGCCCTGGAAGGGCCCCTGTCCCCAAGAACTCAACCTGGTCAGGTTCAAGCTCCTCTGGGACAGTTCCTTCCTCAGGACTGAGATCATCCCCCTCAAGAGACTGATCTTCCTTCTGAGCCAAGGGGAAGGCACTGCCTTTACCCTACTACTCCTCTTCTTGGAGGGCACTTGGTCCATTATTCCAGAATCCAAGGCCTGTTCAGTGTTAGACATTTTGGCTTGTGACCTGGTCACAGCAAACACATCTGCAGGGATGCCCAGCATTTCTGCATGGGTCCTGAGCTCCACTTCTGCCCAAGCTGAAGTTTCTAAGTCATTGCCAAGCAAGCATTCAACGGGTAGGTCTGCACTTACCACAACCTTCTTAAGGCCAGTTACCCCTCCCCAGGAGAAGTTCACAACTGCCAGAGTATGGTCTGTTCTGACGTTGCTAGCATTGGTCACTTGGTACATTTCACCAAGTATAATCTGCCCAGGATTCACAAGGTCTTGTGTCACCATGGTGACACTTGCCCCTGTGTCCCTAAATGCCAAAGCCTCTTTTCCATTGATTAAGGGCTGTTGCCTGTACTTGCCCAGATTACTGGGACTCACAGAGGAGGTCACATCCATGCCTCCATCACAGACTAGGACAGCCTGAGTGAGTTCTCTGACTAGGTCAGAGCTCATCTCCTTACCCAGGGTCAACCCTACTAAACCCTTGGCTTGTGTAGTCCCACCACCAATTGTAACTGCACTAGGGGAGCAGGTGCCTTAGGGGCATTGGTGGGGGCTGGAGTAGAGTCTTTGGACTTGGTGCAATCACTGGTCCAGTGGGTCTTTTGCTTACAGACCTTGCACCATGGTTTCTTTTGGCCTCTTCCCTTGTTAGACTGTGAATCCCCACCTGAAGAAGATTTTTGGGGGCCTTGTGAAGACTTTTGGTCTTTACCCTTCTCCCCACCCTTATCAGAGTTTTTAGAATCTTGCTTCTTAGGGTCACCACCTTGGTTCTGTACCTTCTGCCTCACCCTGGTTCTGACCCATTTGTCTGCCTTCTTTCCCAATTCTTGGGGAGAGGTCAGATCAGAGTCCACCAGGTGCTGATGCAACAGCTGATTTTGACAATTATTAAGGATCTGCTCCCTCATGATAAGATTGTACAATCCTGTGAAGTCACCTACCTTACTGCCCAATAACCAACCTTCCAGAGCCTTGGCAGAACAATCAACAAAGTCCACCCAGTCTTGAGTCTGTGCCTTTTGGGTATCTCTGAACTTTAACCTGTATTGTTCAGTGGTTAGGCCAACCCCATCAATTAGAGCACTCTTCAAGAATTTGTAATTGTCAGCATCCTCCTCTCTAACAGTGAGGAGCTTATCTCTACCTTTGTCTGCAAAGGAGAGCCACAAGATTGCTGCCCACTGCTCCTGAGGGACCCTCTGTACTTTACAGGCCCTCTCTAGAGCAGTTATCCATTTGTGGATGTCATCCCCACTCTGGTAGGGAGGGACAATCTTGCTCAGGTTTCTATGGTCATAAGACCTTTCCCTATCTCTGGGGAAATTGCTGCCACCATGGGACTCTAGTCCCATCTTTTTCTCTCTTTGTAGAGATCTAGGGACTCCCTGTCTATAGCCAACTGCTGTTTTCTGAGTTCAAGCTGGGCTTGCTCATACTCAATCAGTCTCTTTCTCCTGTCATGAGAGGATTCTCTCTTATGAGAGGAGACAGAGGTCCCTATTGAGGTGTCAGAGTGGTTAGACTCCTGAGAAGGAGATCTAGACCTTCTGGGCACACTCACAATTCTTCCTGGGGGACAAAGGGAGGTCATTCTGATCCTCCTCCTCCTCCACAGGAGGAATTGCGTTCTCCAGGTCAAGGTCATTTTCACCTTCCTGGCCAGTTTTAGAGGGGGGGGGGCCTGGGTTTCTTCACCCCTGACCCCTTCCTCTTTTTCTGCCCCACCCTCTCTGCCTACCCCTTCAGACCCTAGGGGCCTGCTGAGATCATCAGCCAGTAACACCTCCCTGAGGTGTTGGGTGCTGGCACTTTTGCCTGCCTTCAGCTTCCTAGTATTGCATAATGCTCTCAATTCCAAGAATGGGAGTTTATCATACTTGGAGGGAAGAAGCCCACTGGCTTCTGGCAAGGACTCACTGGGTCCTGGCTTTGAAGACATTACTAGTGAGGTGTGGTGTATGCACTACCTACTCTAGTGTGGCCTACTAAACTCTCTTGAGTTGTAGAAAGGGTGTGCTATCCCTTAACACACAACTCTAAGTTCAGTAGAACTTACTGTATACTAAGCTTGATTTATATGTACCTTAGGTACCCTTAGTGGTTTTCAGTTGATCAATTCAATTGAGATTATCTGGTAAAACAATAGCAAGCTGGAATCCCACACGCTGCACACCAATGTGAGAAGTTGGCCTGGCATATGCTGTCCACTAATTATAGTGGGCACCTTGCACCAATCCAAACAACCCCTTATTGGAGATAGGTTAAAGACAACCTTTATTGAAAGCTATCCTAGTGGTAGCTATGGAGAGCAGCCTTCAGGCTAAGTCTTGAAGGAATGTAAAGCAGCTTGTTTTACCAGTCTATAATCTCTTGAGTGACCAAATGAAAGAGGACCACACCAGGTATATATTCAAAATATATGTATTTATTGCTAAACACACCCCTCTAGTCTCTTTATGAGGCTAGAGTTTGAAGTACATAAGTTATAAGTTAGTTATCTACAGTAATAGCACAAATACACGTTTGAGCCCTAGGGGCGTACCAAACCATATACCAATAAAGTGGTATAAGAACCACGACTGAGCTAGACACAGGGCCTAGAGCCTGTAGAAGTGCTTGGACCACAAGGAACCACCCAAGGTAGTGACACAGGGGACCCACGGGGACGCGTGCAGTGTATGAACACAGCCGCGAATCGCCGTTGACTTCTATGGGGAAAGTCGCGGTTGGAATTTAAAAGAAAAGGGACACTTAGAGGAGGACTTGGAGCAAACCCTTTGAGAACTAGGCTGTTCTAGTGTCAATACCCACGGGAGCACCGGAGTACTCGAGTTACCTCACCCAGGGGAGCCGGGTGCATAGGTGTCTTTCGGGGTCGGGTTTCGTCGACGCTTTCAATGGCGATCTGCTGCAAAGTGCTGCTGGCGGCCAAGTCGAAAGTGTTCGGGTGGATCCAAAGGTGGATTGAAGATTTGAAGAACCTGAAAGCAGAGGGGACAGAGTCTGGGTCACTAGCCAGTGACCAGGAAGGCGATGAGCAGATGCCCACCGATGTCGAGTGCTTCAGGTAGGTTGACAGTTGTCTTGACTCTTCAGCCACGAGGTCCAGGAGGCGTCGACGACGACCAGGAGCTGGATTCTAGCTGTCCCACGACGTCTGTCGATTGCAGGGGTGTCGGCGACCGGATTGGACCCAACAAGCCTTGGCAACGGCAAGTCTCGTGGAAATGGAAGAAGGACGATGTTGCAGACCAGCAAGGTCTGTGGGACTCACCCAGCGAGGGTAAGTCAGGGCACGCCTGGAGCAACCAGGGAGCCCAAGCAGAAGAAGATTGGCCTTCGGGAGGGACTACTAGCCAACGGACTAGCAACCGCGAAGGAGCCTCGAGTCGACGCACGTGGAGCTGGCTCACAGGACACTCGTGGAGTGGAGGCCAGTGATCTTCGGTGCAGTCGGTGCTGGAGGCTGGGGCTACTCGGAGCCCAAAGCACGACTTCGTGGGAGACCCAGAAGAGGATGCACTTGCAAATGCGATCGGTGTCCAGGGGTCACGGTTCCACGTTACCCACGACAGCTACGGGCCTCAGCTTTGCTGGGGACTCAGGGCAGCCTCGGGGAAGTCTGGAAATCCACCTCTGGTGATGCAAAGACTTCGGCGTCCGGCGGGAGCTTCAGCGATGCAGACCGGACAATTGCTTCTTTGGTGCCTGCCAAGCAGGGGAGTCACTCCTTGACCCCAAGGGAGATTCTTCAGTCCTCTAATCTTGAAGTAGAGCGTCGAAGGTCCAGGATTCTGTGTCAGAGTTTCGTCCAGGTTAATCTAAAGTCCTAAGGACTGGGGTCCCATACTTATACTAAGATAGGGGTTGGACATACTCTGTGGACCCACCTATGGGAGGGTCAGGGCAGAGGGGTGGTTACACCCCTTTCCCTTTGTCCAGTTTCGCGCCAGAGCAGGGGCTGGAAGCCCCTGAGCCGGTTTGAACTGGGGTATGCACAGGGACACCAAATGTGCCCCCAGTGCAGGACTTCAAAGCACCAGAGAGTGCTCCCGCCCAGCCCCAATACACACTATCCTGTCTGGGGAGGTGGTTACACCTCCCTGGGACAGGAAACCTATTGTCCAGGCCTCCCCTGCCGGAGTTTCGGTCAGCAGCAGGAGGCCAGACTCGTGTCTGTGGCAGCGGCATCCATTTTGTGATGCCAGGGCTCTGGAAAGTCAGTACCGGGTATACCGGTGTGTACATGTCTCTCCCTCTAGAAGGGTGGAATGCTACCCCGCCGCCAGAACTGGCGGCGGGGTAGTATTCCAAGATGTTTGACACCAAACACAACATGTTTCCGTGCAGCCATCCCAAAGTTAGCATTTAACGCGAGGTTATAATGCGCTTAAGAGTATATGGTCGGGCTGCACTACAAACAGCATCAGAGAAGGGTCTCCGAACGCTGCAGAGGGGCCCAGCTCATGCAGGGGCACCCTCTCACATAGGAACCACGCACTCTGCCTTCAGGATTGATAAGGCCTGCCATAGGAGTGACTTATAGGTTTATATGTGTGTATGTATGTAGTGATATAGGTAGCCTATATCACAGTAAGGAGTGCATGCACCACCTTACCCAGGCTGCAGTAGCAGACCTGTGGTGTCCTTTTGGCTGGCCTTCCAGGGGTGGCACAATACATGCTTCAGCCCCTGGCAGGCCTCTGAGGTACCTATGCCCTGGGTACATAGTATACCATATACTAGGGACTTATAAGGGCACTCCAGATTCCAATCAGAGATGTGCCTAAGGCACATGGAAACCATTTTAGAGAGGAAGCAGCTAGGCTGGGGTTCTGATTAGCAGGGCCCCAGCCAGACTAAAGTCGAAAAACAGTGAAGCATCAGCAAAAAGTGGGGGTACCCATGTGAAGCAGATTCTACTCTCCTACAATCTCGAGCCAGATGTTGGTGCGGAACAATATTACGCTGGAAGTCCAAGATCCCTCACTCTTGGCAACTATACGAGGGGGATAAACTGGTGTATGACCCCAGAGAAGTCCATCTCTGATGGAATGTGATATCACAGGAAGTGGGGAAAGTCAGGGCCCAATGGAGGAATAGTTGATTCGGTCTCTATCTGCTGGTGTATTTTTGACAATGGAGAGCAGGTAATTTCCTGGAATTGGTGGCGTAGTAAGATTGGGTTCAGGACTGAAGAAAAAATTCCTAGTTGGAGCTTTGTGTACCCCTCTTCTTGTCTCTAACACTACTGAGATAACTCAATTGTGTTGACTCGACCTGAAGATGTACATACTACTTTGATCCAATTGTAGATTGTTCTTATGTGTTCTGTTTTACAAGTCTAATAACATTATTTATAGCAAAAAGATTCTACAGTATTGTGCCACATCAACTAGTTTGAGGACAGACCCAATATCCTGAGGCTAGCATGAACCCTCTTACTTATACAACTGTTTTGACATTAGGCTTGGCGTAAATAACGCACATGCGCTGCTTGTGTACAGTGGAATCTGGAATAATTTGTTCTGTTAGCAGATTAGCAGCCCATTTCAAGTTGGAAAACTAATGTTTCAATGAACATTTAACACCTGCTAATTTGCTAATCTTAGGGCCATACAAAGCAGGCATGACAGTTATACGGTAGGAAGGCAATTTAGAGAACACTATGCTAGAAAAGTGGAGCTGTTGAGTTACTTTGGCATCGACAAGTTTGAGAACGAAGTAAAAGCATGGCATCATGGACTAGCACTACAAAGACTGAAATGTATATATATTGTGGATCTGGAGTGTAAAGTTGCAATTGGACTGAATTCAGAACTGGAGTTAGCGATGCATTGACTAGGAAATTTATAGTACGCTTTGTGGATGTTGATTATTGAGTAATGGAGTCATTTTCACAAGCTAGATGACAATACAGTATATGTTGCAATGATTTTTAGGCTACCAATAAAGAATCCAAATAATTAGCGAGGCAAAGTTATGCCAATTGTTTGTATAAAGGACACAGTTGCAAAGATAAATGTATCGAAATGTCTATCCAAGAACACACAAGTTCGCACAACTGGACAAACCTGGAACAATGATGATTGATCTATTAGTAGATCTGGCAGGCCGAAGCATAGTTTTATGTAAATTAACATCTCTAAAATAGGTCTACAATTGTAACGTATAACTTGACATCATCTTAGAGAAACAATATTTTTGAAACGCAGACTATAATTGTATATAGATAAAAAAAACTACTTACAGTATCAATATTTCTGCAGGATACATAATCTTCCCACAGATCCTTCACCTTAAAATTTTCTTTCAGGTATTAGACACGTCTGGGAAATTTTTACCCCCAATAGCTCCTCGGCTCAAGGATGACCATGTGGCTGCCCAGTAGATATCAGCCACTGGAAAGCCTCTGGTGAGAGCAGTGGAAACAGCCATGTCCCCAGTGGAGCGGGCGTGAAGGCCCTCCTAAGGATACTTCTTGGTTATTGCAAAGCAGTCATACAGAGGATGACCCAAAGAGAAATGGTATGTTTTGTCACCACCTAGCCCTTTTTATCTCTGTGAAAGTGCACAGAGAGCTGACCATCCACTCTGTCATGTTGAGTGTGGTTGGTGTAATAAGACAACACTCACCTGGAGTTCAGCCATTCCTTCTTGGCTGGATGAGGAGGAGAGTGGAGGGAAGCAGGAGAAAAGAACGATGCCAGAGCAACTGCCTGACTCATATGAACAGTAAATACCACCTTGACACAACAAGAATGATTAGGTGCAGATACCCAACTTATCAAGGTAGATAACTGTAAGAGGCGGACAAACTGAGAATTTTAAGCTGGCTGACCACATGAGCACCAACAATACTGTCTTCAAAGTAAGAAGAAACCAAGCTGGGTGACTCTGCATCTGGTTGAATGGGGACACTATTAAGAAAGTCAGCAGTGGATTTCAATCTCACTGAGAAACGATGAACGGGGAGGGAGGAAAGTAAACCTTTTAGAAAAAGAGTTGCTTGTGGTGACCTAAACACTCGTGATGGCTGGTCTAGAAAGTACATGAATGCAAACAGGGCAGCTAAATAGCACTTAACTGTAGCCACTGACTGTTCCTAATGTGCAAGAGACAGTGCATATCACAAGGCTGCATATCCCAAGATGCCAGAAAGGTGGAATTTAAAATGTTCCAGGCCTTCTGACTTATGCCATTGAACAAAGTTATTCCAGCGAGTTGCATAAATGCATTTCACAGCAGTTTTCCCATTGGTCAAAATGATGTCCGCAACTTCACCAGGAAGGCAGATGGACTGTAACTGACACCACTCCATCTCCATGAGTGCCGAAGCATTGTTTGGGGTTTGCAGTGAAAAACATGACCATTCTGCTAAAAGATCCGATTCACTTTTGGAGAGGAAGAGGGGTCCGAATGCTGAATGCAGCAAATCAGTGTACCAGATCCTCTTTGCCCATTTCAGGAGACGAGCAGGATTGGGTGCGTTCAATTCTTCTGCACCTTTTGGAGAACTTTTGCCAGATGTGGAATCTATGGAGATGTGTGCAGCAGGACCTGCAATCAATTCATCATGAAGGCATTCCATAGGGAACCATTTAGAGGAATGTGTATGGTTGGAAGTTTATGTTCTAGTCTACACATGGAAACAGCAATCTGATGAAGATCACCTATATCATTTCGGGTATAGTTCTCCCTCATGGATGTCCAGCAAGAGGCGACTGAAAGCATCCTCACTCATGTTGAGGGAACGTACAAGAGGACCACTACGGGAAAATTTCCAGTTGCTGAGTCCACTGCCACAAGGAAATCATCTCCCAATACAGCGTCCATGATCCCACATTGCCCTGATGGTTAACATAATGGATGGATGGTGGTGATGTCAGAATCTGAATGTCACTCCCTGAAATGGAAGGGAGAAATGCCTTCATAGCAAAATCGACTGTCAACTTGTATAACACACTTATGTACAGATGCTGCTCCAACGGGGTTCAAAATCTTGCGTGTTATGTCACACAAATAGACAACCCAGCCCAGCAAGGAGGCATCTGTGACTACGGTAGCCTGTGTCTGTGGTGGGCTGAACGGATGACTCACCACAAGGTTAGAGTGGTCCAGTTACCAGTGCAAATCTAGGTGAACTGATTGGAAGGTCTGTACTTGAGAGAGAGGCACCTGTGAAGTTGGAGGCACTATTTCTTCAGGTGCACTGAAGGGCCCTCATCTACCATGTGGTACCATCTGGATGCATGAGGCTATGAGCCCAAGAAGGCATAAAACATGCAGAACTGGGATCCGTGGCTGAGTCAGAAACTTCAGAGGAGGAGGAAAAGCCTAATTCGTGTCATGTCCAGAACCGCTCCTTTGAAAGTTAACATCTACGTTAGAGTGAAGTGAATATTTTGATCATGTACTGAAGTTGTTCCATGAGCAGCAGCGTCGACTCCACTTTCATAAGTAAGTCATCCAGATATGGAAATACGTGGACTCCTGATCAGTGCAGTTAAGGCACCATAACTGCCAGCACGTTTGTAAAGACACCATCAGTGATCAGACCATGCATCAATACTATGAACTGAGTGCTGGGATCCCATGATAAGCCTCATGTAATGTCTGAGGGCAGGGAGATTTGGAAGATGAAAATAGGTGACCTTGAAATCCAGGGCAAGTTCATTATTTGGGGATCTAGAATGGGTCTTAGGCAGATACTAAATCTTCTACTGCTGCTACTGGTGTCGGTCTTTACAAGATCCACCTCTGCCCTGAAATGAGGAGTAAAGTTGTTGGAGTGTCTGAATCAGTCTGTGCGATAAATGTCACTGCTCTATCTGAATTACCCTGGAATAGCCTCAAAATGTCCTGTACTGTTTGCGGAACTGTCTTGGTTTGGAGGCCCGGCCAAGCGAGCAACCCCTAGCTTTACTATTCTTGAAGTGTTCCAGGGGGGAGTCGGTCTTTTTACTGAACAGGCACTCTCCATCAAAGTGCATGTCCATGGGGTTACCTGCCTGGACATCTTCGGAGAAGCTACTGGGATGCATCCAAGCATGGTGGTGCTGCATGACAACCATGCTTGTGAATGAAACCATTGTGTCCACAGAGTTCAAGATCTGTTTGAAGGCATTCAACCGAACGAGAAACAATGCTTTCATTTTGGTCCATTACCTTTACCTCTTCATTCAATGTTTATATCACAATATAGTGCAGAATACTTTGCCCCTTTTATAAATGCTGACTCATTTGCATTCCTCACGTGCATATTCTCTAAACAGGGTGAAAGAGAACTGACTGGAAGTATGGTTCAAGTGACTATATATTTGATATTTGCTTTATCAGCAAAAAATATTGAAATAATAATCATTTGAAAATATGAAATGCATACTCTCTTGTTAATGCTGTACAAACGTAAACATTTACAATCTATCTGATCGTTGTATTTGGCTTCCATTGCAACACTTTTAAGTGAATACCCAATTCACAATCCGGTTAGTCACTGCTGTAACTTCACAACTGTGGTTAACCACAGTTTTGAGGTCACCCAGGGAGAGCACTTGTTTCCCCTTTGTTCTGCCGCCTCACCCAGTATGATGGCGGAATGGTGGATGGTAGTCTCACCCACCTAATTCTGTTCCTCCCTGGTCTCCACAGAACCAAGGGAGGCGGGACAATGCAAATGGTGGTGTTTTTGCAAAAACGCCTTTTTCTCTGTCAGCACGGGACTGCAAATATCTACACTGAGGAGATATGAAGCCTCATTGACAAGCAGCACTCACAGAACCTCTGTCAGCGCTGTACCAACTCTCTGCTCTCAATGTGAGAGTGCGGCTTTTGGCTAGAAGGTGGTTAAACTACACAGAGGGCGGTTGGTGGGAGTGGTTAGCACAACACGAGGTGTTTATTTTAGCCAATTTTCTTGAAGAAAGGGGGCTGGTGGTTGGATGGAAATAAGCAGATGGTGGTGTGGGTGGGTGGCAGGAGGACAGGTGTTTTTAAAAAAAAACTTTTTTAATTCATGTTATTTTTGGCACCTCAAATTCTCCTCTACTCCTGCATATATATTGGAAGCAGAGGTAGGGGATTTGGGATGGCCATATACAATATAAAAGTACTTATTTTCTAAGTCAGGGGTCTTCAAATTGGGAGGGCAGCCCCCCTAGGGGGCCTTGAGTGATCCCTGGGTGGGGCGCCAGGCTCTGGCCAAAAGAAGCATTATGCTGATAACAGTGCTTTGTTTTAAGCTGAAAAAAATGAGCAGCAGTAAACCGCTCTGTAATGAGACAACACTAACAACTTTTTTCTTTTATATCCTAGCTGGGAGTACGTGTCAAAAGGGAAGGGACTCCAAATATTCTTGAAAACCCCCACCCCCATTTCCAATAATAACACTGTGCATACTTTTACATGTTAGTAAAGCCTGCCTGACCAGAATAGTTTGTTTGGCAATCATGCCTTTGATTGCATTTATAAAACGAACGGTAACAGAACTTAACTGCAATGTTTAAATAAGTCTAGACATATTTAAACATTGGCAATTGAATAGAATAATTGTGAAAAAATCGGAGGGGGGGCACAGCATTAAAAGGTTTGAAGACTACAGGTTTAATTGATGTCATTCAGAACACCTTGGGAAACACATCCCAATTATTCACAGTTACTTATCTATAATTCTATTTCAATCAAGAACCACGACTAACCTGTGTCTCCTACTGGAATAACTTTCTGTGATTTGTGGAGGAAGGGATCTTAGGTGCCAGGGCCAAAGCCGGTGAACGGTTGTCTGAGTGCTGTCTTGCCTCTGGATTATGTATTAGTTTTGGTTGTTGTGCTTGCTCTCCCATTTCCCCCCTAAATTCTATGTTCGCTCTCGACCAAGGATTCCACCGTTGATGCTACCTGCTTCCTTCAATTGTGGCTTAGATTCCCTGTCGTCTGCTGTTACAAAGCCATTAAACATAATCACCAATACCTTCATTTCTCAATTCTTTTAAAAGTTTATGCAACATAGTGAAACTTTGCTAGTTTTTCTACCCATAGTAAACATTTGGAATCCACCTTTGAAAACTCTTTTGTGAATCCCCTGAAGTATGAGAGACATATGGTTGACACGATCAGGCTCTCTCTCACTGCTGTCTCTCACTCCCAGTCCCACTTCCCTCAAGGGCTTATTTATGCTAGTCTTGCTTATTCGTATCTGGGTGGAGCTACAGTCTGGCAAGAGGGGAAGATTGTCTTCAGACACTGTTGATAAACACATGCAAATCCTGATATATTGGCAGTGCTTAATTTGTGAAAGAAAGAGTGCTGGTGTCTGAATCTCTGCTCAGAAGTCCGCAGCTCCGCAGCCTCTGCAATTGAACGTTGGTGCGCCGAAAACCAAGTCTGGTAGTCTTAAATCCACCTCATGCCTCTTTAATGCACTACTGGGCATCCTTTGCCCCTTTATCTCACTCCTGCACGTCCCTTCATTCTCCCTTTGTGGCATTTTTCCGTCTTTCTCTTCCTCTATCTTTCCGATTTGTTTGTTTTTACCTCTTCTGCTTCTCTCAGTAAACATCTGATGGGAAAAATAAGTGCCGGTCTCCAAAAATAAGAGCCGGACCCCAGAAACTGGTGCCAGTTGCCCCCACTGGCAACCGTCGGCTCAAATCAAGCACTGCATGTAACCGTGTGCCACCACTGCTTTATTGAGTCTTCAGTAGTCAGATGTGTGAGCCATGTCAGGATGGATGAATATGTGAAGAACTAAAGTTAAATTAGAAGTTGTATCTTTCCCTAAAGACAGGTGCCATGTAGATTATAGCTGTAATGATGGGTCGAGAGGAAGCCATATCATTGCATGGATGCATGGCAGGCACTTTACCCCACCGAAACATGGCCGCAGCACCAGTTTTGTGTTCTGCCATGAGCAGTGGCCATGAAGCAGCTGCGCCATGAGAGAATCTGCTTGATAGATGTAGACACAATCTTCGTTGTTGGCAGGGGGCATGCGAAGGCATAGTGCGGATGCTGTGGCAGCAGTCTCAGGTCAAACACCAACAAACCGCAACTAATTCTGCAGCTCCGGCCATCATCTGTAACAAAGTTTTCAGAATGTCCCTTATCTAGTGATGTCTGTCAATGTTTTAGTGTCCATAATGTCCCTTCTTTATAATATGTCTAATTCACTTTTAGATTTAAGAACGTCACTGTGTTTAATGATGCCTGATTGGGTTTTAGATCCCAGAATATCTGATGGTGTTGGACTGGGTTTTAGATCCCAGAACGTCTGAGGGTGTTTGACTGAATTTTAGATATCATAATGTCTGATGGTGTTTGGCTGGGTTTTAGATCTCATAATGTCTGATGGTGTTTGACTGGGTTTTAGATCCCAGAACGTCTGAGGGTGTTTGACTGGGTTTTAGATTCCAGAATGTCTGAGGGTGTTTGACTGGGTTTTAGATCCCAGAACGTCTGAGGGTGTTTGACTGGGTTTTAGATTCCAGAATGTCTGAGGGTGTTTGACTGGGTTTTAGATCCCAGAACGTCTGAGGGTGTTTGACTGGGTTTTAGATTCCAGAATGTCTGAGGGTGTTTGACTGGGTTTTAGATCCCAGAACGTCTGAGGGTGTTTGACTGAATTTTAGATCTCATAATGTCTGATGGTGTTTGACTGGGTTTTAGATCCCAGAACGTCTGAGGGTGTTTGACTGAGTTTTAGATCCCAGAACGTCTGAGGGTGTTTGACTGGGTTTTAGATCCCAGAATGTCTGATGGTGTTTGACTGGGTTTTAGATCCCAGAACGTCTGAGGGTGTTTGACTGGGTTTTAGATCCCAGAACGTCTGAGGGTGTTTGACTGGGTTTTAGATTCCAGAATGTCTGAGGGTGTTTGACTGGGTTTTAGATCCCAGAACGTCTGAGGGTGTTTGACTGAATTTTAGATCTCATAATGTCTGATGGTGTTTGACTGGGTTTTAGATCCCAGAACGTCTGAGGGTGTTTGACTGGGTTTTAGATCCCAGAACGTCTGAGGGTGTTTGACTGGGTTTTAGATTCCAGAATGTCTGAGGGTGTTTGACTGGGTTTTAGATCCCAGAACGTCTGATGGTGTTTGACTGGGTTTTAGATCCCAGAACGTCTGAGGGTGTTTGACTGGGCTTTAGATCTCATAATGTCTGATGGTGTTTGACTGGGTTTTAGATTCCAGAATGTCTGAGGGTGTTTGACTGGGTTTTAGATCTCATAATGTCTGATGGTGTTTGACTGAATTTTAGATTCCAGAATGTCTGTCTGTTGGATGATGTGTAGTTGAGTTTTGAGACCTGATGCGACATCATTCCAGAGAGCACACTGTAAGGCAGTAGATACATTGTTTATGTGTATAAGTTACCTCATGATCTGTGCGCCCGGACTGCTACAGTTGCACATGGTAAAAGGCAGATAAGAGCTGACTGATATCTCAGGAGGTGAGGGGTTTAGCCTTGATTTTCTGAAAACAACTCGAATGAAAGTATTTTGTTATTGTATTTGCTCAGATACAGTATTCTCAACTGCTTTTGATGCAGTCATAACAAGGCCCGGGCAGCTCTCAGTATCACTAATATTAGGGGCTGTCAACACCGCCAAAAGGTTCCCAGAATGCTAGCACTGCAGGCAGGGGCTTGCCGCTTGGCAAATGCAAACATACTTTCATGGCGCAAAGGCGGAGACATTGAAATAGAACTGGAAGGACGTGGTGATAACAGACGGCCATCTCAGATTATAAACTGAGCATGTGTTCTCAGGCCCGGTTCTAGCGGGTAGGCCAGGTGGGCCAGGCCCACCCAAACATGAGCCTGGCCCACCCAAACATGAGCCTTGGCCCTCGCAGTGAATCTGCCACCGATGTACAACAACAATAAAAAATGTTCAGATAACTGGTGATTTATGATCCTGCTGCAGAGCAACCATTTGTCTGTTGGTATTTTTTAAATGCAGATAAACTGAATTTTATGGGGATAGCTCAGTGGGTTACTGCCTTTGTCACAGATATCCTTGTGTTACTTGCAGTTCAGAAGTTACTATGCTAACATAGGACAGTGACCTATGAACTGTCATCAACGAGCTGCATACAAACTTCGCTTTTATGTGTTGTGATATAGTTAGAACTTCTCCAGTCTTTCATTATTCTAATGCTGCTAAAAAGAGTTTGTTTGGGCAGTTATACATGTTTATCAGTAAAGCCAACCCCCAACCAATGGAGTACTCTTTAAATCCTGAGTTTGCGCTTCTCCAGACCAAACCCTCGTAAAATATATTGCCCGCCAGTATGGATGACGTGATTTCTACACCTTGTAATCCTCATTGGCTTATGTGACATTCCCCGTAGACTGATTTATTGTCTCTGTATAATGTGTGCTGTGATGTAAAGTACTGTGACACCCTACACTGATATGAGTAGCGCTATACAACAAATGAAATGGATATGAGAGAGGGGCAACGGAGAGATGAGGGGCACTAGTGGAGGGTGGCAGTGAGAGAATCCGAGGAGGAGGTCATGGGGTGGGGGGGAGCTACGGAGAGATGAGGGGCGCTGGTGGAGGGTGGCAGTGAGGGAATCCGAGGAGGAGGTCTCGGGGTGGGGGTGGAGCTACGGAGAGATATGGGGTGCTGGTGGAGGGTGGCAGTGAGGAGTCAGAGGAGGAGGTCACGGGGTGGGGGGAACTACAGAGAGATGAGGAGCACTAGTGGAGGGTGGCAGTGAGGGAAGCCGAGGAGGAGGTCACGGGGTGGGGGGAACTACAGAGAGATGAGGGGCACTCTTGGAGGGTGGCAGTGAGGGAATCCAAGGAGGAGCTCACGGGTGGGGGAGAACTACAGAGAGATGAGGGGCCCTGTTGGAGGGTGGCAGTGAGGGAATCCGAGGAGGAGGTCACGGGGTGGGGGGGAACTACAGAGAGATGAGGGGCACTGGTGGAGGGTGGCAGTGAGGGAATCCGAGGAGGAGGTCACGGGGTGGGGGAACTACAGAGAGATGAGGGACACTAGTGGAGGGTGGCAGTGAGGGAATCCGAGGAGGAGGTCATGGGGTGGGGGGGAACTACAGAGAGATGAGGGGCACTGGTGGAGGGTGGCAGTGAGGGAATCCGAAGAGGAGGTCACGGGGGGGAACTACAGAGATGAGGGACACTAGTGGAGGGTGGCAGTGAGGGAATCCGAGGAGGAGGTCACGGGGTGGAGGGGAACTACAGAGAGATGAGGGGCACTAGTGGAGGATGGCAGTGAGGGAATCAGAGAAGGAGGTCATGGGGTGGGGGGAACTACAGAGGGATGAGGGGCACTGGTGGAGGGTGGCAGTGAGGGAATCCGAGGAGGAGGTCATGGGGTGGGGTGGGTGCTACGGAGAAAAGAGGGGCACTATTGGAGGGTGGTTGTGAGGGAAGCCGAGGAGGAGGTCATAGGGTGGGGGGGATGGGACTACAGAGAGATGAGGGGCACTGGTGGAGGGTGGCAGTGAGGGAATCCGAGGAGGAGGTCATGGGGTGGGGGGAACTACGGAGAGATGAGGGGCGCTGGTGGAGGGTTGCAGGGAGGGAATCTGAGGAGGAGGTCATGGGGTGGGGGGAACTACAGAGAGATGAGGGGCACTGGTGGAGGGTGGCAGTGAGGGAATCCGAGGAGGAGGTCATGGGGTGGGGAGGAACTACGGAGAGATGAGGGGCGCTGGTGGAGGGTGGCAGTGAGGGAATCTGAGGAGGAGGTCATAGGGTGGGGGGGCTATGGAGAAATGAGGGGCACTAGTGGAGGGTGGCTGTGAGGGAATCCAATGAGGGGGTCATGGGGTGGAGGGGAACTACAGAGAGATGAGGGGCACTAGTGGAGGGTGGCATGGAGGGAAGTCGAGGAGGAGGCCATGGGGTGGGACTACAGAGAGATGAGGGGCACTGGCGGAGGGTGGCAGTGAGGGAATCCGAGGAGGAGGTCATGGGGTGGGGGGGAACTACGGAGAGATGAGGGGTGCTGGTGGAGGGTTGCAGTGAGGGAATCTGAGGAGGAGGTCATGGGGTGGGGGAACTACAGAGAGATGAGGGGCACTGGTGGAGGGTGGCAGTGAGGGAATCCGAGGAGGAGGTCATGGGGTGGGGGAACTACGGAGAGATGAAGGGCGCTGGTGGAGGGTGGCAGTGAGGGAATCTGAGGAGGAGGTCATGGGGTGGGGGGCTATGGAGAAATGAGGGGCACTAGTGGAGGGTGGCTGTGAGGGAATCCAATGAGGGGGTCATGGGGTGGAGGGGAACAACAGAGAGATGAGGGGCACTAGTGGAGGGTGGCATGGAGGGAAGTCGAGGAGGAGGCCATGGGGTGGGGGGAACTACAGAGAGATGAGGGGCACTAGTGGAGGATGGCAGTGAGGGAATCGGAGAAGGAGGTCATGGGGTGGGGGGAACTACAGAGGGATGAGGGGCACTGGTGGAGGGTGGCAGTGAGGGAATCCGAGGAGGAGGTCATGGGGTGGGGGGAACTACAGAGGGATGAGGGGCAAGGGTGGAGGGTGGCAGTGAGGGAATCCGAGGAGGAGGTCATGGGGTGGGGGGGTGCTACGGAGAAAAGAGGGCACTATTGGAGGGTGGCCGTGAGGGAAGCCGAGGAGGAGGTCATGGGGTGGGGGGGTGCTACGGAGAAAAGAGGGGCACTATTGGAGGGTGGCCGTGAGGGAAGCCGAGGAGGAGGTCATGGGGTGGGGGGGAACTACAGAGAGATGAGGGGCACTGGTGTGAGGGTGGCAGTGAGGGAATCTGAGGAGGAGGTCATGGGGTTGGGGGGAACTACGGAGAGATGAGGGTCGCTGGTGGAGGGTTGCAGTGAGGGAATCTGAGGAGGAGGAGGTCATGGGGTGGGGGGAACTACAGAGAGATGAGGGGCACTGGTGGAGGGTGGCAGTGAGGGAGTCCGAGGAGGAGGTAATTGGGTGGGGGGGAACTACAGAGAGGTGAGGGGCGCTGGTGGAGGGTGGAGGTCATGAGGGGGAGGGGCTACGGAGAGATGAAGGGCACCGTTGGAGGGTGGTAGTAAAGTTATCTACAGAGAAAGAGGTCATTGGTGGGGCACTAAAAAAGACTTTCGGACCAGCACTAAAGCCGGCCCTGTCATGGCCTTTCTGTTTTCATTTATTTAATTAACAGTCAGGTGATTAGTACAACTGTGGAGCATACTTTAAAGTGCATGCTAATTACATTTACTGCTATATTCAATGTTTCAAGTTTGAAGGTGATTTTACTATTATTTTTTACTGGGAATAATGAAAGTGTAACCAAATGGTGGCTGATATGGGGCTGGGGCCCAAGGTCAGCTGTGAGATAAGGTGCAATGGAGAGGGGTGGTAGAAAAGTGGATAATCAAGCCTGTAAGCGAGTGCGCTGCAGAGTCAGGGGTCAGGTGGAGGTAGTAATGAAGAGGGTTTCTCCCTGAAGGATCGCACAGAGGGAGCCCGAGTAGTGTCACTTGCCTGATACTCCCAGCTTAGAAACCTCCTCTTCCCATCAAAGGGACATTACATGGAAAAAAAGCACTTTTTGAGAGTGATAACATTTAGAAAGAGACTTGGAAAAGAGTGCGTTTTACTGTGCCTTGTAAGACTAAGGAGAGATAAAGGAGGGCCCAGAAGCAGGCCTGGCTAGATATATAAGCGACAATTCGGGCCAGCAGTGACCCACCTGAATGCACCCTTGGCCCACCCAAATAAAAATTCCTGGAGCCGGGCCTGTTAAGTGTTCTCATATGGCATGAAAGGCCAGGCACGCACATGACAAGGTGCTAGTGCAAGGCCGAAGCACCCAGGAATTCAGCTGACATGTTTTATTGTAATTGTTGTGTGACGAGCAGAGTTTCAAGGGAAGCAGAGAAATAAAGGCACTCTCGTGAGACATAGAGATACGGGGAGGCTTCAAAGGTTAGAAACCGGCAAATTTCAATAGAGTCAGCACATTGGCCGGCATTCAGAGGCGGCCGACTGTACACTGCAGAATTCATGCGCTTCAGTGCACAATTTGTGAGCGGCCCCCGGCAGAACGCAATTTAAACAACATAGACGGTAATTTAAACATAATAGCACAGGTGCACCACATAACAAGTTAGACAAAAAGATGTATAAAATTCATGTCCACAAATTTTCTTCACAGTTTCTTCCTTTATTTTCAATGAGGTCTTTAAAACCCAATCAAAAGTGATTTAAGATACAGCCGACGCGTTTCGTCCTTATCAAAAGGACTTCCTCAGGGCAAGTTATTATTTAATACTATTTTTGTTTGTTTGAAGGGTTTAAGTCACCTAGTATGCCGAGTATGGGACACAAAAAGACTTCCGTCCTTCAATGTATTATATAACAAAAGTAATAACCGATGCCTTAGTATAAATAAGATATGTAGGTGTATGATAACTCCCAGTTTTGTTAGTTCTCTTTCCCAGGTCAGGGATTTAGGAAATATGCAAAAGTAATGACATCATTTACGATGACCAACCAGAATCAGTCGGGGCAATCCTCTCCCAGTTGGGAAATAGACGCATAGTCTCCGCACACGTAAATATGGTGAATGACACAAATATCAGTTCAAAAATATTGTGTGACAAGAATAGCATTTCAAAAATATTGTCACTACAAAAATATTCTGGAGCAGAATATAGAAGCTAAGAATATCAGGTTGTTTTGTATATGATAGTGTTTTTAATAATATTGTTGTATTTAATATTCTTTAGTTTAATATAGTTGTAATAAATGTTGTTTTTTAATTAATTTAATTTCTATTAGTATATTAATTTTAGGTGTCAGCATTATTGTTATCATTGTTTTTAAATATACTTTGCAATTTTACATGTGTAATTAGATTTTTTTAAAATTTAAATAGTAATTTATTATGTTGTAGTGGGTTGTTGGATTTGTAGGGGAATAGGGTGGGGAGTTAATTAAATTATAATTTATTGGTTTCTTGTGCCAGGCCTTAGCTGATCTTTAGAGGAGGGTGTAACCCTGAGTACTGGTGGCCATTCCTTAGCTGGAAGTCTAGTTTCGGAGCTTACAGGTTTTTGTGTGTGAGTCCGCGCATGCCGCCCGTTGCCCCATGGAAGTGGCCGTAGCACACTCATGCCTGGAGGTTCTCTGCAGTTTCCCTTGCTGCCGCTAGCTACTTGCTCCGACCCCCTGCGCTTTCTACCTGTTTGCCGTGCCACTCCCCTGGGCCTATGGCAAGTCGGCGACGAGGTCAGCCCCTGACCCCGTGGGGCCTCTGGTAAGCAGAGGCTCAGCAGTGAGACAACTGGGACAGTGCAGACCATGGTACCGGTGGGGATGTGGTGTGGGGTTGGTGAGTGAGATGGCTGGACTTGTGCTAGGGGGGATAGTAGAGTGTGGCTCTGGCTCTCCACTTCCCACTGAATCTGACCTCCGGTGTGGCTTCCGGGTGATTTGAGGGGGTCAGAGCGCTACTGAACTGAACTGGCGAACCTTTCTGCGGGTTGAGGCACCTCTTCTGGAAGCCGGAAGCTTGTTGTGTGCCTCAAAGCTGGGTAGGTTAGCCTCCCATTTGACAACAGGCTTCACCACAGTCCTCACTTACAGTGAATGGTGGACCGATCAGCTTAGTCAGCTTAGTATTGGCTCGTGCTCATACTCCTCAGGCAGGAGCAAGATTTGGCTATAAAAAAATAAAACATATTTGTTATTTTGTGATAAACTCTGACTACGCTGATGACAATTTGGCACCAAAGCAAGCCAAACACCCGCCAGCAAAAGTTGTAGACAACGAACTCCAATCCCAACTCTCTCCAAAGTGTCAAACAGCCGCTACAAACAACAAAAGACTCCAGGGATCAGAGCCTTTGTACAAGGTTAAACATCTAGTCCAATCACAATAGGTCAGATACATTGACCACGGCAATGCAGCTGGAGCACAAGACACATTTACAGCTGGATTTACAGGAATGAGATAGGGACAAAATTTCAAGTAAGCACTCAGTCTCTAAACTTCAACCACCTGACACCAGTAGAAATTAACTCAGGAGCTCTCCAACAGAGAAATTCCAACTCAACACATGATTAATCACTAACTGGCGTACAAGGCAAACCTGTCTGTCTCAACCAAAATTATTTGTTCTTGGCTTATTATGAGGCCGTTAAACGACCTCAACTTGAAGCAACCATCCCACAATGATAATGTACCCTCATCCGGGCTAATGAGTGGGGGAGGCATCTTGCAAGCCACAAAAACATTTTGGTTTAAACTCCCCTCAAGGAATCATTCTGAACGTCAAACATCACCTGTTACCCTGGCTGAGGTCCACAGAGCTCCTTACATACCCGACTTCTACCTTTCAGGTTCTTAAAGCAACTCAATATATGGGGGAGAAGAGTCTGAGGAGCCTTCACATACCTCCACATTGGCTCCTTCATCAAATCAAAGACAAGATCTTGTCCAAGCAAAGCTAGCCATTATGGAAACCCAAATCTTGTCATAAGAGAGCAAAATGAGTTAGCGAGCTCCCTAGAGAATTCGGATTTATTGATGGGAATTAACGGAATTATTACGAATCCAATTAACCACTCCGACTCCCCGCTGATAAAGAGAAGAGAAAGATTTTCAGACTTATCCAATCAAGATCACTCATCGAAGCAGACTTAGACACTCCTCCATTAGATCCTGTACTTTTAGCAATAGGTGCAATTAGTTCTACCCGTACAAAAATGTCGTAAGCATTGGAATTTCAATCAGCTCTTATGGTGAACGGGTCACATTGTTAAAATCAATACAAGAACATTTGACTACATGGAGCTCCCTTAACAAGGACCTAATTGGGGTGGAAACAAAACTGACAACATCAGTGGAGAGTACCTCAATTTTGACAAGAACGTATGACTTAATTAGTCTAGTACAGCTTCTCCCCACAAAGATATGTTCAAGCTTAAAATCTGAATTTATACCAAATTCTTCTCTAAATATGGAAACAACCGTCCAAATGGCACAGGATCCAACTTTAGTCTCTTAAACTTGTGATCAAAACACTAACAATTCCACTGTATCAACAGTTACTCCTCTAATAAAAACCATCCCAAAACAGCTATCGGTAATGCAGAGGCAAGTTTTGGAGGCAAGAAGCAAGGAGAGATTCTTAGATCAAATGACCTACATAGTGACGAAGCTGAAACAAACTTGGTTCAACCGGGAACAACTCCGGTGTTAGAGAATGCATCAACATTTGTCGAAGCACAAACTTACCGATTCAGATTGTTAAAGAGAACCTTTTGAGACTCCTGTAAGTAAACGGTGACAGGAAAAACTGAAAAGACTAAAAAAAAATCTAGATAAAGCTAAAGAGGTGTGCACCACTGCTGCAAGTAAACCACAGGGAACCCAAAAAACAGTTCTAATTTTTAGGAACACATCAGCCGCTTTCTCCAAGTCTTCCTTGCAGTTATCCATGCCAGTCAACAAACATCCTACTTTGGAAACCACTCCCCCTACTATACGCATCCTTAGTACCGACCTTAGTAAAGTTGAACTTACAGCCAAGTGGTGATAGAAGAGAATGCCTCAACTTTCTCCATACAAATATCTCCTATTGTATAACAATCAAAGCGTAACACCTGCGACCCACCTGTACGGGATGCAACTTCCCTGAAAGAGCATCAACAAAGCACAGACAAGATCACTAGTTATACTTCATATTTAAAATCGGATAATGTGCAACAAATATCAAGTAACCAGTAGAGGCTGATGTAGGATAAATGTGGTGGGGTGGGGGGGAGTGCGGGGAGGAGCAAGCGGGGAAGAAGCAGCGCGAGGGGGCTAAATTACTTTTTTTTTAAAGAAAACATACCTACCGGTCTTCCGCTTGCAACGCTGCTGCCCGGGCTTCTCCTCTTAGCACAGGTTGAAGCTCCCAGCTTCCCCTGCGGCCAATCCCGATGCTGATCCCACCATGAGGGAAGCATGGGGATTCGGCAGAGGGCACTGGTTTTGCGCTCCAGCAGGAGCTTGGAGCCTGTGCCTGCTGATCTCTCCACCCAGCAATGCAGCTGGGTTGGAGAGATGTCAGTGCGCATGAGGGTTTGGCCGGTCTGAGACGGCTGGCCAAACCCTCATGCACACTGACAGCAGGGCCCACCACTCCTCCTCCCCTACTGCAGTGCTGTGGTCCCGCCCCCCAAGACTCAGCCGTGGGGTGAAAAATAAAATGATCTGCATTAAGATCATTTTATTTTTTGTTTGCCTCTGCGGGCAGGGGGCGACGCTCCTCCACCATAGCGGAGGAGCCGCCCCCGCAAGTAACACCACCGAACAACAGAGATCAGAAGTAACCTCTACCAAATTGCAGACAATAGTGGGAGTGCGAATCTAATTCAGAGAATGGAGCACTCAATTAATCAGGTGCCAACACCGCCCGTGATGGATTTACTGCATCTTATGGCAGACGGGATCTTAATTTTGGTTAATAAGATTTGCACACATAGTCCAATGACGAATCACATATTGGCCAAAAATGTTGTACCTACTTCGTGTAAATCAAGTACGCTGGATCGTTTATTATTTCAGCCTACTGTAAAGCCCTTGTTAAATGACTCAGCTCCTGAAATTACTTCAGGCAACAAGTTTCTTGGTAAACCAAATCAAGGCAGCCAAAACCAAGATCAGCATGATTCATTTGAAAAGTGTAAACCAGTGATGGCTAATCAAGCTCTGGAATTTAAACCACTCTATCAATCAAGGGAAGCCCAAGACGTACTAAATTGTCACAATTTACTAAAAATAATAAGATCCTTTCCAGACCTTAGTTCAGTGACCTCAACTGACCTTTTGTCAGTTCGCTTTCTTACAGACAGAAATTGCAATGCAGAATCAACTCGAGCAATATGGTCTACAGCAGTCACGGATGGCATGACTCGTGGGTCGGGGTGCGGGTGAGGGGGGTCGCACGGGGGGGGTTAATTTAAAAAACAAATAATTACCTTCCCAGGGTCCCGCGCTGTCTCAGCTCCTGGCCGGGTCCCACGAACAGGAAGCAGGCAGCCTCCCTCCGGTCCCCTAAGCCAATCACAATGCTGCAATGGCAGCATTGTGATTGGTGGGGACGCCAACCAGTACAATAAAGGGAGTCACTGTTCCTTAAAAAGGAAGTCAAAGAATGAAGTTATGTCCTGTGCTACTCTATGTGTGGGGATAGTGTGTCCTCATCATGATGCCCTCACACACCCCGAAGGATGTCATGCTTCATCATAGGGCTTGTTGCTCCTCGTCGGGCCGGCGCTGCAATGCCCTACGGGTCCCCCGAAGGGTCTCTTCATCGGAGATCTTTTGATGAAGAAGTCGTATGGGTGCGTGCGTGTGAGTGGTAGTGAGGTCTCAAGTAGTGTTTTTCTAAAAAATGACTGGAGGGGGAGTGAATACTATTTATTAAGGTGATCCCTCTGTCATTGTTAAAAGGTGTGTGGTGCTGCTCTGGGGATATTATGTCCCTCTGTAGCTAGATATACGTCTCTAATAGGCGTATAAGATGGTCGACATGTTTCACGCTCTCTGTGGCCTCAGGAGAAGATCCAAAGCGTTTCTTCAGGACCAAGGTAAGTTTGAGTATCACTAGAGGCCTGGATTTGAAATGTACTGCTAGGTTAATGAGAGGGAGTAGCGTCTCTGAAAAGAGAAGAGGGTAGGACAGAAAATATAATGGTATTTCTCTATAACGAGTATTGTCCGGGTCTACCATTGGAGGGCCCGGTGCGCATTATCGTTAGCGTGAGTCTTATCTCTACGGTTTAGGCATTGGTGCATGTTTAAAAAGATATTCTATTTTACGTGCTTACATATTATTTACAGTGAAGTGAAAAGAAAGAATAATGAGCAATAATTAGCGGAGTTTCAACATTTTGACACGCTGGCTTATAAAGAAGAGACATATAATAGAGAGATCAATGATTGGTATATGTCAGAGTCACTCTTTTGTCATTTTATTCCATGCAGTGCCACTAGTAGTGGTATCCTGTTGTGAATAATCTAGGAAGACTCATATCGGGCGTATAATGAAACCGGTGAGTCAGCGCTGTCTGGGTAGGGTGTAAAAAGATATATATATATACAAAAATAAGTAAGTGTCACTGAGTGGGCCCCACCATTGATGGCAAACCTTTAGACTCTGTTTTTGTCACTACATCGTGAAATACATATTGCTCACCCCTTATTTATACAATTATTGCCTCATGAGATTGGTGAGGGCAGTCGGGAGCTGTAAAGAAAACGAGAAAAAGGAAGCGTGGCCTGTTCATTAACAATTATAATAATAGCAATAGAGTTTCAATTGTTCAAATAAAAGGTGCAGTTATCACAGCGGTCCCTGCATGTTGATACATCCTGTATATTGAGAAGGGATCAAATCTTTTAATTATCGCGGCATTTTCTGCGAGATGCAAACGTGCTCTACAATTATTTGGAAGCTAGATTGGCGTTTTGGCTTCCTGTTTTTTAAAATGTCAGCGCTACAAGTGAGGCCGATATTTGTTCTCCAATTGTAAGAGAGAGCTCTGTCAGGGCACTTAATTCAGACCCGGGGTGTTTTCTCAAAAGTGGGGGTTAACACAAGATACATTCGTTTAGTAGTCACGGTTCTCCCATTTAGCTGTGCCGGTACGCCTGCCTGCCTCTCTCCATCTCCGCCGATACTGGAGCAATGGCTGCCACCCTTTTTATGGTGGGAGTGTGTTGCCAATTAGAAGGTTAATTGGGGAGTGTATAGTGTGCTGTAAGGGCGCCATCTTGTAGTGGAGTATGTTTAGGTGTATTTGGGTCTGTTTTAGTTTGTTGCGGTCTCGGCATTGTATGAGTGCCACATGGCTGTGATTTAAGGGAATCAATGCGTTATTTCAAATTTAAACATGGTGTTTGTGGGTGATTTCCAGGCTGATTGGTTCTCGCGCTGTCTCAGAGTGGTGTAGGTAGTATGTGGTTCACTCTTTTGGGTGCCATTTTGGAAAGGTATATTTATAATTATTGTCTACACTTTAAGGAGACTTCGCTGGATTGTTTTAGGATTGGTCAAAGTTGTTTTTCTGCCTTTATTATTAGTATGTCATTATCTTATAGGTTTACAGGATGGAGGCAGAGGGATTCTATTACTGGTGCCCTGGAAGTGTTACTATACTAATTCGATCCAGGGTATTTCATCATTCAGACCTTCAGTGTTCGTCCGTAGACGGTGGACCCATCTCTATTCTTTCTGAAAAATTGTCCTGCTCGTCCATGCAGGATTAGATTCTATGATGGTCCAGTTTAGTTGGTCTGGCATATGTCCTGTCTCAATATAGGGCCTGTCACAATTTACTAAAAATAATAAGATCCTTTCCAGACCTTAGTTCAGTGACCTCAACTGACCTTTTGTCAGTTCGCTTTCTTACAGACAGAAATTGCAATGCAGAATCAACTCGAGCAATATGGTCTACAGCAGTCACGGATGGCATGACTCGTGGGTCGGGGTGCGGGTGAGGGGGGTCGCTAATTTAAAAAACAAATAATTACCTTCCCAGGGTCCCGCGCTGTCTCAGCTCCTGGCTGGGTCCCACGAACAGGAAGCAGGCAGCCTCCCTCTGGTCCCCTAAGCCAATCACAATGCTGCAATGGCAGCGTTGTGATTGGTGGGGACGCCAACCAGCCAGGCGTCTATGAGGAGGCCATTTTCTCCATGTAGGCTGCATGCAGCCTACATGGAGAAAAGGGAGAGTGAGCATGACTGGTTTGATCGGCCCCAGAGGGCTGATCAAACAGTCAGGGCCCGCAGCATTGGGCAAGCCACTCCTCCCCTGCCCTCTAGCAGACCCGCCCACCCGCCCGCCCCAACCAAACCCTTCTGCTTTCTCACAGTGCGAGAAGCAGAAACATAAAATGGTAGTTTTACCATTTTATGTTTCTGCTTTTCGCACTGCGAGAAAGCAGTGGGGCGACGCTCCTCTGCCCTAATGGAGGAGCCGCCCCTGGTCTACAGAGGAGATCGGATGGAAGATCTTGGCTAGGAAAGAAGAGCTGGAGAAGTGCGGCATTCTACTAGCACCAGTGGATAAAGCTAAATACCTGCCTATGTCCTCTCAGCCTGAGAAAATGTATTTGAGCAAGAGCAGCCTAAACCTTAAAAGAACATACACAAGAGAACAGCTAACCTAACACCAGCATTCCACATAAAAATTATGATCAACAGAAATTCATACTGATTTTCTCATGGAATATTGCTGGTATTGCTCACCTTGCCACTTGAAAAGGTCAAAATATGACCTCAATATTTTACTAAACAGGTTCCACCTGATATGTCTGCAAGAGTCCTGGGAAAATGACAGTTTTAGTGTATCCAATTTTACAGCTTTTATGAAAAATGGCCACAAAGGCTGGATTTAGCTGTCCATCCCAATGATTACTTGCTCTAATTAACAACCAATTCAAACCCTGCTGTAAAGAGATATCGACACTTCCTAATCAAGTTTGGTTTGTAAAGGTGAGCAACTCTAGTAAGAAAGAGATATATATTATAAATCTTTACTCACTGTCTTCCAGGACTGATCTGGTAAACTTCTTTAGAACATTGGATGAGCTGGAATATTTAACTGAGCATTATAGAGATTTCCCATGTGTCTCTAGACAAGACCTCAATGAAGACCTTCTTGAAGTATTATAGAATTGAACATTTCCAAAGACGGCCAGATGAAGCTTTTTTAATACCCCTGCCTATGTTTCAAAGAAAAGCGTGACTCCACTCTCAGAAATTCAAACTTCTGAAAACCTTCATAGTGGAATCGGGACTTCACTGTCTCAACGGATGCTTTCTGAATGATCAAACTACAAGAAAGACATTTCTTACGACAAAAACAAGCTCTACTATAGACTTTACTTCTCATATTGCTACATATATGAAAACTACGAAGTCATTCCTAAGGGGAAAGCAATCATAACCCACAGGCAATTATCAAGAAGATAGCTTGGAACTCAAAGCTACCAGAGAAGATAGCATCATTAGTTACCAACCCAATGCTTGGAGAAGCATTGAGCAAACTCAAGAAACTCAATGGAAAGAAGGGCACGTGTAGAGGAAAGTAGTATAAAACAACAAAAATGATCATTGATCATTTGAC
This sequence comes from Calotriton arnoldi, assembly GCA_963921515.1. Classification (NCBI taxonomy): domain Eukaryota; kingdom Metazoa; phylum Chordata; class Amphibia; order Caudata; family Salamandridae; genus Calotriton; species Calotriton arnoldi. Next base: position 1,884,330 of record CAWUFW010002488.1, on the reverse strand, counting down.
ATCACAAGACATCAGAACTAACTCACAGCATCGGGGAAGGCAGTTTTTTAGACCACCTACTGAAATATTAATTATAAAGAAAAAATGCAGGAGATCCTTAAGACAACAACTCACTTCTCCACAAATCGTTGTTTTTAGTTATAGTTATTGATTTTATTAGCCTTTCTGTTTTGTTATGTACTGGGGTCAAACATGGATTCCAGCACAGCCCATGCAGTACAAGCACCACAGTAGAAGTAGTAAATGTCTTCTTTTTCCAGGAATCATAGAACTTACATTCCATTTTAGCTCACACAAACCTCCCCCCAACCGCAAGCACATATAACTGGAGTAAAGACATAAAAAGCTCAGCTTCTGTCTCTCTGAAGGGTTCGGTGTGTAAGCACAGACAGCCCCTGTCTCCTCTGTCAGATGTCGCTGCCCGACCGGTTTTAACTTTATTAAACACTAAGTTTGACAAAGAACACATGGCTTGCTACTCCCTCCGTACACTTCCAGGCATTGTTTGCTGCTCCTCGTTGGGGTTTGTGTAATTGGCACATGCGCTGTGAAAACACTCCAAGGTGCTTCCAAAACACCCCCTCATAAAGGTAGCATGGGGGCATAGACCCATAATTTCACATTTGTAGGAGTTCTCCAGTCCCCGCTGTTAAATAAAAATCCCTGTTCAGGCATATTTGCCAAAGCAGCGGGCACTGCCCCTCATCCTGCCTCCTACTCATGGGGGCACACAAGGCAAAATGTGGATCCAGCCCAAAAACACACACCAAACTGACTATTCGCCCATTATAATGCGGTCGGTCAGACCGCATCGGTGGGAGGGACCGACGGGCTCAAGGAGCCTGTCGAACCATCGGTCGGATTGTAGTCCCTACAATAGGGGCGGTGCCTGCTCAGGAATTACGATGTCCCTTTCCGACAGTCTTTCCATGGGGGTCCGACTGCCATAGAAAGGCTGTTGGAAAGGGACTTTGGGGAGCCTAGCAGGGTCCCTGTCCTCCCTGGTACTCCGCTGTGTGGCCAGGGGGGCACCTATGGTGCCCCATAAACAACCATGCCCCATGTCTCATTCACCGTGCGGTGCCTGGCACACGGTGCTGAGATGTTTGCAAACATGCCTTTTGCCCTTGAGGCTTGTGCTGCGACCCTTTTCCGGACCACAGTTCAAGCCTCGATGGCAAAAGGCATGTTTCCAACCGCCTACATGGCAGTCGGATTGTACTTTGGCAAATTGGACCGCCGACTACCTGTCGGCTAGTCCTGTTCCCGCAACGTCCGACCGCCATCGTAATCAGCCCCTATGATTGTTAAATGTGTTTAAATTTATTATTGTTTTAATTATATTCATTTTATTCAGTTCATTTTTATTTTTATTGTTGTTTAATTATAATTAGGGCTTCTGGTTTTATGGTATTTATATTTTAGTCATTTCTGTTTGTATTTATCCATATTTATTTTTTGCTAATTTTACCCTCTATTTATCCATATTTATTTTAGGTTTTGTGAAAAAATGAAGCTGTAATCTGTATATTTCTACATTTATTTAACCAGTTAATGTACACTCATGCCTGAACGCCTGACAGGTTTCACTGATATATGCACACTCAGATGATAAAATATGCACTTATAAGAAAACATGCAAATTTTAGCATCAAGGTTGTGCAAATCGGAGGGGGGCGTGACTTGAGCCGCCGCAGGATGGCGGTGACTCTTTGAAGCTCCGCGGCGCGACCTCGGCCGTTTTCTTTCCGGAGCAGCAGCCCGCGTCTATTTTCTTCCTGGAGTGAAGGCTTTTGTAGCGCTGACGCGGGGGCACAGGTAGAGACTATTTGTTTTAATCTACAATGAGTTTTTAGCCCTGTTTTCCCCCGCGCAGCGTCTGCCTCAGGTGCGTAGGTTCCCGCCCGCCTTTTTGAATGAAACGGGATGCGGCGGTGAACGGCAGCATTCACAGAACTCCTGGCTTTTGGTAATGCCTCAACTTTATTGGAATATGGTCCTTTTTAGTCAATGGGCAGATTTTGGCCATATTTAAACTAATTTCCATGCCTCTCAGCCACATTAGACCGCTTTTTTCTCTGAGCTACTATTTTCTTTTGCCTCTTAATTGCTCTATTTTATAAAGCGGGGAGAAGGGTGAAAACGAAAGTAGCAGGAAGTGACTGTAATATTCTTCTGACTCCTTGCTGAATATCATATGGTTTTTGTTTTTGCTCCTGCCAACTAAGCGTGTTCTGAGACTGGCTACACCAGTGTTTTATCCTCTTTGTGCATTTATGGAGCCTCCTTCCCTCCTCAGCCAGAAGGGTGCCTCTGTTGCCATGTCTTCCCTCTGCAAAGAAACCACCACTGCTGCTTCAAAACGCCAAAAGAAGGAACCCTGTTCCCCTACTAAGTCTCCACTACCCATCACATTAGAAGACCTCATGGAGGAAATAAAGCTTATGAAGCCCTTTGTTATTGAGACTAATGCCACTCTTCAGAGACTCGAGGAGAAATGGTCCAACCTAGAGTCAAGGGTATCGGTGGTGGAACAGAGGATCAGCGATGCACAGGATGTGCTCCCTAAAGTTGAAGCTATGTCTAAAGAAATAGCTCTTCTCAAACAACAGACGGAAGACTTGGAAAACCACAATAGGCGCAACAACCTTAGAATTTACGGTATCCCTGAAGGAGAGGAGGGGCCTGACATGCTTGCCTTCCTTAAAATTCATATCCCCAAAATAGTTGGACTCAAGGAAGGTACCACTCTCAACCTGCAACGTGCTCATCGTATTGGTCCCAGGTTTGGTGGGTCCCCTTCTACATCGTCAGTCAGTCGCCCGAGAGGGATAATTGTTTTGTTTTTGGAATATACTGAACTGTTAATGGTTTTGTCTGCTGCAAAGCAGAGAAAGCAGATGCTGTGGTCAGGCCAAAGAATTTTTCTCTCACAAGATGTGGCTCGTGCCACTGCTGCTCTTCGCAAGGAGTTCCTCTCATTTCGTCCTGCACTTCGTTGTATGAACGCAAGATTTTACCTTCTTCTCCCTTTTCTTTCCTTTTCTAATCTTTTCCCGTTTTCTCTCTCCTACTCTTTCTTCCTTGATTTTTGGTTCTTCTCTCTTTGCTTCTTTCTCTAAACTATTATCTCAGATTATTTTCTTCCACTTCTTTTACCTTGTTTTTTCTTATTTTAACACCCTTTTCCTCCATTTATTCTTATTGCACACTTTTTTGCTAGTTGGGTTCATAATTTTGCATGCTGTATTCTTAGCTTTACAGATTTTGGAATGCTCATGGCTGTATTTATTGTTGCATTTTTCTCATTATGACTGATAACGTTCGTATTGTGTCTTGGAATGTGAAGGGTCTGCGTAACCCCATCAAGAAACAAAGGTGCAGATTTACAAGGCCCTTGCGCCACTTTTGCGTCACTTTTCCCATGTTAAAAATGACGCAAAAGTGGCGCAAGGGGCTTGTAAATCTGCCCCAAAGAGTCCTTACACATTTATCTAGATTGAATTGTAAAATTGCCATGCTACAGGAAACACATTTAAACGAAAATGATATTAGTTCTATCAAGAAGCAATGGGTGGGTCATGTGTACTGTTCCCCTGCTAAGGACAGGAAAAATGGAGTGGTGACTTTATTTCATAAAACTCTTTCCCCTATTATAGAGAAAGAGGAGAGAGATGCTGATGGCAGATGGCTTCTTCTACACCTGGTTATAAATGGGTCCCCTTAACATATACGGTCCTACTGGTATAGACACACAGTTTTGGCAGTCTTCTATTTTCCATTCTTGTTCTAGTCCCAAATTCCTGGTGGGCGGGGATTGCAATCAGGTCATGGACCCCTTTATTGACAGGAAATCCTGTTTTAGGTATATCCCTAATAAAATGCAAAAAACATTTACGGGTGCCATTCGTTCCAGAGGTTTGGCAGACGCTTGGAGGTTATACAATCCAGATAGTTTGGAATTCTCCTTTTATTCTCCTACACATAATTCTAAATCTAGAATTGATTACATTTTCTAATTCCTCACCTTCTCTCTAATTTAACTCGTGCCGAAATTGGATCCATACTCATTTCTGATCATGCCCCTGTTTTTATCAATTTAGATCTCCCCTCTGAACCCTCCAAATCCCATAGATGGCGTTTTAATAATTACTTACTCAAAGATCCCATATTTATTGAGCGCTTCAAGGATTTTCTATCAGAATTTTTTCTCATTAACACCAATCCTGATATTCCTTTCCATACAACTTGGGACGCTTTTAAAGCGACAGCCAGAAGATTTATTATTGAATATGTAGCTACTAAGATGAAACTTCTTCTTAAGGAATCATCTTCCTTACTATCTTCTATCAAACAACTTGAACACACCTATTTTTCCTCCAATGATGATGTTACTCTCAAAAAATTAATACTAACCAAATTAAATTTCAATAGGAAATCAACAGAAGAAGCCTCCGGGATGTTACTTAAAATTAATTTTAAATTCTACGGCGGGCGTAATAGAGCTAGTAGAATGCTAGCGAACTATTTGAAGGTCAAATCTCAAAAATCTAAAATAGTGAATATCATTGACGATAATGGTGTCAACCATTTTAAAGATGAGGAAATATTAAAGTGTTTTACAGATTTCTACAAGAACTTATATCCTCCTGAATCTTCTCCTTCTGACACTGCTTTAGATTCTTTTTTTGATTCATTACCTCCTCGCTCTTCTCCTACTCATGATTGCTCGCTTTTAGATAAAGATCTGTCTCTCTCTGAAATCAAGTCAGCTTTAACCCAGCTACCCAAAAATAAGGCCCCCGGCCCCGATGGCTTTACTGCCGAATTCTATTCCTGCTTCTCACAGATTTTTCTCCCTCATCTTTTATCTCTTTTTCAATACTTCACCTCTCATCATGAGGCTCGTGGCTCCTTTCTAGAAGCCATGATATGTTTAATCCCTAAGAAGGACAAAGACCCTTCTTCCTGTGCCAACTACCGCCCTATCTCTTTAATAAACTTAGATTATAAAATTTTCGCTAAGACATTGGCCCTTCGTATTAAACAGGTAATTCCAGATCTGATTGGCTCTGAACAGACGGGGTTTGTCAAGGGAAGATCATTGGCAGATAATTCAAGAACTTTTAAAAATATTATTCATCTTGCATCTAAGAGTTCCTTACCCGTTGCAGCCATTACTCTCGACGCCGAGAAAGCCTTTGATCGCATTCATTGGCTCTTTATGATGCGGGCACTTAAATGGCATGGTTTTGGTCCTGTTATTCTGTCTCTTATTAGTTTGCTATATTCTTCCCCTACCACTTCGGTTTTTGTTAATGGTTCTCAATCCTCCTACTTTACCCTCCAAAGGGGCACTCGACAAGGTTGTCCTCTTTCACCTTTACTTTTTATACTATCTCTTTAACCTTTTCTTCATTCTCTGCGTCATTCTTCTCTATTTAGAGGCTTTATCTACAAAACTATTGAAATCAAGTTCACTGCCTATGCTGATGATATTTTGTTATATATCTCCTATCCCATTACCTCTTTACCCGCCTTTACCAATATCTTATCTTCATATGCTGCCCTATCGGGTTATAAGTTAAACTTTTCTAAATCCGAGGTACTCCCACTTAACAAATATTGCCTAAAAAACATGTTTGAAGGAACAGGTTTTAAATGGACTACTAATTGTATTACTTGCTTGGGGATCAAATATTCTTCCTCTGTTGTTAAACCGGTCAAACTTAATTTGGAGGAAGTTTTATTAAAAGTGACATGTACGGCTGAGAAATGGTCTCCCTTATTTTAATCTTGGTGGGGTAGATTGGACACTATTAAAATGATGATGCTCCCTATTATTAATTTCTATTTGTCCCTGTTACCACTTAGGCTTCCTTTAACGTTCTTTAAAACTCTCAATAGTACTTTAAGTAAATTTCTTTGGAACAATCGGAAGGCTCACATCTCTCTCTGTCTTCTTTGTCAGCACCTAAGGATCGGGGTGGTGTGAACTTTCCCACTTTCCGACAGTATCACTCCTCTTTTCTAATTCGTCAAGTCTTACCCTATTTATCTCCTTCTGAAACACCCATTTTATCAGTTTGGCATAGATTGGAGGACTCTTTGATCCATCCCCTTCCCTTCTCCTCACTTGCCAATTTCTCTCATTCTCCTCGCGTATTCAAGTCCCCACCCATCTCACAATTTATATCTACTTTTAATCTGATTCTTATCAAATCTCTTTCCCCTTTGTAAGTGTTCCTAGATTCCCCTTTATGGCATAATAGGTCCATTGAACTTTCAAATCGTACTATTTTTTGGAGAGATTGGATAGCCAAAGGGATAATTCAAGTTAAGCATCTATTCCAGGGTTCATACTTCCTTTCTCCTCAGGATGTACAATCTAAATTTTGCCTGCCCGCCTCTTCTCTTCTTCTGTATCATTCTTTAAGATTACTCTTAACCCAACAGTTATCTCTTCTCTCTACTTCCCCTTCCTCTTCATTAGATCCTTTATTGGAACCATTATCTACTTCCCCCTCAGTTCGGGCTTCTCATATCTACAAATATCTTCATTTTTCTCTTCCTACTCGTCCCAAGACTAGGAATGAACTTCTATGGGAATCTGATTTGCAGCATGGAACTCCATGGAACTCCATATGGAACTCCATATGGACACGAATACAACACACCTCATGCAATGCTAGCACTACCCAAACACTCTATTACTTTTATTAGAGGCTGTATTTAACCCCTGTATCTATCTCCAAGTATAGCTTTGAGATTTCCCCTAATTGTTGGTCCTGTACAAACACTCCCGGTACATATTTACATTCTTTCTTTCTTTGCCCCAGTATCTCCTCTTTTTGGTTAAAGGTATGCAAATCAATCTCCTCTATTTGTTCCATTAATTTTTCTTTTGATATTTACTCAATTTTTTTAGCTAGTAACTCCCCTAAATGGTTTGGTACCCACAAGCTGGGTTTGTTTGTAGACTTGCTGCTTGCCATTGCATTTCAGGTTATTACCTCTAATTGGAAGGACGCCACCAAGGTTTCTTTTTCTGGCTGGTGGAACCTTCTTTGCTACCATCATAGGTTGGACAGAGCTTCTGCAACTACCTCTCAGCAACTCATTCGAAAAGAGGCCTTTTGGTCTCCACTTACTAATTATTTATCTTCCCAGGTTGCTCATAACAAGGACAGTACTTTTGTTTTTCAACCGCCATGAGCTTTATGTTGTGTTCTTACTATATTGTTCATATAAAGATAACATAATATTATCTTCTTTATTATTTGAAAGCTTAAAGTGCTCTTTACCGGATGTATCTATTTATACTATTTGGTAAGGATGTTGACTTTTTTGTTGACTACCTTTTCCTTTTTCCTTTTCTTCCTTTTTCTCTCTCTCTCTCTTTTCTATCTTTATTTTAAAAAATCTTAAAAATGCTAATTTGCTTTGGTACATAATTCATCATTATTGCTCCTAGGCCTTGGTTTTTATTTTAGATGTTTGTTACATTATAAGGTTTTCATCCTACCAGGTTTGCATGTACTGAGTGATATCATTTGCAAAATTCCTATCATCATTGTAATGTTGTACCCATGTTTTTATCTGTTTCAATAAAGCTCTTTAAACTAAAAAAAAAAAAAAAGGTTGTGCAAATCTACTGCTGTTTATTGTGTTGAACAAATAATTGTTTTTCATTTAAAAAATATATATATATATAAATATGTGTGTGTCTATATATATTATCTACTGGCGGTCGCCAGTAGATAGTTATAGTTAGGACCTAGTTTCCATAGGAAAAGCGTTTTTTATTTTCCCAATAACTTTGGCGTCGGATGACGAATCTTCGCGAAATTTTCAAAACTTGTGGCCCGCTCCGGTCAGCTCCTATCGTGAAAGTTTCGGGGTGATTCGGCAAGCGGGGGCCGAGAAAAAAGGGGGGTCCCAAAACGTGTTTTCTCCATGTTAATTCCCATAGGAAACTTTAGCCACGGCTACAGCCCGAACTGCTGAACGGAATTACACCAAATTTGGCAAAAAGGTAGTGCTTGGTTCAGAAAGCACCCTTTTTTTTAAATGGTGTAAATCTGTTCAGTAGTTGCTGAGAAATTCAAAAAATAAAAGTTTCGCTATCTATGGCTGCGGTGGATCCGCGCACCCTCCCGATCACGAGCTTCATGCTAATTGGCTGTCAACACTCCAAACCAGGAAGTGTTGGCAGCCATTTTGTGACACAAGGACCCCCAGGGGCAAAAAAGCATTAATAAAAAAATAAAAAAACACCGGAATGCGCGCTGGGTGCGCGGATCCCGGTGGAAAAAAAAAAAAAACGAAGCGAGGGTTTTCACGCTTCGTTATTTTTAACCCCCCGGGTGGGCCTGGTCCCGGGGGGGATTTGTATAATGTAAAGCGGGGGCCCGCGGAGGCCCCCGCAGCCCCGGAGACCGCCACCTCCCCGGGGCTCTAAATTTAAATAACATTTTTTTTTAAAAATGTGTGAGGGGGCTCCAGCCACCCCACATGCCCCGGGGTCCACCACCTCCCCGAGGCTTTGCAAAAGATGTGTGGGGGGCCGTGGGGCCCCCCTCCTGGAGCCTTTGATGGCCCTGGGGACCGCCACCCCCCAGGGCCGGCTCCTGCAGTGTCCCGGGGTGCCCACCCCCGGGACACTGCTGTTTGCTATGGTAGGGCAGGAGCACGTCTCCTGCCCTACCGTAGCAAACTCTGGTTTGGATTTTGGAAGAGAGAGCAGGGAAAGCAGAATTGCTTTTCCACACGGGGAGCTGCATGTCAGCAGCTCCCCATGTGAAAAAGCAATGCCGGCTTTCGCAGGACGCGGGGAGCCGGCGGGACCATGGGGGCATTGGGGCTCCCCCCACGGTCCCCGACGAAGTGAGTAGGCCCCGGGGGATGGGGTGCCCGGGGCGAATAAAAATTAGTGGTAGGAGCCCGTTTAAAAAAAAAAAAAAAATTGGAGTTGCGTCCCCAGCACGGCGCTCAGCGCGGCCCCCTGGTGTGAACGCGAGGGGTGCGCGATTCCCAGCACGGCCCCCTGGTGTGAACGCAAGGGGTGCGCGAATCCCAGCACGGCCCCTGGTGTGAACGCGAGGGGTGCGCGACTCCCAGCGCGGCCCCCTGGTGTGAACGCGAGGGGTGCGCGACTCCTGGCCGTGCCGGGTGCGCGACTCCCAGGAAAAAAAAGGGAGATTTTTTTATAATAAGTTGTTGAGAAAGACTCTGTTTCCCTCATCTGTGAAATGTACACCATCTCTCCTGTATATGCCATCCATATTAAAACGCAGATTGTTGTTGTATATGGACCCCATACTATGGTCTCTGAGATAAGCAGAAACAGCTTTGGTGACATTTTTTCTAGCTTTCTCAATCTGTGGACAAAATTGATTGGACCACTTCCATTTCTGTCTTTGGCATATGTTAGAGTAGACCAAGGCAGTTTGGGGGAAAAGCAACATCAATTCTGCAAAGGTGCCCTTCATTAGCATTTCCAGACCTACCCCAGTCAATGTGCCTAGGTCATTGCCACCACAGTGCACAATAATGAGGTCAGGCGGTTGGAGGTGCATAAAGGTTCTAACCAATGGCATCAATTGGTGCCACTTCAATCCTCTCTGTCAAATCCATTTGATATCTACATTTTGCAAAGCTAGGTCTTTGTCAACACCTCTGCTTTCAGCATACCTTTTGCACCAGAAAACATAGCTGTGCCCAACAATCCACACTGAAAGCATCTTGAAGGGATCTCTGTAGGTAATCAGAAGATGTCTGTAGCTGAGGTAGGCAGGTGGTAGAATGAACTCTATCTAAAATGGTGAACAACATACTGTTTTTAGGAAAGTAGAGATTTGATTGGCTGTTTAAGAACACTCTACTTTCAAATATAGGGTGCATTTTACTTTGTTTAGAAAGCATGTTTCTTATTGGTTATTAAGAAAAGTTTGAAAGGTACAGCAGAAAGGATAAGGGCATGCTTTGCAAAGCCAACCACACCTGCTGTTGTCATTTGCAACATTGTGTGTTGAACTTGTGACCTGGCAGCTAAGTTGATTGTTGCATGACCTGTTGCTATGGAAACTGATATTAAGGCAAGGGGTGAAGATGTCAGTTGAAAAGTATTATTCTCTATGACCAATGGAAATTCGTTTTCCAATTTGAAAAACACTGGGAAGTAATGTCATTTGTGGGTTATGTGTATATGTATGAAAAATTAGAGGGAAAGTTTGCCATTACTGGTTTTACATTGGAGAGTGTGCTCATCTACATTCTCTGTGTGAAAAAGAAATCCTGACTGAGTGTGTGAGATTTTTCATTCAACAGATTTATTTAAAAGGTGAGTTATATTTTTAAGAGATTTATGTAAAATAGATTTGACATTTTTATGAAACTCTGCTGGTTAAATTAATTTATTAAATGTACAGATATATATTGGGATAATTTCTAGTGAATTTGAACTTTGTTAAAAAAATAGTATGTGCACTAATATATATATTATTAAGTATCTTGAAAGGTATAGTTGAATGATGGTTCTTATTTATTATTAATTGGTTAAATATGCATGAAGAATGTGTATTTTCAAAAATATTTATTTAAGGTGCAGTTTATTAAGCATGCATATTTCTTCTCAGTAAAAAGGTATAGTTTAATAAAATGGCATTATTATAGATAGTTTGGTCAAATGAGGTACATCTGTGCTGTTTGCAAGATGATCATATGAGGTGTTAATGATTACAATTCTGTTATTAGTTTGTAGAGTTTGTGTGGTTTTAAAAAAACCCATAAAAAAGGTGGTGTTGATTACTGTTCTTAATTAAGTCTGTTGAGAGGTACAGTTTGATGATGTTGCATGTTTCAAGATTTAATTGGCAATATGTAGTTCAAAAGAAAACCACTACATTTTACTCTTTTGGTTATGTAGTAGTTCTCTCCTTAAGTAGATAGTATGTCATGAGTCATGTATTTGTTTAGATTGTATTTATATAGTTATAACTATACTTACTGAATTAATGAGAGGTACCTGATAGATTACAGGAGTGCAAAGGTAGGCAAAGGTAGTCAATATGTGATTTTAAAAGTACATGAGAAGTGTTTTTGTGGTTCTATAATGTCTAATTTCGTAGTTACTATGTAGGTAAATGTGCACAATCTAGACGGTCCAATAACCCCTTGCAGTCTAGTGATTCACTCCTGCAAAAATCCAAGTAGTAGCAATGCAGTTCAGTAATCACAGTGTCAGTCTCTGCCCACCCCTGCTATCATCCTGACAGAAGCATATCCTTATCTAATCTCTGTGCCGAAACACAAGCACTTATAAACTCAACCTGCTGTTAACTACCAGCACTCTACCTACCCAGTCACTGTCCATGCACTTGTACAATGACTCAGGCATTAACACACGCAGTGGTACAGTCAAATGTGCACAATCTATGCAGGCCCCTAACACCCTGCAGATTACTGATTCACTCATGCAATAATCCAGATAGTACTCATGCAGTGCCCCAATCACACTACCAGTCTTTGTCCACTCTTGCAATCATCCTGACAGAACTATGTCCTTGTCTAATGTCTGTGCCGAAACACAAGCACTTATAAACTCACCCTGCTATCAACTACCAGCACTCTACGTACTCAGTCACTATCTATGCACTTGTACAATGACTCGGGCATGAAGAGACACTGTGCTACAGTCAAATGTGCACAATGTATGCAGGCCCCTAACCCCCTGCAGACTACTGATTCACTCCTGCAAAAATCCAAGTAGTAGCCATGCAGATCAGCAATCACAGTGTCACTCTCTGTCCACTCCTCCTATGATCCTGACAGAACCATGACTTTATCTAATCACTATGCAGAAACACAAGCACTTATAAACTTACCCTGCTGTCAACTACCAGCACTCTAACTATCCAGTCACTGTCCATGCACTTGTAGAATGCCTCAGGCATTAAGACACACAGTGCTATAGTCAAAAGTGCACAAACTATGCAGGCCCCTAACCCCATGCAGACTACTGATTCACTCCTGTAATAATCTAAGTAGTACTCATGCAGTACCCCAATCAGACTATCACTCTCTGTCCACTCTTGGAACCATCCTGACAGAACCATGTCCTTATCTAATCTCTGTGCCGAAACACAAGCACTTATAAACTCACCCTGCTGTCAACTACCAGTAGTCTACCTACTCAGTCACTATCTATGCACTTGTACAATGACTCAGGCATAAAGAGACACCGTGCTACAGTCAAATGTGGACAATCTATGTAGGCCCCTACCCCCCTATAGACTACTGATTCACTCCTGTAATAATCTAAGTAGTACTCATGCAGTGCCCCAATTACACTGTCAGTCTCTCTCCACTCTTGTAATCATTCTGACACAGAACCATGTCGTTATCTAATCTCTGTGCCGAAACACAAGCACTTATAAACTCACCCTGCTGTCAACTACCAGTACTCTATCTACCCAGTCACTGTGCATGCACTTGTACAATCACTCAGGCATTAACACACGCAGTGCTACAGCCAAATGTGCACAAGCTATGCAGGCCCCTAACCCCCTGCAGACTACTGATTCACTCCTGCAAAAATCCAGGTAGTAACCATGCAGATCAGCAATCACAGTGTCACTCTCTGTCCACTCCTCCTATCATCCTGACAGAACCATGACTTTATATAATCAATATGCAGAAGCACAAGCACTTATAAACTCACCCTGCTGTCAACTACCAGCACTCTAACTATCCAGTCACTGTCCATGCACTTGTAGAATGCCTCAGGCATTAAGACACACAGTGCTATAGTCAAATGTGCACAATCTATGCAGGCCCCTAACCCCATGCAGACTACTGATTCACTCCTGTAATAATCTAAGTAGTACTCATGCAGTGCCCCAATCAGACTATCACTCTCTGTCCACTCTTGTAATCATTCTGACAGAACCATGTCCTTATCTAATCTCTGAGCCGAAACACAAGCACTTATAAACTCACCCTGCTGTCAACTACCAGCACTCTATCTACCCAGTCACTGTCCATGCACTTGTACAATGACTCGGGCATGAAGAGACACCGTGCTACAGCCAAATGTGCACAATCAATGCAGGCCCCTAACCCCCTGTAGACTACTGATTCACTCCTGCAAAAATCCAGGTAGTAGCCATGCAGATCAGCGATCACAGTGTCACTCTCTGTCCACTCCTCCTATCATCCTGACAGAACCATGACTTTATCTAATCAGTATGCAGAAACACAAGCACTTATAAACTCACCCTGCTGTCAACTACCAGTAGTCTACCTACTCAGTCACTATCTATGCACTTGTACAATGACTCAGGCATAAAGAGACACCGTGCTACAGTCAAATGTGGACAATCTATGTAGGCCCCTACCCCCCTGTAGACTACTGATTCACTCCTATAATAATCTAAGTAGTACTCATGCAGTGTCCCAATTACACTGTCACTCTCTCTCCACTCTTGCAATCATCCTGACAGAACCATGTCCTTATCTAATCTCTGTGCCGAAACACAAGCACTTATAAACTCACCCTGCTGTCAACTACCAGAACTCTATCTACCCAGTCACTGTCCATGCACTTGTACAATCACTCAGGCATTAACACACGCAGTGCTATAGCCAAATGTGCACAATCTATGCAGGCCCCTAACCCCCTGCAGACTACTGATTCACTCCTGCAAAAATCCAGGTAGTAGCCATGCAGATCAGCAATCACAGTGTCACTCTCTGTCCACTCCTCCTATCATCCTGACAGAACCATGACTTTTCTAATCACTATGCAGAAACACAAGCACTTATAAACTCACCCTGCTGTCAACTACCAGCACTCTAACTATCCAGTCGCTGTCCATGCACTTGTAGAATGCCTCAGGCATTAAGACACACAGTGCTATAGTCAAATGTGCACAATCTATGCATGCTCCTAACCCCATGCAGACTACTGATTCACTCCTGTAATAATCTAAGTAGTACTCATGCAGTGCCCCAATCAGACTATCACTCTCTGTCCACTCTTGGAATCATCCTGACAGAACCATGACCTTAACTAATCTCTGTGCCGAAACACAAGCACTTATAAACTCACCCTGCTGTCAACTACCAGTAGTCTACCTACTCAGTCACTATCTATGCACTTGTACAATGACTCAGGCATAAAAAGACACCGTGCTACAGTCAAATGTGGACAATCTATGCAGGCCCCTACCCCCTGTAGACTACTGATTCACTCCTGTAATAATCTAAGTAGTACTCATGCAGTGCTCCAATCAGACTATCACTCTCTGTCCACTGTTGTAATCATTCTGACAGAACCATGTCCTTAACTAATCTCTGTGCCGAATCACAAGCACTTATAAACTCACCCTGCTGTCACCTACCAGCACTCTATCTACCCAGTCACTGTCTATGCACTTGTACAATGACTCAGGCATGAAGAGACACCGTGCTACAGCCAAATGTGCACAATCAATGCAGGCACCTAACCCCCTGTAGACTACTGATTCACTCCTGCAAAAATCCAGGTAGTAGCCATGCAGATCAGCGATCACAGTGTCACTCTCTGTCCACTCCTCCTATCATCCTGACAGAACCATGACTTTATCTAATCACTATGCAGAAACACAAGCACTTATAAACTCACCCTGCTGTCAACTACCAGCACTCTACCTACCCAGTCACTGTCCATGCACTTGTACAATGACTCAGGCATAAACAGACACTGTGCTACAGTCCAATGTGCACAATCTATGCAGGCCCCTAACCCCCTCTAGACTACTGATTCACTCCTATAATAATCTAAGTAGTACTCATGCAGTGCCCCAATTACACTGTCACTCTCTCTCCACTCTTGCAATCATCCTGACAGAACCATGTCCTTATCTAATCTCTGTGCCGAAACACAAGCACTTATAAACTCACCCTGCTGTCAACTACCAGAACTCTATCTACCCAGTCACTGTCCATGCACTTGTACAATCACTCAGGCATTAACACACGCAGTGCTATAGCCAAATGTGCACAATCTATGCAGGCCCCTAACCCCCTGCAGACTACTGATTCACTCCTGCAAAAATCCAGGTAGTAGCCATGCAGATCAGCAATCACAGTGTCACTCTCTGTCCACTCCTCCTATCATCCTGACAGAACCATGACTTTTCTAATCACTATGCAGAAACACAAGCACTTATAAACTCACCCTGCTGTCAACTACCAGCACTCTAACTATCCAGTCGCTGTCCATGCACTTGTAGAATGCCTCAGGCATTAAGACACACAGTGCTATAGTCAAATGTGCACAATCTATGCATGCTCCTAACCCCATGCAGACTACTGATTCACTCCTGTAATAATCTAAGTAGTACTCATGCAGTGCCCCAATCAGACTATCACTCTCTGTCCACTCTTGGAATCATCCTGACAGAACCATGACCTTAACTAATCTCTGTGCCGAAACACAAGCACTTATAAACTCACCCTGCTGTCAACTACCAGTAGTCTACCTACTCAGTCACTATCTATGCACTTGTACAATGACTCAGGCATAAAAAGACACCGTGCTACAGTCAAATGTGGACAATCTATGCAGGCCCCTACCCCCTGTAGACTACTGATTCACTCCTGTAATAATCTAAGTAGTACTCATGCAGTGCTCCAATCAGACTATCACTCTCTGTCCACTGTTGTAATCATTCTGACAGAACCATGTCCTTAACTAATCTCTGTGCCGAAACACAAGCACTTATAAACTCACCCTGCTGTCACCTACCAGCACTCTATCTACCCAGTCACTGTCTATGCACTTGTACAATGACTCAGGCATGAAGAGACACCGTGCTACAGCCAAATGTGCACAATCAATGCAGGCACCTAACCCCCTGTAGACTACTGATTCACTCCTGCAAAAATCCAGGTAGTAGCCATGCAGATCAGCGATCACAGTGTCACTCTCTGTCCACTCCTCCTATCATCCTGACAGAACCATGACTTTATCTAATCACTATGCAGAAACACAAGCACTTATAAACTCACCCTGCTGTCAACTACCAGCACTCTACCTACCCAGTCACTGTCCATGCACTTGTACAATGACTCAGGCATAAACAGACACTGTGCTACAGTCCAATGTGCACAATCTATGCAGGCCCCTAACCCCCTCTAGACTACTGATTCACTCCTATAATAATCTAAGTAGTACTCATGCAGTGCCCCAATTACACTGTCACTCTCTCTCCACTCTTGCAATCATCCTGACAGAACCATGTCCTTATCTAATCTCTGTGCCGAAACACAAGCACTTATAAACTCACCCTGCTGTCAACTACCAGAACTCTATCTACCCAGTCACTGTCCATGCACTTGTACAATCACTCAGGCATTAACACACGCAGTGCTATAGCCAAATGTGCACAATCTATGCAGGCCCCTAACCCCCTGCAGACTACTGATTCACTCCTGCAAAAATCCAGGTAGTAGCCATGCAGATCAGCAATCACAGTGTCACTCTCTGTCCACTCCTCCTATCATCCTGACAGAACCATGACTTTTCTAATCACTATGCAGAAACACAAGCACTTATAAAC
Source organism: Calotriton arnoldi (assembly GCA_963921515.1). Classification (NCBI taxonomy): domain Eukaryota; kingdom Metazoa; phylum Chordata; class Amphibia; order Caudata; family Salamandridae; genus Calotriton; species Calotriton arnoldi. The sequence continues at coordinate 1,867,726 of CAWUFW010002488.1, read as the reverse complement.
TCACCCTGCTGTCAACTACCAGCACTCTAACTATCCAGTCGCTGTCCATGCACTTGTAGAATGCCTCAGGCATTAAGACACACAGTGCTATAGTCAAATGTGCACAATCTATGCATGCTCCTAACCCCATGCAGACTACTGATTCACTCCTGTAATAATCTAAGTAGTACTCATGCAGTGCCCCAATCAGACTATCACTCTCTGTCCACTCTTGGAATCATCCTGACAGAACCATGACCTTAACTAATCTCTGTGCCGAAACACAAGCACTTATAAACTCACCCTGCTGTCAACTACCAGTAGTCTACCTACTCAGTCACTATCTATGCACTTGTACAATGACTCAGGCATAAAAAGACACCGTGCTACAGTCAAATGTGGACAATCTATGCAGGCCCCTACCCCCTGTAGACTACTGATTCACTCCTGTAATAATCTAAGTAGTACTCATGCAGTGCTCCAATCAGACTATCACTCTCTGTCCACTGTTGTAATCATTCTGACAGAACCATGACCTTAACTAATCTCTGTGCCGAAACACAAGCACTTATAAACTCACCCTGCTGTCACCTACCAGCACTCTATCTACCCAGTCACTGTCTATGCACTTGTACAATGACTCAGGCATGAAGAGACACCGTGCTACAGCCAAATGTGCACAATCAATGCAGGCACCTAACCCCCTGTAGACTACTGATTCACTCCTGCAAAAATCCAGGTAGTAGCCATGCAGATCAGCGATCACAGTGTCACTCTCTGTCCACTCCTCCTATCATCCTGACAGAACCATGACTTTATCTAATCACTATGCAGAAACACAAGCACTTATAAACTCACCCTGCTGTCAACTACCAGCACTCTAACTATCCAGTCACTGTCCATGCACTTGTAGAATGCCTCAGGCATTAAGACACACAGTGCTATAGTCAAATGTGCACAATCTATGCAGGCCCCTAACCCCATGCAGACTAATGATTCACTCCTGTAATAAACTAAGTAGTACTCATGCAGTGCCCCAATCAGACTATCACTCTCAGTCCACTCTTGGAATCATCCTGACAGAACCATGTCCTTATCTAATCTCTGTCCCGAAACACAAGCACTTATAAACTCACCCTGCTGTCAACTACCAGTAGTCTACCCACTCAGTCACTATCTATGCACTTGTACAATGACTCGGGCATAAAGAGACACCGTGCTACAGTCAAATGTGGACAATCTATGTAGGCCCCTACCCCCTGTAGACTACTGATTCACTCCTGTAATAATCTAAGTAGTACTCATGCAGTGCCCCAATTACACTGTCAGTCTCTGTCCACTCTTGTAATCATTCTGACAGAACCATGACCTTAACTAATCTCTGTGCCGAAACACAAGCACTTATAAACTCACCCTGCTGTCAACTACCAGCACTCTATCTACCCAGTCACTGTCTATGCACTTGTACAATGACTCAGGCATGAAGAGACACCGTGCTACAGCCAAATGTGCACAATCAATGCAGGCACCTAACCCCCTGTAGACTACTGATTCACTCCTGCAAAAATCCAGGTAGTAGCCATGCAGATCAGCGATCACAGTGTCACTCTCTGTCCACTCCTCCTATCATCCTGACAGAACCATGACTTTATCTAATCACTATGCAGAAACACAAGCACTTATAAACTCACCCTGCTGTCAACTACCAGCACTCTAACTATCCAGTCACTGTCCATGCACTTGTAGAATGCCTCAGGCATTAAGACACACAGTGCTATAGTCAAATGTGCACAATCTATGCAGGCCCCTAACCCCATGCAGACTAATGATTCACTCCTGTAATAAACTAAGTAGTACTCATGCAGTGCCCCAATCAGACTATCACTCTCAGTCCACTCTTGGAATCATCCTGACAGAACCATGTCCTTATCTAATCTCTGTCCCGAAACACAAGCACTTATAAACTCACCCTGCTGTCAACTACCAGTAGTCTACCCACTCAGTCACTATCTATGCACTTGTACAATGACTCGGGCATAAAGAGACACCGTGCTACAGTCAAATGTGGACAATCTATGTAGGCCCCTACCCCCCTGTAGACTACTGATTCACTCCTGTAATAATCTAAGTAGTACTCATGCAGTGCCCCAATTACACTGTCAGTCTCTGTCCACTCTTGTAATCATTCTGACAGAACCATGTCGTTATCTAATCTCTGTACCGAAACACAAGCACTTATAAACTCACCCTGCTGTCAACTACCAGCACTCTACCTACCCAGTCACTGTCCATGCACTTGTACAATGACTCAGGCATTAACACACGCAGTGGTACAGTGAAATGTGCACAATCTATGCAGGCCCCTAACACCATGCAGACTACTGATTCAGTCCTGTAATAATCTAAGTAGTACTCATGCAGTGCCACAATCACACTGTCACTCTCTCTCCACTCTTGCAATCATCCTGACTGAACCATGTCCTTATCTAATCTCTGTGCCGAAACACAAGCACTTATAAACTCACTCCGCTGTCAACTACCAGTAGTCTGCCTACTCAGTCACTATCAATGCACTTGTACAATGACTCGGGCATGAAGAGACACCGTGCTACAGTCAAATGTGCACAATCTATTCAGGCCCCTAACCCCCTGTAGACTACTGATTCACTCCTGTAATAATTTAAGTAGTAGTCATGCAGTGCCCCAATCACACTGTCACTCTCTGTCCAGTCTTGCAATCATCCTGACAGAACCATATCCTTATCTAATCTCTGTCCCGAAACACAAGCACTTATAAACTCACCTTGCTGTCAACTACCAGCACTCTACCTACCCAGTCACTGTCCATGCACTTGTACAATGACTCAGGCATAAACAGACACTGTGCTACAGTCCAATGTGCACAATCTATGCAGGCCCCTAACCCCCTCTAGACTACTAATTCACTCCTGTAATAATCTAAGTAGTAGTTATGCAGTGCCCTAATCACACTGTCACTCTCTCTCCACTCTTGCAATCATCCTGACAGAACCATGTCCTTATCTAATCTCTGTGCCGAAACACAAGCACTTATAAACTCACCCTGCTGTCAACTACCAGCACTCTATCTACCCAGTCACTGTCCATGCACTTGTACAATCACTCAGGCATTAAGACACGCAGTGCTACAGCCAAATGTGCACAATCTATGCAGGCCCCTAACCCCCTGCAGACTACTGATTCACTCCTGCAAAAATCCAGGTAGTAGCCATGCAGATCAGCAATCACAGTGTCACTCTCTGTCCACTCCTCCTATCATCCTGACAGAACCATGACTTTATCTAATCACTATGCAGAAACACAAGCACTTATAAACTCACCCTGCTGTCAACTACCAGCACTCTAACTATCCAGTCACTGTCCATGCACTTGTAGAATGCCTCAGGCATTAAGACACACAGTGCTATAGTCAAATGTGCACAATCTATGCAGGCCCCTAACCCCATGCAGACTACTGATTCACTCCTGTAATAATCTAAGTAGTACTCATGCAGTGCCCCAATCAGACTATCACTCTCTGTCCACTCTTGGAATCATCCTGACAGAACCATGTCCTTATCTAATCTCTGTGCCGAAACACAAGCACTTATAAACTCACCCTGCTGTCAACTACCAGTAGTCTACCTACTCAGTCACTATCTATGCACTTGTACAATGACTCAGGCATAAAGAGACACTGTGCTACAGTCAAATGTGGACAATCTATGTAGGCCCCTACCCCCCTGTAGACTACTGATTCACTCCTGTAATAATCTAAGTAGTACTCATGCAGTGCCCCAATCACACTGTCACTCTCTGTCCAGTATTGCAATAATCCTGACAGAACCATATCCTTATCTAATCTCTGTGCCGAAACACAAGCACTTATAAACTCACCCTGCTGTCAACTACCAGCACTCTACCTACTCAGTCACTGTCTATGCACTTGTACAATGACTCCGGCATTAACACACGCAGTGGTACAGTCAAATGTGCACAATCTATGCAGGCCCCTAACCCCCTGCAGATTACTGATTCACTCCTGCAATAATCCAGATAGTACTCATGCAGTGCCCCAATCACACTACCAGTCTTTGTCCACTCTTGCAATCATCCTGACAGAAGTATGTCCTTGTCTAATGTCTGTGCCGAAACACAAGCACTTATAAACTCACCCTGCTATCAACTACCAGCACTCTATCTACTCAGTCACTATCTATGCACTTGTACAATGACTCAGGCATAAAGAGACACTGTGCTACAGTCAAATGTGGACAATCTATGGAGGCCCCTAACCCCCTGTAGACTACTGATTCACTCCTGTAATAATGTAAGTAGTACTCATGCAGTGCCCCAATCATACTGTCACTCTGTGTGCAGTCTTCTAATTATGCAGCCAGTACCATGTCCTTATCTAATCACTGTGCAAAATCCAAGCATTAATGATTTCTCCATTCTCTTTTCATGCAGTACTCTAATTATCCAGTCAGTACCTATGTACTCATGCAATGACCCAGGTACTAATACTTACAGTATTAGAATAATTTATCCAATAATGATGCAGTCCTCTAAACACGTAAACACTACTTATTCACTTATTCAGTCCTAGAATTATCCAATTAGTACCTGTATACTGCAGTAAATGGATTGTGATTTCAAAACAAAGTGTTTAAATGGTTTTTATGTAGAACATGTTTGTTTACTAATAAAATAGTATATTTTATAGATTTATTTTAATAATATTATATATATTTTTTTAAACCGATATTGTTCATCATCATTAAAAAAAAACTTACCATGGCTAAAAAACAGAAAAGAGGAAACAACAAAAAAAGGAGTCTTATTTGAAGAAACGACAACAGCAAGAATTAGATAAACAACAACATGTGGGGAAAAAGAAAAAATCTTGTGGTAAGAGAACAAAACAATTTATTAAAAACATTTCAAAGCCTAGAAACAGTGTGCACAGTGTGGAAAGTACAAAGAATGCCTTAACATCAAAAAAGAATAAGAAGAAAAAAAGCAAGAATAATGGGAAATCATATTCTAAGGAAATATTGTATCGTAAAAGGAGGAAGACTCAGGGGTCGATTCCGATTCGGGCCGGAAATCTCTCCGACCGAGCCGGACCCGGAGAGATTTCCGACCGAATCGGACCCGTGCAGTCCGACCGAACGAGTCCGATGCATTCGTATGCCACCGGACACGAGTCGGTCGGACTCCCATTGAACTCAATGGGAGCCGGTCGTACAACGCGTACGCGGGCTCCCATTGCCTCAATGGGTGCGAGGCGGACAAGGGCGCCCCTACAGCGAGTACGCCGCGAGCGCCCGCGGCGTACACGCACAGGTAGGGGGACCCATGGGTCCCCCTGTGTGCGCCTCGCACGGGTACGCGTGACAGGGGGTCCGACACGGACCCCCAAAGTACGGCTCCGACAGCGAGTTCGAGTCGGACGGCGCGAGTCGGTCGGAGCGGTCGAGGTGCGCATCGTACTTACCCGGCCGGAAAACGTCTCCATTGCGCGGTGCGAATCGGGTCCGAGCGAGTCGGTCGGAGCGGTACGATCCGGGTACGAGTCGGTCGGAGCGGTCGGGTCGCCCGGACGAGTCGGTCGGCGAGTCGCATCGTACTCGCTCGGCCGGACCCGCGTCACGATTCGGTCGGGAAAAAGGGCTCCGAATCGGATCCGGTAAAGCCGAATCCTATTCGGAGCCCTACCGGCCGAGATCGGAATCGGCCCCTTAGTATGAAGAAATTAGAAAGAGAATGTTTTACAAAAGAGTTGTGTCTAATTTGTTGAAAGATGTGAAGAAATATAAAAAAAGATCAGCATTTTATAAAAAGAAAAAACAGATTGAAAGTATTGTGGAGAAGGCTTTTCAATTAAAAAGGAAATTATTCATTTTAGTTTTAAATAGAATTCGATCACTTGATAAGCCAATACATTTTATGAAGGCCAAAAGTAGGAAGAAGAGACTAATTAACAGAAGTAACTTTTGTGATATTTTTTTGGGTGAATGGAAACACAGTTCAAGCTCAGAGCCTTTTTTTAATGAAGAGAGTTATTTTCAAACCAATTGCTTGCAGTTGATACCAGTAGTCGAGCTTATGAGGTTAGAAATGGTTGTCCAATTGAGAAAGAGAAGATGGTTCCCCGAAATGAAGAAGAAGTGATAGCTGATGAAGTTCTAGGGAGACGTTCTAAAGCTCCAGTGTATACTTGGGATTGTAGTAGTATTTGTAGTATACGACAAGAATCTATTGAGATTTTTCGCAATTTCTTACGACAGTATAGTAAAAAAAGTATTAAACAAAAGATTAAGATGTTGCAAGGACTAGATCCTTGCAGAGTGAGAAAAAATATTGGTTTGCAAGGTCATTCACTGGCTTGTCTTTCAAGAAAAGTATGTCAAAGTGTTTTTTTCATCATTTTAGAATGTTAGCAGTACATCATTCTCAAATGCGGAAGTTAGTGAGCAGATTGTATTACGCAAAAAGTACAGCAATAATTTTAAATGACTTAAACAGTGCTCTTTTGCATGGGTCAGTATCAGATGTTAAAAAGGTTTGTGATGAAATAGAGTTTTGTTACTTTGGTCCTCAAGAAGAGAGTGGACAAAGTGAGACATTGATAGAAGTAGGTGTTGAAGAAAATGTGGAAAATAGTAGTACAGAGAAGTTTGAAGAACAAATTACAAAGTTTAAGGTAATTTCGTGTGAAAGGCCAAATTACACTTGTATTTGTTGCCGACGAACTCATTATAGAAATCAGACTAGAAGTGTTGATCTGTATTTAAAAAGTGAAAGAGAAAATAATGATAAGTGGATGGAATTTGCAACTTATTTGTTGGTAGAGGATTGCTTTGATTTGGGTACTGATCAGCGTATTTGTAAATATTGTTATAACAAATTAGACGATAATAAAATGCCTGCTAGAGCTGTCCATAATAATCTAGAGTTGGTAACTATTCCTCCAGAACTGATAGATTTAAACACATATGAATCTATTCTGATTCAATGTGTGCACCCATTTCAGGCTATTGTTCGTATGGAGCCTAAAACAGGTAAATTGCCTCCTACAGATTTACAGAGAGGATTAAAAGGTAGAGTTGTATATTTAACACTAGATTTAAAGAAAAATGTTGAAACTATTGGTGTACAGAATGTAGAAAGTGAACCACTAGTTGTTCTAGTTAATGGTGTTCCTACTAAGAGTAAGAAAATATGGCAGGAATTAGTGGATGTCAGGGAAGTGCAAAAGGCAACATTATATCTTATAAAAAACAATGACTACTACAAAAATGTGTATGTGGAAGAAGAAGAAATACTTTTAGGAGATGATAGTGAAATGTCAAGTGGTCAAATTGAGAAAGTGGACATGTCCAAAAGTGAAGAAATTTATGAACATTATAGTGTACATCCACTTCATTCGAAAGAAGTCATGGGGAATACTATTGAATTATTCCAAATGAAGAAAGCGAAGGGGACTCCCATGAGTGTTTGGGAAAAAAGTTTGGAAGCTCGTTGTTTTCCCCAGCTGTTCCCAACTGGAAAAGGTGGACGATATGACGAACGATCAGTACAGATTCCTGCATCAGAATATCGGACAACAAGATTGTATGCAGAAGATCCAAGATTTCGACAATGTATCCCATATATATTTCATCTTTTGTTTGAGAGTGACTTGTCTGGACTTTCATATGCAGTCAACCACATATTAAAAACAGGAGTACATCTTCAAAATGTTTCTGCAAAGGAATTTATGGATAAAGTACATCAGAGAGACGATCATTTAGAATCTCAACTGATTAATTTGATGGCATGTCAGCGTGGTACTAATGAGTATTGGTATCGTCGTCATGGAGAACTTAAATGCATGCTAAGGAACTTAGGAACTCCTACGTGGTTCGTTACCCTAAGCTGTGCTGAATACGCTTGGGATGATTTACTTGAATTTCTTCGAGAAGCAAATTCAAATATTAAAAATATTGAATACAAGACACCTGGTGAATTGTGTTCTTTGGATCCTGTAAATGTATGCAGATATTTCAATCATAGGTTTGAAGCTCTGATGTCTTTTATCTGCAATAAAAGAATCCTCCTCTTGGAGAAGTTATTGATTTCTTTTGGAGAAAGGAGTATCAAGCTAGAGGTGCTCCTCATATACACATGCTTTTATGGATCAAAGATGCACCCAAATTTGGAACTGATTCGGATGATACTGTTTTATCGTTTATTGAAGATTATGTTACATGTGCTATACCAAAAAGAACACAAGAAAACAACTTAAGGCAACAAGTGTTACGATTCCAAAGTCATCGATGTGGCAAATACTGTCGACGGAAATACAAGTCGAAGGAAAAGTTTTATACCAAATGTCGTTTTGGATTTCCACGTCCAGTAATATCCAAAGGAAGAGTAAACAGTTTCATGTCAGCAGTGAGACATACCATCACTAGAAAATCACCCAAAAATACTTACAATTTGAAATGAAGTGAAGAATCAAAGTATATCAATGATTATAATCCAGTTATTCTCTCGATGTGGAATGCTAATATAGATATCCAGTATGTTGCGGATAATTCCATTGCTGTTGCTCAGTATGTAACATCATACATAACAAAATCAGAAAAGACGGAGTTGAAAGAAATGTGGGAAGAAATTTCTCACGAGAAGAGTCTTAGTAAGAAATTGTACTGTTTCAGTTTGAAGATGTTATCCCATCGAGAGATTGGAGCGTACGAATGCTCGGATCGGTTGTCATCCGCAAGTTTATATTCAAAGTCAAGAGGGATCATTTGGGTGAGTCTAAGTCTTGCTGCAACACGAAATCGAGTACTTTAATCTGTACAAGAAATCGAATATTTAGCAGTAAATGAACCGGGAAGTACAGATATTGTCAAAACAAACATGTTGGATACATACTATCCCTGTCAACAAGAGGATAACCTTCAAGCTCCTCACCCACGCACACAAAGCACTCCACAACTCCGGACCAGCCTACCTCAACAGACGACTCAGCTTCTACACCCCCACCCGCCAGCTCCGCTCAACCAGCCTCGCCCTCGCCACAGTCCCCCGCATCCGGAAAACGACCGCCGGCGGCAGATCCTTCTCCCACCTCGCCGCCAAGACCTGGAACACCCTCCCCACCAACCTCCGACAGACCCAAGACCTACTGGCCTTCAGAAGACTCCTCAAGACCTGGCTCTTCGATCAGTAGCAGCACCACCCCCCTCTTCCCCCAGCGCCTTGAGACCCTCGCGGGTATGTAGTGCGCTTTATAAGTGACATGATTGATTGATTGATTGATTGATTGATACTATCCAAATAGAAGTCGTCATCTTGAGAACATATGTCTCTATGAAGTGCTGCAATTTTACAGTTTTAAAAAAAATACTACAGAAAACATAAATGAAGGAAAAAATGCAGTGATTGGTTCAGAAGGATGTTTGGTGAAACATACTAAAGGAAATCTGATTAATCACAGAAAACTGAGTTGTGATACTGCTGATAAAAGAGAATTTTACTATTTAGCACTTTTGCAACTATTCAAGCCTTGGCGTACAGAATTAGAATTACTTGGAGATTTTCAGTGCTATGAAGATTCTTTCACTGCATGTAAAGATAGCATTGAATGCCCAGTTTTTGCAAATTATCTCAAAATGTTGAATGAAGAAATTGATCAAGAGGCTACTATTGCAGCTGAGATTGCTAGAGACAGTTCTCAAGACAGTCAAAGTTCTGCTCCCCTGAGTCAAGATCCACTAGGACAACCAATTCTTGAAAATGAAGCAGCAATCGCCATGAATGAAGTGGAAACAGCAATGCATCAAGCTCAAGAAGATATTATGGACTTAGAAAACTTGGAAGAACAACTAAATATTGAACAGAAACAAATATATCAGCAAGTTACACAACAGATCGACCATGGTTTTCTTCATGAAAAGAAAGAATGCACATGCACATCATTTCAACCTATCCGAATGTATATCAGTGGTCAAGCTGGTACAGGAAAATGTTTCTTGATTAAAGTTTTGACCACTTATCTACAGAAAATAACTGACTCACATTTGTCTTGTGTTGTAACTGCTCCAACTGGATTGGCAGCACACAACATTAAAGGAATTACATTACATCGTTTACTAATGCTACCTGTGGAACATGAAAATAAATTGGAATATCACAAGCTATCTGGAGAAGCTTGTTATGAAGTTTCAAGAGTGCTAAAGAAAATGAAATTTCTAATTATTGATGAGGTGAGCATGGTCTCAAACTTAATGCTTGCCTTTGTGCATTTAAGAATGCAGCAAATTTTAAAAATAGAATACGATGTCTTATTTGGAGGAAAACATGTGATAGTTTTTGGTGATCTACTGCAACTTACTCCTGTAAAAGGGCAACCAGTATTTAAAACGCTTGTGCATGAAGACACCAGAAAGTCTTTGGGAAGTGTTGGAAACGTTAACATTTGGTCATATTTTGAGTACAAAGAACTCATTAAAAATATGCAACAAGCAAATGATGAAGATTATGGAACCATTCTTCAAGATATACGAATTGGAGTATTGACAGAACATGGCAAACAAGCTTTGCAAAGTCGTCTACTTACCAACTTGTTTCCAAATGAAAATATAGTTCCTGCAAAAATATACAAAAAGATTGCAGAAAATAAATCTATCATCTGCCTCATGCCAACACTGCGAGAGTGTTGTACATTCAATGAAGAACTTTTAAAGCTGGAAAATGAAGAAATAATAAAAATGAAAGCCATTGATAAAATAGAGCATGAACGAATTACTATTATTTTGACAGAAAAACTGAAAACAAAATTGGATTCTTTAGAAAAATCTATATCTAAAACTGCTGGTTTAGAAAAGAATTTATATGTATGTGTAAACTGTCGCGTTATTTTACGGCGTAATTTGGATGTGGAAAAAGGTTTAGTAAATGGTGCAATGGGTAAAGTTGTTGATTTTGTTCATTATCAAAATAGAGATGGAATTGAATTTTTGAAAATCAAATTTGATCAAATTGAAGAAGTAAAACAAATTGGTCGTTGTTCGGTTCGTTTTTGCTTGTTAAAGATTTGTATGTTCGTAGAAAACAGTTTCCTCTTTCTTTGGCATATGCGGTGACTATTCATAAATCTCAAGGTTTAAGTGTAGACAGTGCTTTGGTAAACATTGGAAGTACCGTATTTAAAGAGGGTATGGCATATGTTGCTTTGTCCCGAGTCAGAACTTTATCTGGATTGCATTTGATTGATTTTGATGAGAGAAAGATTAGTGCAGATGTAAATTGTGTAAGAGAGTATAATCGGTTAAGGAGACTGTATGCTCCCAATTTAGGTGAATATCCTGTATATGAAAAGCGTGTAGTAGGTCGAAAAAGAAGGTATGAGAATATCTGTAGTGAAGTTAAAGAGACGAAAAAAATCAGGATAATGTTGAAATTCCAAGCAAAAAGAAAAAGGACAGTATTGAAGAGATTGTCGGATATCAGTTAGAAAATAGTTCAGGTATCAACTGCTATGCTAATGTAGTGGTAAATGTTGTATTTTTTCTAGAATATCTGTAACAGCAAATTATGGAGAATCATGAAAAAAGGTTTTGTTCCTTGTTGCGTTCTATTTTTGAAAAATTGAGAACTGATAAAAGTAAAATACAAAGTGTTTCAGATATTCGGAAACTTTTGGATATATGTTCTGGTTCTACGCAATTTACACAGAATGTGCAACAAGATGCTCAGGAATTTCTAATGTATATGCTTGCAGTATTAGAAGAGGAAGGAATACAAATTGAAAATCTATTTGGACTTCGTTATAAATGGGAACATCAATGTGAAAATTGTACGTTTACTTCTACCACTAACATAGACACTGAAAGATTTATATATTTAACAATACCAGACTGTAAAACAGTGTCTTTCAACAAATTAGTTAAAGCAGCAAATCAAAACATGGAGTGTATGCAATGCAAATCAGAAATGTTATCAACACTATTTATAGAAAAATTTGGACAATATATAATTTTAATGATACAACGTTGTACAGCTGATGGAAGAAAATTGGAAACTTTAATTAAAAGTTTTGTAGCAAGTCAACTATCAATATCAGGAAGAACTTTTGTAGCAGTAGCAATTATTTTCCACAATGTACCTTCTACAACATCTGGACATTACACTGTCTATTTAAAATGCAATAAAGGATGGACATATTGTAATGATGCTCATTTACTTTTTAAATATTGTTTGCTGAACGAATTACCAAATTCATACCTAATATTCTTAAAGCCAAAGTTCTAAGAACATAATTCGGCCTATTGGGAATATGTTAAACTGTATTAATACGATTACTTTGTACAATTTCAGTATAAAGGATTTCAGGAATATCATTTGGCCTAGAGGAAAGATATTAATGTGAATTAAGCACTTTTTCTGGGATATTCTGACACCATATATTTTAAAGAACATCATTTAGAGTATATGGAAATTATGAAGAATTATTGATTGAATTATTGTTTTGCTTCTTTTATCTTGTAGTAACAAAATTCTCTTACAAAGAACCATTTTATATATGTGTGATTTGTATTATATGCTATGTTATTGAGGATGTTATTTTTATACAATGTGCAGAGATAGTTCACTATGTTGAAAATATTTTTGACACAGATTTGTTTTTATTTTAAACAATCTTCTTGATTGGTTTTTTTTTTTGCCCGCTGTTATGTGATGAGTAACATTGAAATCACTATTTATAGTGAAATTCAACATATTCTGAAAACAGCAAAAAAGGCAAACTAAATCATTTAAATTATGCTTACATTATGTTGTGTTTATAAAATTATAATATTATACATTATGGGGCCGATTCCGATCTCGGCCGGTAGTGCTCCGAATCGGATTCGGATTTACCGGATCCGATTCGGAGCCCTGTTTCCCGACCGAATCGTACGCGGGTCCGGCCGAGCGAGTACGATGCAGGCACCCGCGAAATCTCCGACCGACTCGAACGCGGCTTCAACACGCTCCGACCGACTCGCATGGACACGACTCGCACCGCGCTATGGAGACGTTTCCCGGCCGGGTAAGTACGATGCGCGCCGCGACCACTCCGATCGACTCGCGCCGTCCGGCTCGAAAAAGCTGTCGGAGCCGGACTTTGGGACACTATCTACTTATCCTATCACTCCACCAATACCTAACCACTTATAACTTGACCATGCACTCTGCTTCCAGTACTGTAATCATTCCAGTTACTAGTGATGTCGTTATGGAGTGGCCTAGCCACTAACACAAGTACACCTACAGCATTCTCTGCACTATGCATGCAGAAGTCTAACCACATGCATACTATTGATACACAATTCTAAATACCCACTTAGTACACATGCAGCCTAGCAATCCGCCTGTCACTCCCATGCACTTCCTCATTCACCCATCCAGCACTATCTTCTTATCCCATTACTCCGCCAATACCTAACCACTTATAACTTGACCATGCACTCTGCTTCCAGAGCTGTAATCATTCCAATTACTAGTGATGTCGTTATGGAGTGGCCTAGCCACTAACTCCAGTACACCTACAACATTCTCTGCACTATGCATGCAGAACTCTAACCACATACATACTATTGATACACTCTTGCAAATACCCACTTAGTACCCATGCAGCCTAGCAATCCACCTGTCACTCCCATGCACTTCCTCAATCACCCATCCAGCACTATCTTCTTATCCCATCACTGCGCCAATACCTAACCACTTATAAATTGACCATGCACTCTGCTTCCAGCACCTTAATCATTCCAATTACTAGTGATGTCGTTATGTAGTGGCCTAGCCACTAACACAAGTACACCTACAACATTCTGTGCACTATGCATGCAGAACTCTAACCACATACATACTATTGATACACTCTTGCAAATACCCACTTAGTACCCATGCAGCCTAGCAATCCACCTGTCACTCCCATGCACTTCCTCAATCACCCATCCAGCACTATCTTCTTATCCCATCACTCCGCCAATACCTAACCACTTATAACTTGACCATGCACTCTGCTTCCAGCACTGTAATCATTCCAATTACTAGTGATGTCGTTACAGAGTGGCCTAGGCACTAACACAAGTACACCTACAACATTCTATACACTATGCATGCAGACCTCTAACCACATACATACTATTGGAACACTCTTGTAATACTAAGGTAATACCCATGCAGCCTACGATTCCTCCTGTCACTCCCAAGCACTTCCTCAATCACCCATCCAGCACTATGTTCTTATCCCATCACTCCACCAATACCTAACCACTAATGCATTCTTTCAGTCAATCATACTCTACACATATATTCAAGCAAACTTTCAGACAGTAACATGCAATTATTTTTCTTTTTTTAACCAGATAAGGTAGTTCTGACAAGAACTTTTTTTTTTCTTCTTTTTTCTTTTGAATTTTTTTTTGATTTTTTGAACAATTTTGTATTTTTTTGGGTGTTTTTTTAAAAATTGAACACAAAAAGGAACAAAGTAAAGAGGTAACTTTTGGAATTAATTATCATTCCAAAAACAAAAAACAAACAAAAAATTAACAACGGTGGTTTCTTTGGGCAGCACAAACAGCATCCACCGACTGCTCGCCATAACAGATGACCTTCTTGCACTTAATGCAGTGCTGCTCCAGAAAGGCGAATTCAGGCCTAATGTTCAAAGGAGGTATAGATGACGATGCTCCTGAAGTGCTTGCAACACCTGGTGCTGGATTTTCTTTGGCTCTTTTTAGTTCTTCCCGAGCAAGATTACCAGGATGGATAGTGCGCAGGTGCTTGTACATGCTAGCTGTGCCGCATGAATATTTTTTGTCACTGCCTCTTGACAGGACCCTCTCACACAGCTTGCACGTGACTTTCCTTGCATTTACTTTCTTTTCTCCTGCAGGAAACGTAAAAAACTTCCATACCACTGATGTCAAAATCTCACCTGTATTTCCACAGGAACGCCATGAAATTGAAGAATGGTCCACAACGTCCCCGAATCACCTACACGCCCAATGTAGAATTGAGCTATAACAGGCAACTCGGGGAAGAAGGGAAACAAAACAAGGGAAGGAGGGGAAGACAAGTCCTCTTCGTAGTTCAGTAGCAGCCAGAGAGCACCAAGAGAAGTAGAGAGCTGTGAAATAAGAGGGGATATACGTTAGGATAGAACAAAGCACACCCTCTATTCTGCCTTATGTGCACGAGCTGCTTTTACCTAAACATCCCTTTCTTCTGTTTCTGATAGCAGTGAAATGTTCTGGCATCCCAACCACTATGTCCTACTGTAAAGAGAAAACAGGTAAGAAATGTACTGGAATGCCCTTGAAACTAAAGCTGCAAGTAAAAGCACCTTGCCCGCCTCGTCTAGTAGACTTTACTTTACTCTAAAAGGACTTGTGAAGCGATGTGTGTAAATTATAACAATAGTCTTTGCTTCCTCTCTTACGCTTCCTTTAGGGACTTAGCAGAACTTTCAATAAAGGGAACAACCCCTGGATAATGCGGGTCCCCACATCAGGTAAACGAGAGAAACATCAATACGCTTCCAATTAATAAACTATGAAAAGAACTGGCAGCGCTTCGGGCGCTGTTACCGTAACCACGGTGAAAAAGGTCTCTAAAAGTCCATCCTTTATCTTCTGACAAGGCTTCCAGGAACCGGACTGAAGGGCAGGTGAAGAGTGCTCCAGAGAACGGGAATCCGTGATCCAGGCGGGGAGAAGGAGCAGGTAAGTGAATTTGTCTCCCTGGTAGAACAGGAGAATCCAGGAAACGAGCCGTAGAGGATTGCAGCTTGGACGTGAGCCGCCGGCATCGACGAACGCGACGCGGAAGTGAGGGAACTCGTCGGACCGGAAGTTTAGTGCACGAGTAATTGCGAGCAGGAAAGAACAGACGCGAAGCGCCCGTCATTCTGATGGAGCCGGTATTTAAGTTACCTGCGCCTGCGCGTCAATTGACTAACGGCCATCTTAGTAGTTCAGTGGCCCTTGGATCTGCAGGCGTGACAGTACACCCCCCCACGGCCCCCCACCGGCTTGGGTTTGTCGGGATGGAGCCTATGAAAAGCCCGCAATAAGCGAGGGCGTGTATCTGACCGGCAGGTTCCCAAGTGCGTTCCTCGACTCCATATCCTTTCCAATGTATAAGATACTGGAGTCTGTTTCTCACTCTCCGGGAGTCTATGATAGCTCCTACTTCATATTCTGGTTCATTGTCCACCATGACCGGACCAGGAGTAGCAGGAATACGAGTCCCTGGGACTACAGGTTTCAAAAGGGATACATGAAAAACCGGGTGACACTTCAAAGAGTCAGGCAGATCCAGCTTCATGGCCACTGGGTTTATTATCTTACAAATCTTATATGGCCCTATGTACTTGGGTTTGAATTTACAGGAACCTCTCAAGGTTAAGTTCTTTGATGACAGCCATACCTCGTCCCCTTGTTTGTAGGATGGTTCTAGGCTTCTGTGAGCATCCGCCCCTTTTTGTAGCTAGCTTTGGCCCTGTCAAGATTTATCAGTGTGGACTTGTGTACCCTCTGTATATCCTGTACCATATCTACCACTGCCGGTATGGAACAAGAAGAAAGCCGGGGAATAGACAGTATTCTAGGATGATACCCGTAGGTGCAATAAAAGGGTGTATATGTTGTGGAAAAATTATAACTATTATTATAGGACAGCTCTGCTAGCCATACTAAGTCATCCCATTCCTCTTGTGAGTGTAAGACCTGACACCTGATATATTGTTCGAAACACTGATTTACTCTCTCAGTCTGCCCATCGGTCTGTGGGTGGTGACTAGATGACAATCGTACGTCTATGTGTAAGAGAGTACACAACCCTGCCCAAAATTTGGAAATGAATTGAGCCCCCCTATCGGATACTAGGATTGAAGGGAGCCCATGTAAGCGTACTCACCTGTTGTAGAAATATCGAGGCCAATAGTTTTGAAGAGGAAGCCCCGTCAAGGGGATAAAGTGTGCTGTCTTCGAAAACATATCTACTACCACCAAAAGGGTAGTGTTTCCGTTCTTTGTACGAGGTAATTCGACTATGAAGTCGAGGGAGACTGTATGCCAGGGACAAGGGGGTTTGGTAATGGTTGTAAGAGCCCTGCCGGTCTTTGATGAGAGGCTTTACCCTGAGCACACACATGACAAGTCTGGATATAATGTTTTGTATCTCTTCCCATCGTGGGCCACCAAAAATATCTCTTGAGTGAGTCCATGGTTTTCTTGTATCCAGGGTGCCCAGCAAGAGGATGTGTGTGACACCATTCTAAGGCCTGTGATCTCAGGTTTTGAGAGGGAGTACTAACCCACCTTGTACATAAGCCAATTCCTGCTCTATGGTAACCTCCTGTGTGCTCACTACTTCATCCATACCTGGGGATGTCTGTGCTTCTTGGACCTGCCTTACAAAATCTACATCAGAACACAGAACTCCTACAATGCGATCTCGGGGAATGATAGGGGGTGGTTCTTCTAAAGCAGGCATGGGTTCGTATCCAAAACGAGACAGGGTGTCTGCTTTGCCGTTTTTTTTTTCCAGCTTGAAATTGTATAATAAAGTCATATTCGCTAAAAAACTGGCTCCATCTCAACTGTCTCATGGATAACGCTCTCGCAGACTTCAGGAATTGTAAGTTGCGATGATCTGTAAGAACTGTAATAGTGTGATTTGCACCCAACAAGTACTGCCTCCACTCCTCAAAGACCTTCTTTATGGCTAATAGCTCTTTGTCCCCTATGGAATAATTCATCTCCGCAGGTGTCAGTTTTTTGGAGTAATATGCCACTGGGTGAAGGGCTCCTGTAGAGCGTTCTATTTGAGACAGAATCCTTTCACTGATTCGGTGGTCCAATTTAACCACCAAATCAATAAGAGCCGGGCAGGATTCTGGAGGGTCTACCACCTGGGCAAGGGCGTCCTTTAGGTCGTCCCTTAGCCCCTTGTAAAATAGAGCACTGCGTTTTTCCTCGGGCCACCCTGCTTCTACTACTAATCTATGAAACGTAGATATGTAACTTGTTAAGTCCTTAGTACCTTGCTTCAGGGTCAGTAGTTCAGTGTCAGCTGAGTGAGTGAATGTGTGTCTATCAAAAAGTTTTTTGAGTTCCTGTTTGAAGGCGTTATAATTCTGAAACAAAGGATCATTCCTTTCTATTAATGGTATTGCCCAGTTAGCCGCAGACCCCCAAGATATGATATGATAAAAGCCACTTTAGCTTGATCAGTAGGGAAGCAGTTAGCCTTACACATAAAGTGAAGTTGGCACTGGCTTATGAAAGCTGCGAATCTAGTGGTATCACCCAAAAACGCTCCGGTGGTGCCAAAGGAATAGACTGAGGGGTTGACACCTGTATCACAGGATTGTGAACACTAGTACTCGGTATCTCTTGCCTGGTTTCGGAATTTCTTCCTTGCTGTAATACATCTAACCTAGTGGACAGGGCTTGAGTTTCAGCCTGCAAACTTCCCATCATGTGAGCTAAATCAGCCAATGTCACCTGACTGAATTCCATGGCGCTCGGGTGGAAAAGAAAGGTAATTTCTTTTTCAAGGCTTCGCGTTCTGTCAAAATCTCACTTGTATTTCCACAGGAACGCCATGAAATTGAAGAATGGTCCACAACGTCCCCGAATCACCTACACGCCCAATGTAGAATTGAGCTATAACAGGCAACTCGGGGAAGAAGGGAAACAAAACAAGGGAAGGAGGGGAAGACAAGTCCTCTTCGTAGTTCAGTAGCAGCCAGAGAGCACCAAGAGAAGTAGAGAGCTGTGAAATAAGAGGGGATATACGTTAGGATAGAACAAAGCACACCCTCTATTCTGCCTTATGTGCACGAGCTGCTTTTACCTAAACATCCCTTTCTTCTGTTTCTGATAGCAGTGAAATGTTCTGGCGTCCCAACCACTATGTCCTACTGTAAAGAGAAAACAGGTAAGAAATGTACTGGAATGCCCTTGAAACTAAAGCTGCAAGTAAAAGCACCTTGCCCACCTCTTCTAGTAGACTTTACTTTACTCTAAAAGGACTTGTGAAGCGATGTGTGTAAATTATAACAATAGTCTTTGCTTCCTCTCTTACGCTTCCTTTAGGGACTTAGCAGAACTTTCAATAAAGGGAACAACCCCTGGATAATGCGGGTCCCCACATCAGGTAAACGAGAGAAACATCAATACGCTTCCAATTAATAAACTATGAAAAGAACTGGCAGCGCTTCGGGCGCTGTTACCGTAACCACGGTGAAAAAGGTCTCTAAAAGTCCATCCTTTATCTTCTGACAAGGCTTCCAGGAACCGGACTGAAGGGCAGGTGAAGAGTGCTCCAGAGAACGGGAATCCGTGATCCAGGCGGGGAGAAGGAGCAGGTAAGTGAATTTGTCTCCCTGGTAGAACAGGAGAATCCAGGAAACGAGCCGTAGAGGATTGCAGCTTGGACGCGAGCCGCCGGCATCGACGAACGCGACGCGGAAGTGAGGGAACTCGTCGGACCGGAAGTTTAGTGCACGAGTAATTGCGAGCAGGAAAGAACAGACGCGAAGCGCCGTCATTCTGATGGAGCCGGTATTTAAGTTACCTGCGCCTGGGCGTCAATTGACTAACGGCCATCTTAGTAGTTCAGTGGCCCTTGGATCTGCAGGCGTGACAACTGATTCCAGTCTTTTCTTTGGTGCTGCCTCCTCCAACACTTCTTCATCTGAAGAAAGGTGAACTTCCTGCTGCTCAGATGCCATTGCAACTGTTCAGTTTTTAAGCAACACCAAAAAAAATCAAATAACACCAAAAAAAATCCAACACAAGCTCTGGAAGGAGAAGAGATGTCTCTCATCAACTGCTCCAAACAGAATAATTAAAATGGGTGGGGTCCTTCAATAGTTACAGTGGGAAATACTATGAACCAATCAAAACCTTTTTTTTAAGGTCACATGGGATGCGCGCACCCAGCGCGCATGAAGAACGCACCCGACGCGACTCCGTGAAAATATATTTAAAAGTAATATAACTTTATTAAAAGTAGAAGTATATTATTTTTATGAATACCTTAGGTAATCTCTTGCCCTAATATGTACATTAAAGACACATAGGGGCACATTACGATACCCGGCGTAAAAAATTCCGCCAGGCATGGAAGCGGCAAAAATCCGCCCGCACACACCGCCTGAACACCGACCACGCCATTATGAGTACACAAACTGAAAACCGCCATCGGCGGAAAAATCATACAAAATACCGCCCGCCATCGTCCGAGTCGGAGTCAAACCGCCCGCCACGGACGGAAACACGCACGACAACACAAAACCGCCCGCCCTCACGGCCGACACACCGCACGTGAAATTACGATCGCACCGCCATGAGCGCGGAAAAACAACAAAAATACCGCCCGCCAGCGCAAACAACGCCGATGAGAATCGACACGGCAGAAGCCATGGCGCCCACGTACCTGCACAGAAACCATCCGCACACAAAACCAATAGCACACAACATGGCCAACAAGTCCACACAGCAAGGCACGCACAAATACACAAGCACAGTACACATCCCGAAAACACCCCCCGGACAAACAAAAAATACAAAGGCCAGAACCCCAGACACAACACACCTGAAAACAACAGACCATGAGGACACACCCACATAGGTGAGTACAAAAGCAGCACTCCCACAGACCACAACCCCTTGCTACATTGCAAACCAGAGAGGAGAGGAGAGGACACAGTGACACAGCAAGGACAGCAGCACACCACAGAAACGCACACATCACAACCACCACCACCACCACCACCAAACACCGGCACCACAAACCCCCTGCACATTACACAACACACACCGCACCAGCACCACAAACACCATGGCACCACAAAGGATGCCCAAGTTCACGCCCATGGAGCTGACGGTCATGGTCGACGAGATCATCAAGGTGTACCCACAAATCTATGGGAACATGGTCCAGCACACACCACTAGCCACCAGAAACAGAATGTGGACCCGGATCGTAGACCAGGTCAATGCAGTCGGGACCCTGCCCAGGAACAGAACCGAGATAAACAAACGTTGGAATGACGTAAAGAGCCTGGTCAAGAAGAAGGAGGGCAAAAACAGAGAGCTGGCTGCCGTCACTGGCGGAGGGAATCCCGCGCTCTTTAAGACCTTCAAAGCGTGGGAGGAGAAGGTGCGAGTCGTAATCCATCCGGAGATCCTCGCCGGATTAGCAGGGGGAGTGGAGGCTGGTAAGTACAAACTAATGTATACCAGCACACCGCTATGTACACACATGCGCAACCACCATGCCACAGCTCCCAGGGACAAACACCCCCATGTCCAGCACACAATACACAACACATCACACGCACATGCAACAGACACTACCACACACAGGCCAAACCGAACAACTGTAAGATGCGTGGGGACATGTGTACACTAAGCCAGCCACGTAACCACCAACAGGTCCACAAATATGCCAGAAGCGCCACAACGAGCACCCGCCACACCCATGTGTCCGCCACAGCTGCACCAACTGACAAGTAACAGGTAAGTGGCAGGAACACAAAGTGCAGTGGGTCGGAGGGGGAC
This sequence comes from Calotriton arnoldi, assembly GCA_963921515.1. NCBI lineage: Eukaryota > Metazoa > Chordata > Amphibia > Caudata > Salamandridae > Calotriton > Calotriton arnoldi. The sequence continues at coordinate 1,846,100 of CAWUFW010002488.1, read as the reverse complement.
AGCTGAAGTACAACACCCACCAGGCCCCCACTCCCACAGACCAGCAAGGTGGAGCACTCCCCACACCCATGTGTCAGGCACAGCTGCACCAACTGACAAGTAACAGGTAAGTGGCAGGAACACAAAGTGCAGTGGGTCGGAGGGGGACAGCTGAAGTACAACACCCACCAGGCCCCCACTCCCACAGACCAGCAAGGTGGAGCACTCCCCACACCCATGTGTCAGGCACAGCTGCACCAACTGACAAGTAACAGGTAAGTGGCAGGAACACAAAGTGCAGTGGGTGGGACGGTGGACAGCCCAAGTACAACACACACCAGGCCCCAGTCCCACAGCACAGCAAGGAGGAGCATCCCCCACACCCCACACCCACGTGTCAGCCACCGCAGTGCACAACGACAGCCGAAAGGCAGACATCACGGTCCACAGCAATCGGTGTCAGTGGGTGTACAGCCACCCCCACGACCCACTACACCCCCCACCCCCACAGACCTGCAACATGGAGCACCCCCGCTAAGAGCCATGTGGCATCCAGTACAGTGCACGCACGAACAACTTGCAGGTGGGAAACTGGACAGGGCTGGATTACTGGAGGCATGAGGACCATAACACCACCAACACATGGGACATGTCACGTAGCACACGAACACGCAGCACCGCCCACCGTCACGAACAAGTGAACAATGTGCACACGGACATGAACAGCAGACTCACACCCCACATGACCCATCACAGACATAGCAACACCCAAGGAGCCACGTCTGCATGCACAAGCCACACTGAATATAGTCCCACACGGCAGCCACTGTGCAACTCATCACACACAACCGAAACACCATTGAAGTCCTGTCCATGTAGCCCCTACTGCCTGTCAACCACACACCCCACAACTACGCCTATGTAAGACAAACAACACTAGACGCAACAGAGCGGAACAACAGAAATGCACACGAACACCACTGAACCCATCAAACACACAGACACACCATGCACATACAACATACCATCCATCCCATCCGTCAGCCCCAGTCTCATGAAAGGCATGTCATCCGCACAGCTGCCACACATACAGCAGTCACGCTAAGACACATGCCCATGACCAACCATGTGCCAGAAGTCAATTAAGCGCACGACACACTGTGAGCAACAACACACAACATGGGCCACACCCCCCGAGCACTGCAGTGATGCACATGGCACAGGGCAGCACGCACACCAAGGAGATGGGACAACTGCAATACGTTGGCTGGCACACAACTATCACTCACTCATAACGATGCGTCCAATGCCATGTCCAGTAACCACAACAGACAGCAAATATGCAGGGCATGTCAGGCATGCACACACCTCAGACCATGCACTGTCATGCTGCCACAACACATGTCACGTTCGGCACCCATGGCTCACAGCATGTACCCCAAAAGCATATACCCTCCCAAATGCGAATCTGGGGCATAGCCCCCATGTTGCCATATGCGTTCCTAAGCGTTCCATTTGAACCCCAAAAGCATATTCCATCCCAAATGCGAATCTGGGGCATGGCCCCCATGTTGCCATATGCGTTCCTAAGCGTTCCATTTGAACCCCAAAAGCATATTCCATCCCAAATGCGAATCTGGGGCATGGCCCCCATGTTGCCATATGCGTTCCTAAGCGTTCCATTTGAACTCCAAAAGCAAAGTACAAACCAGACCCAGGACGGGCCAGGAGCCCGCATACACCAGAGTCACAATGAGTAGGGGCAAAGCAACACACCCATCGGCATGGCCAATCCGTCCCATGCCACATGTGCATAGCACACAGTCCCATTGCCTAGCACACACACCTACAGATGCCACAGCCACACACTCGCCTCCGGGAAACCCATGTACGAGATTGCACGAACTGCCAATGTCAGACGACTAATACATACTTCGCCAGGTGCAACACAATAACAAATCTCATTCTCTCCACAGGTGACGAACTGCTGGACGCTGGGGATGGAGACAGCAGCCAGCACAGCCAGCCTACAAGCCCCCAACGAGGACACACGGATCTGGAGGATCTGTCCACCTCTTCGGACACGGACCACCAAGCTGGCCCATCTGGCGTGGCAGGGCCCAGCCGCTCCCCAGGACCCCTCCTACCCACCAACCCATCATCCAGGGATGCTGAACAGTCCCAGTCCCCTGCTGCCCCTGTCGTTGCGGCCACACCCACGGTCATTGCGGCCACTACCACTGCCGCAACCGCCACCATCGCCGCACCGACCACCACCGCCTCCACCACCACCACGTCTTCGCTGGCACCAGCCCCAGCGCAGGTGGTGGCCCGGCCGACTGGATCCACCCTGGGAGCCACAGCGAGGACCGTGGTGAGCAATGTGGCTAGTGGGCAGGCCGGTGGCAGCAGGACTGGTAGGAGGAGCAGGGTCAGGGAAACGCCAGCCTCCCCTGGGAGCCATGCCCTGCCTCAAATGGACAGAGTCCTTGGGGCCTATGAAGAGGCCCAAGGACAATGGGCCAGGTCTGCTACTGACACGCGGGAGGTGCTGGGGGTGCTGAGGTCCATGGACGCCCATATGGGCCAATTCGTGTCCCGTATGGACCAACTCGTGGACCTCATGGGCCAGCTGGTGGTGGCGGTGGGGTCACAGGCAAGGCCAGCAACACCACCTCCGCCACCACCTGCTAGGGCGCAGGCTCGGGCAGCAGTGTCCACTTCCCCTGCGTCCACAGCCAGTGAGCACACCTCACCCACCACCAGCAGGTCGCCACCACACACCCCCTCCCAAACGTGGAAGGGGCCGTCCGAAGAGGAAACAGATCTCCCGGGAGGACTTCGCACGCTCCAGTCGCAAGTGAGGCAGCCAGCCAGCCTTCCGCCAGCCTTCCTTGACCAGCCACTGCATTGACTTGCTCTACGATCCCACTCCACACAGCCATCTGGATGGCATGTGTGTGTTGGACTATGGACATAGAACCAGTGGGTACACCCTGATCATCACGCAGCCATGACCGACAGCTCATTGTCACTGCACGCACCACTTTTGTCATCACCTTACACACAATCACATGTCACAGTTTGTAATAAATGCACCTTTTTCACTAACTGCTGTTTGTGCCCTGTGTCTTTATTGTACGGAATACAACGGCCACCTTGGGCGGAAAGGCACCTGATGCGTGGCATGGAAATGGAATCCGGAGGGCCTGTAGGGACCTAGGGGTGGGAGACAGAACAGGAGCACATTCAATGAGTGTGTCACACACCCATCACACAGTACATGTCAACAACTACAAGCAATGTACACACATCGCACAGAGCAATAGGGCACAATGCCACAGCCACCAACAGTGGCATACTACCCTGGCCATGGAGCGTTGACACACTGCACGCAGTGAACATACGGCCACCCTGACACAGCACACACACACCTGCATAGATACAGACACATCATCCGTCGTACATGGACACTCACCGTCAAGTGAAGTAGCGGGCGATGAGCTGCTGGCGCACATTCCCAGCTTCCTCCTCTCCGCTGTCCACCTCACTCGAGCTGTCCTGGTCTGCGGGCTGGGGCCCTGGTTGATCTCCGTCATCCACAATGAGGGGGATCTGCTTCCGAATGGCCAGATTGTGCAGCATGCAGCACGCCACCACTATCTGGCACACCTTCTGTGGGGAGTACGCCAGTGCACCCCCGGTGCGGTCCAGGCACCTGAACCTGGACTTGAGGAGGCCAAAGGTACGCTCGACCACACGTCTGGTCCTCCCATGTGCCTCATTGTATCGATCGTCTGCTGGGGTGCGAGGATTCCTCAATGGACTGAGCAGCCATGCCCCATTCGGATACGCAGAGTCACCTGGGTGTGAGGGACACAGAGAACCGTTGCTATTCCAACTGGACAGGGGACAGCATCGCACAACCAGCACGCTACACCACTCCACATACTCACCGACAATACAGCCACGATCCTGTTGCAGATTGGCCATCAGTCGTGGCAAGATGCTGTTGCGCATTATGTGTGCGTCATGGGCCGAGCCTGGAAACTTTGCACACACGTGGGTGATCACCATGTCCGCAAGGCACACCACTTGCACATTCAGGGAGTGCGTGTGCTTCCTGTTGCGGTACAGGTGCTCAGTGGCCTGTGGTGGAACAAGGCCAACATGAGTGCAGTCAATGGCTCCCACGACGTGTGGGATTCTGCCAAGGGCATAGAATGCACCCTTCACTGCCGCCAATTCACGAGCCCTGGGGAATCTGATGTACCTGTTCCGGTACAGCATCATGGCTGCCAGTACATCCCTCAGCACCTTGCTGAACGTGGGCTGGGACATCCCTCCTCCACTGCCCACTGTGTGCTGGAATGACCCAGTGGCGAAGAAATGCATGGCGGCCATCACCTTAGCCGTGGGGGTGACAGCAGTCGGATACACCCTGCGGGGACGGAGATGGGGCTCTAACATGGCACACAGTCGATGCAGAGTTGGCCTGTCCAGCCGAAACTTCCTGATTACCTCTGTATCGTCCATGTCCGCCAGCAATTGGTATGGGCGGTCAATGTTCGGTCTCCGCCTGGGTTAAATGGCAGAGGACACATGTCAAAGCAACACGGCACATAGCAATTTCGCATACACATCACTGACATGACTGAGCAAGCACATGAGCCACAGCCCAGCTGTCAAGCTGGGACGGCACGGCCACAATACACTTACACAGGTCTCCCAACAATGGCAATGGCAAGTGAGACATACCACTGCCATGTGCATGCACATGGGGATCTAGGCCCCAATGACTTGCGGGGCGTGCTGATGGGGACTGACTGCATATTCGTCAAGCGGCAACACCACGGCAACATGAGTGTCTGCTGAGCATGGTACTGCTTCCGAGGCTGGATGAGTATGGCACACGACGACGACGATGTGGGCACGGGCTGAGCGGCCAATACAAGTGGGACCTGTGGCACGAGGGGATATGAGACAGTAGTAGGTGTCAGCACTGCACCCTATGTACAGCACTGTACGGATCACAGCTCCCGATACATTGACTGGTGTCCACATTGACAGCCCCATGCCAAGACGGCTGTGTGCTTGCAGTCACACGTCACAGGTGAGAGGTTACATTGCACGTGCCAGGTGGCAGTCGTACATAGTGGGAGCTGGCATGTGTGTGCATGTGTCTCCTGTTCAGGATCCACCAGATGGGCGCTGACTCTGTACTGACCATTGGACACAGCATGTTCCGTGGAAGGCTTGTGTGTGCGGGATGGTGGCACTGGATGTGCCTCCGTTGGGGGGGGCCATGCACAGGGCGGGTACGTCGATGATTGCGCATTGTTGGTCACGGTGGGTGCACCAGCTAAGATGTGTTGCCCTGTGTTCAATTCCTATGTCCGCATGATGATGGACTGTGGATGTGGGCAGACTACACATTGGTCAATGTGCTGTCTATATGCATGTGCCTTCACACCAGGCACAGCTGCCCCTGCACATGTGACCCCTGCTGGACTCGCTGCTGGGTCTGTGGAGCTGATGCACCTTCTGCGCGTGGGGCGGACAGCTCTCCTCACTTCCCTCATTGCGCATGTCATGTCTTTGCCGCAGGTGACATGGATCATGGAGGGCCCACATGTACGCGTGGGTAGGCTACACATGATTGTTCACTGGTCGCCACCCCCAGTCAGTGTTTCGAATGGGAAGGTTGTCGTGCTGGTGGTATGTTCGATGTGGCGGATGGGCGGGCCTAGGTGCGGGCTTACATTCCGGACATGGGGGGGTAGTTGGATTGGCGACTAGTTGCAGTACACACGGGACACGTCTCTTCCTTTCCACATCTGGGTCATCCCTTGTACTAACTGACAGTGATACAGTCATCTTCGCCCCAGCCCTCATGTCCTCCCCTCGCCCCCCAATATGCATGCTCACCTGCGAGGCTAGCGCTTGCACAGGCAGCCCCAAGCTTGCACCAGAGAGGGCAAGGAGTGTATGTGTGGGTCCAGTTGCACGAGTGGGCTGTCTCAGGGTATGATGTGTGGCGGGACGCCGTCCACCTGCGTGGTGCCCCAAATGGAGACCCGGCCTGCATGGACTATGCATCACAGTCTTCGCCTTCCGGATCCGCCACCTGCGACACCCAGTGGCTGTGGCTGCCCTTGCGGCCATGCCGCGTCCGTCTGTGGCTGATGGCCCACACATTCACTCTTTGGCCTCTCTGGGGAGGGCTCAGGGGTGGTGGCGCACGCGCTTGCACTTAGTCGCAATGGCATGTGTCGTGGTTGGTATGATGGGCAATGGATGGGATGGTGCGAGCCACCTCCCGTGACGTCAGTGCTGCTCGTGCTGTGGTGCGTCCCCCTACACTTCCATTTGACTTTTTGCCATGCTGGACGTTGAGGTTCTATTGCCTGAGTGATATGACCAGGAGGAGCGCGAGGAGACCTCTCACACACCATGCTCCACTGCCATCCCGTGCCCTGTATCGCCTGTGCGGATTGACTATGTTGGGGTTACACCTGGTCGACTGGGGCTGTGTGTGCCTTGTCAAGGGGCATGGCGGGCGCACAACAGGATCCAGCTCGTCCACAGAGGGTGGGCTGAGGTGCGCCTGGTACCGCTTTGTACGTGTGCCCGGCTGCTGTGCACACACGTGTTCACTCCCCCCGACAGGTGTCCTCTCACAATGCCCAGGGAAGCGGTGGTGTACTGTTCATGAGCCCTCCCAACACGGCGTGCTCCAACTTGGCATGTGCGCATCTACCCGTCGCACCCACCCACCTGAGCACTGCGTCCATACGACTTCACACGACACATGTGTGTCTTCCACAGTAGTGCTACTCATTTGCGTTGACATCCAATACCAGTGGACTACATGGTCATGTCACGACTGCCGTGTACTTCACATACTCTCATCCTCTCTCATTCGTACTTGTGAAATGAGTCAGCGGAGACAGTTCTGGTTTCAAACATTATATTGAGTCTTCTGTCCTCTGTGATGCAGTATAGTGGACACTACTGGCAGCGGAATACATATTGAGGATATACTGAGCATGATTACAAATGGGATAGGGTGTGGGGTTACATCTGCTTGGCCAAGGCTGTGCTAATGTACATTTACGTATAGCTGCGGAGCTGCGGACTTTGACACAGACGGTATACATGTAGCCTACCAGACCGCTCGGCATCATGGGCACAGTCCATCTCAGTTCCATGTGACAGGTTTGCTGCGGTTGTTCCTCATGCACGCGTGCATGTGAGATGACATCAGGGCATGTGCTTGCGTGCATGCAGCGGCGTGCCACTTGTTGTTGCACTGTGGTGGTTACTGGACATGTCACAGTCACTGGGGTCGTGTTGTTGTTGTATGCACTTGTCGTCCATGCAAAGGTCCTGGTATGGGATTCCCGGGGCGGGGGTGGGAGGGGTGCAGCACCCACAGACTCCAGGCGACCTATTCATGTCCACTGAGCGGTGTGTGTGTCCATGTGCGCTGGATCCATGTCGTGTCCTGGTTGTTCGTGCAGTTCCGTCCATGTGGGTGCGATGCACAGAGCCCATGCCACTGCCTCCCACGATGCATGCGGTGTTCCTGGATGTGATGGGGAACAGTGTGCATGTCCCGGTCATATCCGATGTCATGGCGATGTCGTTGATGGTGTGGTTACAGTTGCCGGTCGTTTGGTATGGCTGTTGTGGTGGTGACTGTCCAGTCCGTGCGGAAGCTGAGCATGGGTGCGGGGTTGGACTTCATAGGTCACTCGGGGAACCTGCGTTGTGGTCCGACGTATTTACAGGTTGTCAGGTATGCGATGCCGTCCAGCAGGGCTTCCATGTCATTGGTGGTGTACATGTTTGCCAGCCAATGAAGCGGATGGTGGCTGTCAAGGTGTTGTTCGTAGGTTGTCCCTTGGAGGACCATGATGGGGCATGCTGGGTGACATTCGATGTAGCTGTTCTCGATGATCCGTCGTGTGGAGGCACAGTGGTTCAATTTCAGTGCGCGTGCGATGTTGGCCACATACGCCATGCCCCCATAGGCAGAGCAGGCCCTGTCGTGTGCGTCCAGAGGGAGGAGTAGTGGTAGCAGGTCCGCCTTCAGACATGCCGGGTTGGAGAGGCATATCTCGACGGGATGCTGGTAGGGACACCTCCGACAGTAGAAGACGGGCATGACGCAGCTGAACAATGTGATGCGGTAAGTCAGTCGGTAACTTACGTTCAGCAGGGACAGGAGATCGCATCCCAATGTATGTATCGTGCTGGTTTGGTACAGCTTGAGCTCTTCGGCGTAGTTGGGTAGGTGTGTTGCGGTTGCCATTTCGCAGCGGTGCGTTGTGGTGGCGTGCTCCGGCTGTGTGTGCAGTCTGCAATGTGCACACTCCGGGGTTGCTGTGAGCTCTGTGTAGTCGTGGGGAGACAGGACTTGTGTTCTGTTGGCTTGTTTGGAGGACACGGGCCCTCTTCCCACATGCTTCTCAGACAGTTCAAGGTCAGTGCTGTGTGACTCCTTCCAATTAACTTGCATGTGGCCGACATGGGGGAGTGTTTTCTTCTTTCTTCCCCGTCCGTTGTGTGCTTCTGTGATATGCGCTATCTGCCCTGTGGTCGGTCTCCTCGGCAAGCCTGTGTTGGTCTATTCTTGGACAATGGCTGTATTCACCGGCTTCTGTCGTAGGGCTGTGGTTTCGGTGTTGGAATGGAAGGTCATTCAGTGCTGTCTGCTCTCCCTTGTGTGGGCGGCAGCCTGCCTTTCCGCTCTGCGTTGGGCCTTGTGTGTGGATGTAATTCTTGGGCCACCTGTTGTCGGTCACCGGGCTCTTTGGTGTTCCGTTTCATGTGTCTTGTTCATATGTGCAGGGTGGTATGGGTTTTTCAGTGTGGTACTGGCGTTCCTCTTCCCGAAGGGGCCCTGCTTCTCCTAGTTGGTGTTGCCGCCGCTGTGTGCTTCGCCATGTTTGTTACACTGGGGTGTGTCCTGCTGTTGCGTGACTTCACTGACATGTGTGCGTCGGTTGTGTGGCGTTGGGTGTTGTCCGTGAATTGGGCGTTGGGGACATGTCTGTGGCCGGCCTGTCACGTGTCATGTGCGTTCGGGGTGGGGCTGATGTGTGTGCTGCTTGGTTGTGTCCCTGTCCCTGTGTGCGACGCATGCATGGCGCTGCGGTTGGCCTCTGCGTTGTGCGCATGTGTGGCGGCGTCATCGGCGCTTTGGGGCCGTGACGGGGTGGTTGGTTCCTAGTCCCAGGTGGTGTGTTCACATGTGTTCTGCGATGTTAGGATTTGGCCTGTGTGTCATATGTGGATGCAATGGTGGATGTGTAGTGTGCACGCGCTGGTGGGGGGTTGTCCGCTTTTTCCGCCCTTGCACTGTGTGCGCTGTTTGCGTGCACTTGTTGTGTGTGTGCCTACCTGCGTCTCCGCGGTACGTTGCGTCCTTGGTGGTGCATCAGCAGAAGCATGGGAAGGGCCTGCAGTGCTGGATTCATGCCCGGGGTGCCGCTTCTTCGTTGTCCGTGCTCTGCGTCCGTGTTTCCGCCTCTCTTTCACGTGCGGTGTCTCTTTGCCGTGGGAGCCGTTTGTTTGCGGCATCGTAATTTATGCGCCGGGCGGGACGTGTTTCGTCGGACGGTGTGTGTCAGTTGTGCTGCGCCGCTACGTGTGCGGGCGCACTTTGATGGCGGACGGTGTTGCTGGCTTGCCGGCGGTGTTTGGCCTGCTTTTCGCATCGTAATTTGGCGGGCGTGTGGGCTGCGGCATGCGGGCGGTAACTGGTGGTTTTTGCATCCGCCAGCACGGCGGTAGTGCTTCCGCCCGCCATCGTAATGGGCCCCATAGATATCATTTTAGAATATAAAAACTTTCATGGGAGTCGCGCACCCAGCGCGCCCCGGCACGTTTATGACGTCACGCGGGACCCGCCACTGCGCAAACATCGCGTACTGTAATGCACATGTGTCGCGAAGACGGTGGAGTAAGAATCACGGACCGGTCGCATACCAAGCGCGCACAACACGTTATATTATACGTATATCACGTAACTGGAAAACACGCACCCGTCGCATACCATACGCGAATCCTTCATGAATTTTCCAAAATGGCGGCTCAAATACACGCACCCGCCATGTTAGGTACACTTTCGGTGCGCGACTCCTAAAAATTTTATAAAAAAATCAAAAAAGAACATAAAATAAATATATTAAAATAAAAAAATAATAATTATACTATCTTTCAGTTTTACCTTTCTTTAATTTTTTTTATTACAAATTTCAGAAAAGTATAACATTTTAAAAAAATAATATATTTACAAATAAACAGTTAAAAAAACAAGAAATTGAGTACAAAAAACATATGTATAAGTACTATTATACTTGAACATTAGCATTTAAAAAACCATTGAAATTCACTGAAAAAACCATAGGTTTCAGGCACGTTATAGTTAGAAATTAGCATTTAAAAAAACCTTTGAAATTCACTGAAAAAACCATAGGTTTCAGGCGCGTTATAGTTAGAAATTAGCATTTAAAAAAACCTTTGCAATTCACTGAAAAAACCATAGGTTTCAGGCACGTTATAGTTAGAAATTAGCATTTAAAAAACCTTAGAAATTCACTGAAAAAACCATAGGTTTCAGGCACGTTATAGTTAGAAATTAGCATTTAAAAAACCTTAGAAATTCACTGAAAAAACCATAGGTTTTAGGGACAGTTATAGTTAGTTGGACATTTCACTTGTACAAAACCAGAGAAATTCCCCCGTTATAGTTAGTTCAGCAAACTATAACTCGCGCCCCTGCAATGCACTGCTGATGACGTCACATATTACATCACTCATGACATGGTCAGTGACATCACTGATGACATCACTGATGACATCTCAAATGACATCACTGATGACATCACTGATGACATCATCCATGTGAAAATTTCATGCATCTTCTCAAACCCTAACATAACTTTTGATACACCCACTCTAAATTACAGACTGCCATTCTCAAAACCATAGACACTCCAAGACCAATAACTACATACCCACTCACTGATTATTAGGTTTACACACACATTTACTCACTCACCCGTACAATCACTCATACTTATGGTCACTCAGTACAGGACTTTCATATGCACTCATACACCTATATAGACACTCACACACCGCCACTCATCCATAGAGGTACTCACACACCTAGTCAGTCATGCAAATAATTAATCACACTCCCATTTACTTACCTATACAGTTATACACACACCAGCTCAATTACTCATACAAATAATAGAAAATTCTTCTCTTATACAATCAGTGATACAAGCACACACTCATCCATACAGCCACTCTCACAATCACACACTCTCATTTATAGCCAATTATGTACTACAACACACATATATACTACTTTTCACATATGTAGTTACTCACACATGTACCACTGAGAAATACATTCACTCACTAACACACCCATACACATACTCACCCACCCATACAGTCCACCACAGATGCACTCTTGAAACCATGCACCCAGTGAATCACCCACTCACACATCTATGCTCAGAGTCACACACACTCCACCCACACAAACACTCAGGCACCCATACAGATACACAGACAACCAATCAATAACCCATATAGACACTCATGTAGCTGTTTGCAAACCCATGAAGTCGCTTACACAGCAACAGACACACAGATACAGACATTCACACAGTTTACTCACTAACCCATGCATTCAGAAAGATACGTTTAATCACTCACTTATAGAGTCAGTCACGCACCTACTAAATCAACCATACAGACACTTATACACCCACTCATTCTTCAATACGCCTTTCCCTATATATATTAAACATATTTAAACTTTACAGAAACACACAGTCACTGGATGATGTCATCAGTGATGAAATCAGTGATGTCATTTGAGATGTCATCAGTGATGTCATGAGTGATGTCACTGACCATGTCATGAGTGATGTAATATGTGACGTCATCAGCAGTGCATTGCGGGCGCGCGAGTTATAGTTAGCTGAACTAACTATAACGGGGAATTTCTCTGGTTTTGTACGAGTGAAATGTCCAACTAACTATAACTGTCCCTAAAACCTATGGTTTTTTCAGTGATATATATATATATATATATGTATATATATATATATATATATTACCCACTGGCGGTCGCCAGTAGGTAGTTATAGTTAGGACCTTGTTTCTATTCAAAAAGTGTTTTTTCTTTTGCCCATATCTTTGGCGCCGTTTGACGAATCTTCGCAAAATTTTCCAAACTAATGGTTCACTCAGGTCAGCTCCTGTCTTGAAAGTGTCGGGGTGATTGGTCAAGCGGGCACCGAGAAAAAAGGGGGGCCCAAAATGCGTTTTCCCCATGTTAATTTCCATGGGAATTTTTGGAACAGGATACAGCCTGAACTGCTGAACGGAATTACACCAAGTTTGGCAAAAAGGTAGCTCTTGGTTTAGAAAGCGACCTTTTTTTAAATGGTGTAAATCCGTTCAGTAGTTCCTGAGAAATTAAAAAAATAAAAATATCAATATCTGAGCACCGAGGAGGAGCCGCGAATCCTCCCGAGCACGAGCTTTATTCTGATTGGCTGCCAACACTCCAAACCAGGAAGTGTTGGCAGCCATCTTGTGACTCAGTAACCAAGTCAAAAGAAAACAGTTAAAAAAAAGCATAAAAAACAAGAAAAGGGGGCAGGGTACAAACACCCTGACCCCCTAGGCCTGCTCAGGGGGCCAAAAAAAGCAATAAAAAAAAATAAGAAAATTGTCCGAATTCGCGCTGGGTGCACGAATCTGGCCGAGAAAATTTTTTAAAAACGAAGTGCGGTCTCCCGCGATTCGTTTTCCTTAAACCACTGGGTGGGCCAGGTCCCGGGGGCAATTCCTAATTATGTAGCGGGGCCCGCGGAAGCCCCCACAGCCCCGGGGACCGCCACCTCCCCGGGGCTTAGTTAATAACATAATAAGAAGAATGACACTCAGTGAGCAGATGGCAAATGCGGTTCTCTGTAGGTCTTGAGTTAAAACCCCACCAAGGCAGACTCAACCTTACATCCTTCCGAAGTGGGCATGTTCAGTGCAATAAATTGGGGAATAACAACACGTGTTTTTTGTGCACTTTGAAACGGCATAAGTGTTGCAATAAGCGCTATATAAAATCAAGTCACTACCATATAGGGCAGACAGCGCAGCACAGCTTGGAAGGGAACGGGTGACACGCGCTGCCCGGACTAGCGCTGTTCTTTGAAACAAGTTGTGAATGTCAGAGGAGCGCTTAGTGCGCAGGGGGGTTTGTGACCGGGGTCACCAGCAGCCCTCCGAGGACCTCACGCAGCTCCCAGAATGACAGCTCGACAGACTGAGCCCCGTTGGGCGGCAGCGTTTCGTAACCGAAACCCATTTCCCGTTTGATGCCGGATTTGAACAAGCATTTCACTGTTACTGTATTCCGGTGCTCTCTCCCCTTCACGGCACATTAATAATTAACTTCCTGGGTGTTGGGGATGAGTAATAGCGTAGAAATCTCCCCTCGCAGCCGCTCTTGCTCAACACTGGAGCAGGGACTCCGGTTCAGAACTGTAAACAAAGACAAGCATTCCTCTGGCAAGGCGTGTCAGAAACCTAAAACCTCTGCTCGGAGCCAGGCGCGACCTGCGCGAGGCGCTGCCCGGGGGCAGTGTGTGCGCTAGGGCCGGGGCTGTGCCTGTCCGCGGACCTTGGGAACTGGACTGCCATCGGGGAGAGAGCACACTAAGGGGGCTCACCTCATTAAAAGAGGTGAACTCCGCCAACTGGGGAGAGGATGTGCCATTGCGGCCAGAGCTGCCAACTTTGAAACTGGGGAACCAGGTTCGCGTCTCGGCGTCGGCTCAACATCCTGTGATTCTGGGCACATTACTTATTTTCCATGTGGCAAAAAAAAACCACACAAATGAATGTGTTTGTGTAATTTAACTATTGCTCAGGTTAAACGCTCCAATACCTTCGCACTATATAAAAAAAATGCCCTCTGCACCCTGCACTGACAGCCACAGAGCAACCGCTCACGGGCGCGTTGTTTCGGTAAACAGGTTTCCAAGCAACATGCCCACATCACCCCGTGCACATGCGGCTACTTATTGTACTGAATGCCTTATTTTGTCAAGTCCCACCACACCGTAAACAATGCAAGTAGCATGAAGAACCTCTCAAGCAGGTGCCAGTGATAACCAGGGCACTCCATGGTCAACACGCACACGACAAGCTGCTGTACTCACGCCAACGGCACAGCAGCGCGTGTTTCCAACCCTCGCGGGCAGCCGAGGCTGGATCAGATACTGTGATTGATGCAACCAGTCACACAATGCGCCCCTCGTGTGTCTGTCAGCAGCTCTGGCAGGTGCGGCAGGCGGCGCGCACACACTCTCACATTTTATCGCCAGCCAGCACAGATGCAGCACGGGAAGCCGGGGAGATACACACCTGGACGGCGCCTGGTAGAAGGGGTACTCCAGCAGAGGAGCCGAGTTGCAGCAGTTGGACTGGCCCCACATCTTGTCACTGTAGTGTGTCCACTTTTCAGACCTCTTTCACGTCCCACGTGCTGGTGCCGCGCAGAAGTGCCCAGCGCCGCGGGGTGGGCATGGAGCCTTTGTGAAGCCGGCTGAAGAGGAACCCTTTATTCAAAGCGGAGGACATTCAGATGAACGTATGCGCTTTGTGTCTCACCGGGGAAGGCACTCCGCGAGGACAACACCCCCGGCCAAGACCCGACACAGGATCACACGCAGCCGCTGCTCCCCTAGCACCAAATGCACCATCCCTCCCTGGCCGCCAAGACAATGCGCGTGTGTGCCACTACTTGCGCGACAGATGCAAGAGACCTGCTGCCTGCAAGCGCCGCCTCAGCATGGCAGCCAGCCAGTCGTTGGCGCAACTTATTGCCAGTGCTGCAGACTCCTCCTACCCACCGATGATAAGCCCGACTGCAGGTTAAGCGAGATTTAACCCCTCGCAGCGGCATTTGGTGGAGATCAGCGACCTTGAAATCCAATGCAACTGAGGTGATACTTCGCGCGGTTACTGTGTGAGCTTTTTTATGATCCATGCACACTCCAATAATTGAGAAAAACAGCCCTGAATCTCTCGTGCACCATAAAAGAATCTTAGTGATTACGCTGGCAAGAGTGACACTATGCTGACAGAAAAGCAAAGAAACAATAAAATAATTTGTATAAAAAGGCAAATTCTGATATTTGAGCCGATAAACATTACCAGAATATAATTTATTTGTCGACTGATTAGCAGGGCCGGTTCTAGGATCCCTTTTGGCCCTGGGCCAAAAGGGAATATGCGAGGCCCCTCTAATTCACATAAGTGACACAGCTCGAGAAGCTTCTTTGTGCAGACTCTTCCTGGACCGCAGCTCCTCCTCCCAGCCCCCTACAAGCACCTCTTTTACAGCTCCTATCAAGCTGAAGGTGTGAGGATTGTTTGTGGGCTGAAAGTGAATACCATGAGGGCGCTAAAGTGCTGACAATGGGTGTCACGCACTGTCTTTGAATGGTCTTCTTGCAATTGGGACAAGAGGCAGTGTCTCCCTCTCCTAGGCCTCCCGACACCATCCCTGAGAGGCCCGGGGAGGGGGGGCCCCTCCCATGGAGCCTAATTGCAAGGAGACACAGTTCTTTCAAATGGATTGCCATGGAAACAACAGGACACACCACTGGTGTGGGGCCCCATGCTGGTGGGCTGAGTGCGAGGCCCTGGGCAGCTGCCCACGCTGCCCATGCCTAGCACCGGTCCTGCTGGTTAGGCTGTGTTTTGCAGGCGGCTCGTCTAATGCTAGGAGTTATTATTTTACATTTATAACTTTCAGATTCATAGTAGAAGATTTTACAATGGACAGCATAGACATGAGAAAAAAGTGGTTTAATTTAATATTTTGGCAGTCTTTCTTTAAGAGTAACCACATATTAGCGATATCACATGTAATGAAACCATGAAATACCCTCTGGCTAGGCATCAATTAATCTTCCTTCAGAGTTCATTTTGTCATTCTCAGTTATAATTTAACATTTCTGCATATGTTTGCATAGCTTATATTTTCTAGCCTTATTTTACACACCTTCGACTGTCCTAAACTAGCCAAGGCATGCTTACATAACCTCCTACATTTTCAGACAAAATCTCTGAAAGACGATCCAGATGCTCCAGAAAAACCTATAGACAACACCCAACAGTTCCCAAGACTTCATCCAAATAAACAACAATAACCTCTCCTCACTGTAGAGCCACCAAGAGACACAAACAATCCCCACCACATTCTCACAATGTAGACTTGCACATTTATTTATTTATTAGAGTTTTATATAGCACAAGCATGACCTAAGAGGGTATCACAGTGCTTTACAAATGATCAAGGTGAGAGAAACAGGTAAGTCCGACCATAATAAACAGTAATAACAATCACAATAACAGTACAGGAAGTGGCAGAACCCAGGTGGGTGTAAAGAACTTCCAAGAGTTCAACAAAACACTTGATAAATGATCAGGGTGAGAGAAACAGGTAAGGCAGGGAATAATAAACAATAATACCAATCACAATAACAGTACAGAAAGTAGCGGAACCCAGGCTGGGTGAAGAACTCCCTCTAGTCCAACAGAGAGATCAACAGAACAGGCCAAAGTGTCTGGAGATAGAATACCAGTGCGGACACTGTGCATTATCGATGCCGGAGAGTCGAGATCATGGGAGCAATAGCAAGAACTTGCTCATCAATAGCACTTTCACCTGTTTTTTTAAAGCTGCAGGCGAAGGGTTAACTCAGATTTCAGATGGTAGGGTATTCCAGATTCTCGGAGCAATGCCAGAGAAGGCTCAATTGTAGGTTTACTTCTTCTTGAATTTCTGCGGTTTCAACAGTAACGACAACGTGCTTCTTGAGGATCTATAGCCACCAGACAGTTCCACTGTCACATATGGTGACAGTGAAGAAGGACTGGCATCCAATCAGTTGCATACCCTAGTGCATATGAGACTCGACAGAGACGAACGGGTTACAGAAGTTAACATTGATGACTGAATTGGAAGTGCAGCTAGATTCGAGCGCACTTTGTATTGCAGATACTTAGGACATCTATGACTGACCAGTTAAATTCGAACAGTGGGGCAGATTTACAAGCCCCCTGCGCCACCAGTACGTCATTTTTTGTGACGTACTGGTGGCGTATCTTACTGCTCCTGTCCTTGTAAATATGGCCCCTTTACATGCAGCACTTTGCGTGAAAGGGGCGTTCCATGGGTGTTGCTGTGGGTGTTCCCACGCAACACCCATGGAACGAGACACATTTCCAGATTTACGAGGAATTGTAAATCTAGAAATGCGTGTGAATGCTACGCCTTTCTCCTCATTTTTTCCTCTTTCAATGCGTGCTGCATTCTACAGCACGCATTGAAAGAGGAAAATGCCTGTAGTGATTGTTTTTGTGCAGGAAGGTGCCCCTACCCACACAGAAAGAATCCCCCCCACGATGCAAGCATCCTTGCACCATGGTGCAAGGGTGCCGGCGCATGGCTGTAGTTTGTGCGCCAGCACAGGGGGAAGCACAGAGATGCGACATATTGTTATAAATATGTCGCATCCCTGAGCTTTGAAAGTGACTCAGTGCGGCGCAGCCAAATGGCTTGCGGAAGGCACTGAGTCACTTCCATTGTAAATCTGCCCCAGTGTATTTATGGATGGCTTTAAATGGACTTGGGTGTAACATAGAAGACATTTTATTTCAAAAGATTATTATAAATAGCCCTGATGAAGTCAGAGATGACGAAACACATATTTGCTAGAGCCGATCCACAGTTGACTAAATAAAGAAATATAGGAACATCAATGGTGACTAGAATTTTGATTGTTGGACTACTTTAGGAGAGAAGTGCTCAATGGTGTTTGGCATAATTTTGGGAAGAATTCCTTTTGTGGAGTGTTTGGTACCCTCTCCTGCCCTCTTGAAGCACTAAGATTTTGGGTATAAGACACTTTGAACGGTGTACATTAGAAAGCATGCATCCGCAGTTTGAATTTGGATTAATTAAAACAGGGAGGTAAAACCTGCCACAATTCTGACAAACAATAAAAGCAGAGCCTATGAACTGGCACAATATAAAACTCAAACTGCTCAATATAAACACAACACATAGTCGGCGCCTGTTATTAGTAGTAAATTATACTGTGACAACAATATGACAAGGAAAAGATGCGCCCCATTTTACATGTTATAAAAAATATGCCTCGACTATAAAATCAAACAATGTCCTCTATGGCTTTGTATAAACACTTGCTTTTTGCAGCATTAATGGCCAGTGCTGACTGCAGGTGAGACTTCTACATTGGGTGTGCAACATTTTAAGATACAGTCTTTTTAGATTTTTCTATGCATTGGCTCTATTGTGGTTTTCGCACAAGCAGAGTTACTGGTTTCCTCAACCACCAGCTGGAAAAGCAAATTATCAATGAGAAGTTAAATGTATCCGTAAGCTTCCTTTGCGGCTGTAACATTATCTGAACAGTAACTTGAGCCATTAATAAAAGTCTTTAAATTGTGGTGACCTGGCTAACGGCTTGCAAGAACTCAGATGTTTATGACTTTTGCCTCTACACCAAGTCAGCCATAGCATAAACTTTATGCATGTATATGTGTACATCTATATATATATATATCTATATATATATATATACATATATATTATCTACTGGCGGTCGCCAGTAGATAGTTATAGTTACAACCTATTATCCATAGGAAATCCGCGACATTCTATTTGAAATAACTCTCTTGCCGGTTGACGTATCTTCGCGAAATTTTCAAACTTTGTGGCCCGCTCCGGTCCGCTCCTACCCTGAAAGTCTCGGGGGATTCGTCAAGCGGGGCCGAGAAAAAGGGGGTCCCAAAACGCGTTTTCCCCATGCACTTTTTCATAGGAAACTTTAGACACGGCTACAGCCCGAACTGCTGAACGGAATTACACCAAATTTGGCAAAGAGGTAGTTCTTGGTTCAGAAAGAACCCTTTTGTTAAATGGTGTAAATCCGTTCAGTAGTTGCTGAGAAAATGAAAAGTAAAAAGTTAGTGATATCTATGGCCGAGTAGGGTCCGCGTACCCTCAGCGCACCCTGCGCGCACCGTCCCGATCACGAGCTGCATGTTAATTGGCTGTCAGCTGGCTGTCAACATTCCGATTCAGGAAATGTTGGCAGCCATTTTGTCCCTCGGTAGAACCGAGGGACAGAAACAAGTGCGCAAAGCGCACAAAGGGAGCAGGGTAGAAACACCCTGACCCCTAGGTCTGCTCAGGGGGTCCCACAAGGACCCCCTGGGCAAAAACAAAACAGTTTTTTTAAAAATCGGCAGGATGCGCTCAGGGTGCGCGAATCCTGCCGGAAAAATCGAGCGCGGTCTCCCGCGCTCGATGTGAATTGGCCCCGGGTGGCCCAAGTCCCGGGGGCATGGTGGGGGGATAATTTAATGTGTGGGGGCCTCAAGGGCCTCCTAGCCCCGAGGACCGCCACCCCCGGGGCTTTTTGAAAAATGGTGCGGGAGGGCTCTGAGCCTCCCGCAGCCCCGAGGACCACCACCTCCCCGGGGCTTTTTTAAATTAAAAATAAAACCAGTGTGGGGGGGCTCCAGCCCCCACACGCCCCGGGACCGCCACCTCCCCGGGGCACTAAACATTTAATATGGGGGTCCGTTACGGACCCCAGAGCCCGGGGACCACCACCTCCCCGGGGCTGTGTACTGAATGGGAGGGGGCCGCGCGGCCCCCTCCTGGAGCCCTTGATGGCCCTGGGGACCACCACCCCCAGGGCCGGCTCCTGCAGTGTCCCGGGGTGCCTACCCCGGGACACTGTAGTTTGCTATGGCAGGACGGGAGCCTCGCGGCTCCCGTC
Organism: Calotriton arnoldi; assembly: GCA_963921515.1. Classification (NCBI taxonomy): domain Eukaryota; kingdom Metazoa; phylum Chordata; class Amphibia; order Caudata; family Salamandridae; genus Calotriton; species Calotriton arnoldi. The sequence goes on along the minus strand of CAWUFW010002488.1, from coordinate 1,826,196 downwards.
CTGCCATAGCAAACTGCTTTGGATATTGGAAGAGAGAGCAGGAAACCTGCTCTCTCTTCCAATATCCAAAGCGATTGCTTTTCCACATGGGGAGCAGCATGTCAGCTGCTCCCCATGTGGAGACAGCAATGCCGGCTCCCAAGGGACGTGGGGAGCCGGCGGGACTGTGGGGGATTGGGGACCCCCACAGTCCCCAACGGAGAGGGCCAGCCCCGGGGGATGGGGTCCCCGGGGCAAGTAGTGGCCCGGGAGGGGGGCCACGCCCCCCTCTCCAAAAAAGAGAAAAAAAAATGGAAAGGCCGGCCCCGGGGGATGGGGTCCCCGGGGCCTTAAAATGGCCAGAGGAGGGGGGCCACGCTGCCCCCCTCAAAATAATAAATATAGAGGCCATGCCCCGGGGATGGGGTCCCCGGGGCCAATACAGGCCCAGGGAAGGGGGCCACGCGGCCCCCTTCCCGTTTTTTTTTTTTGTAATTTAAAAAAAGGGGTAAGGCCCTGGGGGATGGGGTCCCCAGGGCCCAAAAAGAGAAAAAAGGAAGGGGGCTACACAGCCCCCCTTCAGGGGACAAAAAAAAAAAACGATCGGGCCCGCAGGCCCCGCCCCTTCCTTCACCACTCTGCAAACGCGCCCCTGGCGCGTTTGCAGAGGGGAACAAATTCCCCTTGAATACTGGGGGTCCCTGGGGGCCAACTAGCCCACCAAGAACCTCCAGTATGCGCCAGGGGCTGCCTTGCAGAGACGTGTAGAGAGGCCACACCCCTTTTACACCTCTCTGCAACGCAGCTCTGTGGCGCTTTGGAGGTATATGGTGGGCTAGTTGGACTCCGGGGACCCTCAGGATTCAAGGGGACTTAATCCCCCAACTTAAAACGCGCCACTGGCGCGTTTGCACAGTGGTGAAGGGAGGGGCGGGGCTTCAGGTGACATGTGTGCAAACAGGCCCCGTGGCGCGTTTTAAGATGGGGAATTAAATCCCCTTCAATCCTGAGGGTCCCTGGGGGCCAACTAGCCCAACAGGTACATCCAGAATGCGCCACAGAGCTGCGTTGCAGAGAGGTGTAAAAGGGGTGTGGCCTCTCTACACGTCTCTGCAACGCAGCCCCTGGCGCATATTGGAGGTTCCTGGTGGGCTAGTTGGCCCCTAGGGACCCTCAGGATTCAAGGGGACTTAATCCCCCAACTTAAAACGCGCCACGGGGCGCGTTTGCACAGATGTCACCTCAGGCCCCGCCCCTCCCTTCACCATTGTGCAAATATTCCTCTAAAATCAGCCGAAATACGAATTCCGAGTACTCACCTGTTATAAGGAGAGACCTCAGTGCTGTATCTTTCAGCCCAGTACTGGTCCTGAAAAGTAATTTTAACCGTACTTACCAGTAACTTGAATTTCCTTCCATAGGCTAACATTGACTGGTTTCAATTGGAAATTCTTCTAAGTGTGGAGTTTTGGAACTTTAAAATATTCCTGTAAAATCAGCCGAAATACGAATTCCGATTTACTCACCTGTTATCAGGAGAGACCTCAGTGCTGCATCTTTCAGCCCAGTACTGATCCTGAAAAGTAATTTTAACCGTACTTACCGGTAACTTGAATTTCCTTCATAGGCTAACATTGACTGGTTTCACTTGGAAATTCTTCTAAGTGTGGAGTTTTGGAACTTTAAAATATTCCTCTAAAATCAGCCGAAATACGAATTCCGATTTACTCACCTGTTATCAGGAGAGACCTCAGTGCTGCATCTTTCAGCCCAGTACTGATCCTGAAAAGTAATTTTAACCGTACTTACCGGTAACTTGAATTTCCTTCATAGGCTAACATTGACTGGTTTCACTTGGAAATTCTTCTAAGTGTTGATTTTTGAAACATACAAATATTCCTCCAAAATCAGCCGAAATCCGAATTCTGATTTACTCACCTGTTATCAGGAGAGACCTCAGTGCTGCATCTTTCAGCCCAGTACTGGTCCTGAAAAGTAATTTTAACCGTACTTACCAGTAACTTGAATTTCCTTCCATAGGCTAACATTGACTGGTTTCACTTGGAAATTCTTCTAAGTGTGGAGTTTTGGAACTTTAAAATATTCCTCTAAAATCAGCCGAAATACGAATTCCGATTTACTCACCTGTTATCAGGAGAGACCTCAGTGCTGCATGTTTCAGCCCAGTACTGATCCTCAAAAGTAATTTTAACCGTACTTACCGGTAACTTGAATTTCCTTCCATAGGATATCATTGCTTGCTTTTTGCTGAAAAAGTTTCTAAGTGTTGATTTTTGGAACTAAAATATTCCTCTAAAATCAGCCGAAATCCGAATTCTGATTTACTCACCTGTTATCAGGAGAGACCTCAGTGCTGCATCTTTCAGCCCAGTACTGATCCTCAAAATTAATTTTAACCGTACTTACCGGTAACTTGAATTTCCTTCATAGGCTAACATTGACTGGTTTCACTTGGAAATTCTTCTAAGTGTGGAGTTTTGGAACTTTATAATATTCCTCTAAAATCAACCAAAGTACGAATTCCAATTTACTCACCTGTTATCAGGAGAGAACCCAGTGCTGCATCTTTTAGCCCAGCACTGACCCTGAAAAGTAATTTTAACCGTACTTACCAGTAACTTATATTTTCTTCCATAGGAATCCTTTGTCTGGTTTTCAGCAGAAAAGTTTCAAAGTGTCGATTTTCACAAACTACAAATATTCCTTAAAAATCGCCTGTATGACTTAAACGCATTCTTTCAACTGTTTACAGGAGATCCAACACTGAGTAACAAAAGTAACGATAACAGTTTTTACCTCCTAAGTGAATTTCCTTCCATAGGATAACATTGGTCATTCTATGAGAAAAAGTTTCTAAGTGTCAACTTTTAAAGTACAATAATATTCCTTAAAAATCACGACTGTAACCAAAACGCTTTTACTCAACTGTTTACAGGAGATGTCCCAGGACTGAATCTAGGATCCAGTCCTGTGGTTAGAAAAGTAATCCATAAAGTAACTAATTGCATTTAACTAGAAATTCACATTGAGCTGAATGTTGCATTGTGTTTGAAAATGTGTTGCCCATTGCAACAACTGTAACTACTGTACTTAAAAGTCTATTGCCTATGTGCAAAGTATTTAAACTAAAGTAATTCATTCTGAGAAAGTATTTTTTGTAATGTATAATATAATTACAATGTAATTTAAAAAATAAAATATTTAAAAAAATGTTTTCTAAAAAATTTCGAAATCAGTATGAAAAAAATTTATATAACAATTAATACATTTAAAAATTGTCATTTACAAAACCTTTGAAATTCACTGAAAAACCGTAGGTTTCAGACATGTTATAGTTACAAATTAGCATTTAAAAAACCTTTGAAATTCACTGAAAAAACCATAGGTTTTAGGGACGTTATAGTTACAAATTAGCATTTAAAAAACCTTTGAAATTCACTGAAAAAACCATAGGTTTTAGGGACAGTTATAGTTAGTTGGACATTGCACTCGTACAAAACCCGTGAAATTCCCCGTTATAGTTAGTTCAGCTAACTATAACTCGCGCCCCGCAATGCACTGCTGATGACGTCACATATTACATCACTCATGACATGGTCAGTGACATCACTGATGACATCACTGATGACATCACTGATGACATCTCAAATGACATCACTGATGACATCATCCACGTGATAATCTGATGCAGCTCTTCACACCCTAATATAACCTTTGATACACCCAATCTAAATTACAGACTGCCATTCGCAAAACCATAGACACTCCAACACCAATAACTACATACCCACTCACTGATTCTTAGGTCTACACACACACATCCACTCACTCACCCGTACAGTCACTCATACTTATGGTCACTCAATACAGGACTATCATATGCACTCTTACTCCTATATAGACACTCAAACACCGCCACTCATCCATAGAGGTACTCACACACCTAGTCAGTCATGCAAATAATTAAACACACTGCCATTTACTCACCTATACAGTTATACACACACCAGCTCACTTAATCATACAAATACTAGCACATTGTTACGCTCTTATACAATCACTGATACAAGCACACACTCATCCATACAGCCACTATCACAATCACTCACTCTCGCTTATAGCTATTTATATACTCCAACACACATATATACTGCCTTTCACATATGTAGTTACTCACACATGTACCACTGGGACATACATTCACTCACTAACACACTCTTACACACACTTACCCACCCATACAGTCTATCACAGATGCACTCTTAAAACCATCCACCCAGTGAATCACCCACTCACACATCTATGCACAGTCGCACACACCCCATCCACACAAACACTCAGGCACCCATACAGATACTCAGACAACAAATCAATAACTCTTATAGACACTCATGTAGCTATTCACAAACCCATGCAGCCACTTACACAGCAACAGACAGATACAGACATTCACCCAGTTTAGTCACTAACCCATGCATTCAGTAAGATACGTTTAATCACTCACTTATAGAATTAGTCACGCACCTACTAAATCATCCATACAGACACTTATACACCCACTCATTCTTCAATACGCCTTTCCCTATATATATAAAAAATATTTAAACTTTACAGAAACACACAGTCACTGGATGATGTCATCAGTGATGTCATTTGAGATGTCATCAGTGATGTCATCAGTGATGTCACTGACCATGTCATGAGTGATGTAATATGTGACATCATCAGCAGTGCATTGCGAGGCGCGAGTTATAGTTAGCTGAACTAACTATAACGGGGGAATTTCACGGGTTTTGTACGAGTGCAATGTCCAACTAACTATAACTGTCCCTAAAACCTATGGTTTTTTCAGTGAATATATATATATATATATCACACACAACCCTCCTGGAACAAGAAGGAAGAGGCCACACGAGGAATACCTCTGGAAGCACTTTATTGGACCTTCTACTGGGCATAATGCATTTCGGCTTTAAATAGCCTTCCTCAGATGCCGCTCATGTCCGGGTATTTTCACATCGCGTTTAAAATAGTCCCTTCGCATTCCAATTGGTGTAAGCACTGTTCACCCCCGATCATGTGATCGCCCATCAGAAGTAGCCTTTGCTGACTACTACTCCCAGAATTCACCTCGGGAAGATGTTGCGCTGGGAATCTCTGTTGGAATGCTGGTCACAGTGGACTGGTGCTGCGAGGGACCCGACGTGATGTGATAGATGGAAAGTGTCCGGTCAGGTAAGTGTCCTCGGCGCTTCCTCGAGTCCCCGCATACGTTCCAGCCGCTAAAGCAAGAGTCCGTCGGGCCGTGAGCTGGAAATAAGTAAATCCAACTCTTCGTGCAATGACGAACTGCACCTGGCAGCAGCCCCTACTTTACTTGCTTGTTGAGGCGGGCTGGAGCTCATCCAATATCTTGGCAAAAAACAAACTGCAGAAGCAGATTCCAGAAGGACTCCAGCCCTTTACGGAACGGGGCCTCTTTAACACACCTCTGGTCAGCGTGTAAATTATCACACACAACCCTCCTGGAACAAGAAGGAAGAGGCCACACGAGGAATACCTCTGGAAGCACTTTATTGGACCTTCTACTGGGCATAATGCATTTCGGCTTTAAATAGCCTTCCTCAGATGCCGCTCATGACCGGGTATTTTCACATCGCGTTTAAAATAGTCCCTTCGCATTCCAATTGGTGTAAGCACTGTTCACCCCCGATCATGTGATCGCCCATCAGAAGTAGCCTTTGCTGACTACTACTCCCAGAATTCACCTCGGGAAGATGTTGCGCTGGGAATCTCTGTTGGAATGCTGGTCACAGTGGACTGGTGCTGCGAGGGACCCGACGTGATGTGATAGATGGAAAGTGTCCGGTCAGGTAAGTGTCCTCGGCGCTTCCTCGAGTCCCCGCATACATTCCAGCCGCTAAAGCAAGAGTCCGTCGGGCCGTGAGCTGGAAATAAGTAAATCCAACTCTTCGTGCAATGACGAACTGCACCTGGCAGCAGCCCCTACTTTACTTGCTTGTTGAGGCGGGCTGGAGCTCATCCAATATCTTGGCAAAAAACAAACTGCAGAAGCAGATTCCAGAAGGACTACAGCCCTTTACGGAACGGGGCCTCTTTAACACGCCTCTGGTCAGCGTGTAAATTATCACACACAACCCTCCTGGAACAAGAAGGAAGAGGCCACACGAGGAATACCTCTGGAAGCACTTTATTGGACCTTCTACTGGGCATAATGCATTTCGGCTTTAAATAGCCTTCCTCAGATGCCGCTCATGACCGGGTATTTTCACATCGCGTTTAAAATAGTCCCTTCGCATTCCAATTGGTGTTATTCGATCAAAAATATGATCATTCACATCATTCACATCATAAAAACAGTACATCAGAATAAAACCAATTAATATTACATTAAAAGAATGTTCATTAAAATATCTAGTAAAATACAAAGTTAAAAGTCCCATAAAAGCATAGTGAGCACGATCAATCAAAAAACAAGTAGGGCTAGATAGGCACAACGATGTTCAGAGACTAATTAACACATTTTGACCTCTTCCACCAGGCAAATAGCAGGAATCTCGAAATAGCGAACACTAGCCAACTTGTGGTATCAGATTTAAAAATGCGTGTGGCTTCCGAAGGACACCTAATAGAGAGCATACGGCAGACAGGAGCTATCCAAGTTCTTCTAAAATCAGCATAGGAGGGACAGCAAAAGAGAAAATGCTCAAGTGTCTCGGGGGCAATGTGGCAAGAAGGGCACAATGGGTTAACCAACACATTTCCCCAGCAACTTCTCCTTGCATTTAAAGGAATGGTTCCGTATCTAAGTTGGGTATACAGTGCTCGTGCCTGTGGGGGTTCGATATCATCCAGGAAAGTTTCAAAACCAAAACTACCTTTAACATTTAAGAACCTCACGGTTAAAGTGCCATGTGCAGTACGTTCAATGTTTTCCGAGACCATCAGTCCCCAGAACCTTTTTTTAACAAGGGGGACCATAGATTTAATAATGGTCCCAGGTTCCTCCCAGAGCTGCCCCAACCCTATTTTTGAGAACCAAGCCTTGATCTTGTTAAACCACTTAATGCGGCCTGTTTGCTTGTGCAGGGCAATCAGCTCAACCATAGCTTCCTTCAGCGGGACCTGAGTATTGCTCGTCCAGACCCTAATCCAAAACAAGAGTGCCCTGAGAATGGCAAAGTGTTCAATAGGTTTTAAACCAAGATCTAGTCTTAGCGGCAGGAGTGGTGTGTTCACTGGCAGATTCATGATGGCTCTAATACATTTATTTTCAGCAAGGGTTAGGTCCATCAGATTTTCCAGCCCCCATAATTCGGCCCCATATAGGGCCGCTCCTAATGCTTTGGCCCTATGCAGTTCTAAAATGGGTGAAATGGGCCGGTAAGGGGAGGCCCTAGCCCTGCGTACTAAGGCACAATCTACATGCTGGAGGGTCAAAGTACTCTTTTCCAGCTGCAGATTCTATACCAGCCTATCGCAAATACGAACTCCCAAATAATCGAAGGACTTAACTTGCTCCAACACTTGCGTACCCAGCACGAGTTTACCCTTGCTGGATTTGTAGGGATTAAAAGAAATATATTTAGTTTTGGAGCAGTTTATTTCTAGGCCCTTTTCTTTGCAAACCTTAGCAAATTTATTTAAAAGGTTTTGGATTCCTCGGGTGTTCTGGCAATAAGCAGTGTGTCGTCTGCAAAAAGCAGACAAGGCACTGCGCTGCCTGCCAGTTTCGGAGGATCTCCACCACAATTATAGAGTTCACCAATTAGACCATTAATATATAGGGTGGATAATGTAGGCGCAAGGACGCAGCCTTGGCGCACACCTTTTCGGACCAGTATGTTATTGGTCAGGCTGCCTTCAGAATTCCACCTAACCTTGGCATAGGTGTCGTAGTGTAGCCGAATCAGGATTCTAAGTATGTAAGGTGGTATTCCTAATTCGCTAAGTGCGCGCCAAAGTTGGGCCCGATCTATAGAATCAAAGGCAGTCTTTAGGTTCACAAACACCACATATAGATGACCTCCTCTGATGGTAACTTCCTTCCATATTAACAGGAGGAATCTAAAGACTTGGTCAGTGGTGCTTGTGGAAACCCTAAATCCTGCCTGTAGGTCAGACAAAACATTATTTCCCTCAATCCAATTATGGATTCTAGTCAAAATGATTTTGGAAAATATTTTTTGGGAAACATCTATTAAACTGATGGGCCTATAGTTAGCAGGCGACCCTTTGTCGCCCTTTTTATGAATGGGAATAATTTTGGCGCACCGCCAGGCTTCCGGAATGGGCCCCCCAAGCAGGATGGTGTTAAAGACTTTTTGGAGCAAAGTGCCCCATATGATAGGTTCGGCTTTAAACAGATCGCCTGGAAGCTTGTCTAGGCCCGGGGCCTTCCCACTCTGCAACGAATTTATGGCCAAGATAGTTTCGTCTACAGTCATATTGTCTCCATCTGCTATTTCAAAACCCTGTGAAATCATATATGTGCCTGAATCGTATAGTAGCCCCTGGCCTGCAAATAAAACCCCAAAATATTCCTCCCACACATGGGGCTGAATGTGGAAGTCTGTTTCCATTTCTAGGTTTGGTGACCCCTTCGACAGAAGGTGCCAGAAAAGTTGGCTATTCTTATGTTTCGCAGCATCTAAAAGCATGCTCCACTTTTCAGACTCCCAGTCCCTTTTTGCCTTATTTTGTGCCAATTTATAAGACTTTCTACAACTTTTGACATCTACGGGAGACTTACATTTCACCGCTTCAAATAAGTCATCCCTGGCTTTTTTACAGGCTTCATTATACCAAGGCGCTGTGTTCCGCTTTGATCTAAAACATTGTTTATAAAAGAGAGGTCTTATATTTGAGATCAGCTTCAAAAAAGTGGTCATAACAACTTCTGGCCCTGTGGTAGGGGCACTCAAGTCTATTAGGGTCTGCTCCACCTCTGAGTATATTTTAGGGAGTGCAGTTGGATCAGCTAAAATATAGGGCCACTTAACTCTTCTGTTGTTATTTGTGGTGATGACCGGAATGCTCTCAACCCTGGAATGACCATACAATGGGGCTAGACCAGTCAACGTAAGAGACAGGGCGTTGTGATCACTGTCTTCCCGGGTTAAAATAGCCATATCTTTGACACTAGACCAAAGATCGAGATCGACAAGAATATAGTCGATCCGAGACTTTGACGCCCCCCTTTTAAAAGTGTGAGACGCACCTTTATCAGAGTGTGTCCGACCGTTACAGGCTCTAACCCCAAATGCAATAGTGAGCGACAAAACTTGTTGTCCCATTCTGGTGCATTTCTTAATAGGTGGTATATGAAGTTTAGCAATCCCCCTGGCCATGTCTTCGCCTGAAATAAGATCCTGTATATAATCAACCGGTTCAAAAGTTGTATTAAAGTCTCCGGCAATTATCAGTCGATGACTCCCCGGGGCTGACTCAAGATAATTAGTCAAAGTTGTTATTGTCTCCGATGGTCTATGGGGGCTATTAAACCGGTTATAGATATTAAAAAGTCTAACTTTCACATTTTCCTTACCCAGTGAAAGTTCTAGCCCAAGTATTTCATCTGAGTCGAGATCTAAAACCTTGATTTTACATACCAACGAGTTTTTAACCCAGATTAAGAGGCCACCTACTGGACGACCGGCTGCCGGCTGTTTGGCTTCAATACTATAAGTAGTAAAACCTACTCTATGGGTACGTCCTACTGCCCAGGTTTCTTGCAAAAGGCAAAAATGAAAACCATCCAATAACTCGCAGCAATCAGGATCGGTTAATTTGGGCTTTATACCGGCTATATTCCAGGATAAAATTTTCAAATCCTGGAGGTCGACTAAAGATTCCTGTGTAAGCCCTATGGTGTTGGCGACCCCCCCGGGCATTAGTTGGGAGTGGAGATGAGTGCCATTTATTGCAAGATTACTTGAAACAGGATCACTGCTGGTGCATGGCATGGAAATTGCATTGGACTGTATAGCAGATATATCTTCTGCAAGAGATGAAGATGCTCTGGATAGTCAATCTTGAGAATCCAGAGTACTCAGGAGATGGTACCTGTTTCTAGTTTCCAAAGGGGGGCCTCCTGGTGTATAGGAGTCCTTACACTGACCATTTCACTGGCCAAAGTGTTCCTCTCACTATTTTCAAGGTGCCTGTACAAGAACCCAAGTGGTAAAATTGCGATCGCTTTGCTTAGCATCTGATTATTTAAGTAAGACCCCCCTCCCAACAGCCGACTAGCAATAATTGGGGATCTACAATTTATAACAATGCAATCTCCACAAAATGACTTGCGTAGCGGGCCAATCCAGCTGACCCGTCTCACAAGTAAAATATCATGATAGTCTGAGTTAAAAAAGTTTGTATTCTGTTGGAGCCAGTAGCAAGTTTTATTTTTTAGTTGGGACTGTGATTCAATCTGGTTTTCCTGCAGGATGGGAACATTAGTGAGAATGGCTACATAAGGGCAGCACTTTGGTGGAAGATGTAGGGTTGCTTTATCATCTCGAATAATTGGGCCATTCTTGTGGGACAGTAATGAAGGTATTAGTTGATTTGAGCAGTTTGTGCGTACATCATTCCCAGTATTAACTACAGGTGGTAGACCAGGCTTAATTTTACTTGGAAGCAAACATATATTTGCCCCTTGACTAGTACTAGCAAATCCTTGATGCTTCTGTGCTACTGCGCTGGCTGAATTTCTGGGGACAACATTATTCACAGGGCATGGTGATTCAGTGTTGCATATGACAGATGACCCCTCAAGTTGGTTTAGAGTCCCCTTATGAACAGTGCCCCCGACCAGTGGATTCAGTTTTGCCCCTGCCCCTGTAATTGAATCCATAACCATAGAATGCATAATTGCCACAGTAGACTCCAGTTTATCTAGTCTGGCTAGGATTGGTAAAAAAAATTCTAGAAATCGTCTCTTCTATCAAGGATATTAGTGCCATAGTCATTTGCTGAGGAATAACTACTGGCTGAGTTGGTAATAACACATTAGTTCCATTCGAGGTAGCTAGACCTTGTGGGAGCGAGGTCGGAACTTCTGGGCATGTGTCCTTGGACTGTCTCTTTGACCTCGTCCGTGTGCACCTTGTGGGCTCCATGTGTTTAACTTTTTTCTTCCTTTTGCCAGCTGTCTCTCGTACTGGTAAAGTTAGAGGTGTTGTGCAGGACTGCTTAGCAGGAGATGGGGCCACAAAACTAATCATCGGAGCGGAATTTGTTTGATCATCCATCAGGTCTGGGTCGGTGGCTGAGCCAACCGGACCTCCTCCCACTGATAGCCGCCGTTCGGCAACCTCAATCTCCTCATCAATAGCCTTTGCCGCTCGCAATAAAAAGCAGTCAAGTGTGGAGTTAGGCATGGATTTTGGCGTGACCATCTTCCCTCCCCTTAGTCTCGAATTTGCCGGCATGACAGTTTAATTCTATACAGAAATAAAATAAAATATAAACGTGCTTACTAGTACAGATGCACGCCGGAGAAGTGAACAGGTAGATTACCAAAGTCCACGGGCCAAGAGACCTGGCCCTGCCCCGCCTCTTCCTGCCGCTGACAAGCGCAGGCGTGGCCAAGGCACGCCCGCGCGCGTCACGCGCTGCGGGAGTGCAGCGGCCCTTTTGTGCACTTCCTGGCACGAGTGTATCGCGTGGGAGGCCCTCCTGCCGCGGATAATGCTGGGGAATGTAGGCGGCTGTATATATATATTCACTGAAAAAAACATAGGTTTCAGGGGCGTTATAGTTAGAAGTTAGCATTTAAAAAACCTTTGAAATTCACTGAAAAAACCAGAGGTTTCAGGGACGTTGTAGTTAGAAATTAGCATTTAAAAAACCATAGAAATTCACTGAAAAAACCAGAGGTTTCAGGGACGTTATAATTAGGAAATAGCATTTAAAAAAACCTTTGAAATTCACTGAAAAAACCATAGGTTCAGGGACGTTATAGTTAGAAATTAGCATTTAAAAAACCTTAGAAATTCACGAAAAAACCACAGGTTTCAGGGACGTTATAGTTAGTTGGACATATCACTCGTACAAAACCAGAGAAATTCGTCTGTTATAGTTAGTTGAGCTAACTATAACTCGCGCCCCCGCAATGTACTGCTGATGACGTCGCATATTACATCATTCATCACATGGTCATTAACATCACTGATGACATCACTGATGACATCTCAAATGACATCACTGATGACATCACCTATGGTTTTTTCAGTGAATTTCAAAGGTTTTTAAATGCTAATTTCTAACTATAATGTCCCTCAAACCTATGTTTTTTTCAGTGAATATATATATATAAATGTATATATATATGTCCAACAAAGTTTTCGAGTACAGCGTGCTCTCAGGTCACAGATACACAAGCCAACGCTCCAAATTATAAAGGGGTTTATTCAATTCATAAACCTCTGTATATATATATATATATATATATCATTTAACGCTCATAGATGCATGCAGGCACCACAACGAGAAACGGACACTCCAATGAGCAATATATATTCATTGAAAAGACCAAAGGTTACAGGGCCGTTATATTTAGGAAATATAATTTTAAAAAACTTAGAAATTCACTGAAAATCCAAAGGTTACAGAGACGTTATAGTTAGGCTGATATTTCACTTGTACATAACTAGAGAAATTCAGCTGTTATAGTTAGCTGAGCTAACTATAACTTGCGCCCCGCAATGCACTGCTATTATGACTTCAGATATTACATCACTCATGGCATGGTCAGTAAAATTTTTGCTAATTTCTCAGTGCACATTTTTCGAATTCCTTCTGTCCCAGTTGCCATTTTTGTTACCATAAAAAAGAACAAAAAACTGTAAAACTTTACAAAAGCACTAAAAAAATAATAATTCAGAAACAAAATAGTAAATCATGTCACCGAGAAATAAACACTTTTCAAATAAAAAAAATAAGAAGAATATGCCCATTTATCTATACGCCCATCTATCTATCTTGAACATTCTGTAAGAGTAGTTCATAGTGAACAGATTTGCGCAATGCACAATATGTCACAAGACATTGTCAATGGTTACAAATAAAAAATATTCTTGCAGGACTACGACCATGCATTACCATCTAAAAACAAACCACGGCAATAGTGTAAAAGCAGCAAGAAGGCAACACAAGGCTGAAGGACCCTCAACTTCAATAGCAACGGCAACAACATCAGGGCAGAGAGTCCTTTCAGAAGGGCCAATCTCAACTTCAAGATCTGGCTCCACAGTTTTCCCGGATGGCCTCATACAGCATGGATTTTGGAGTTGTAGTGAGTGCTGGAGGGCAGTCCATAACAGCCCTTCGCAATGCTGCAAAGAATCATAAATGTTTTATTTTTTATTTTTGGCCCAACAGTGTGTGACAGGTTACATATATAATTCACCAGATGGTTCTAAAAGAGTACATATTCCTCACTAAAACTTGTAAATACATGTGTTTGTGGTTGAGGACAACAATACTCCTTGGATGATATGATGAGTGCATAAATAGGTGATTCTCTCAGAATATAGGTTGTGCCTGAATGATTCCCTGAGTATGTAGGAACTACATCGGTGGTTCCATATATGCATAGTTAATGCCTGTGTATTCACAATACTATATTGCTACTATCTGGGTGATTGGATGAACACATGGGTGTTGCACGCTTAGTTCAATGAGTACATAATTAGTGCCTGCATGATTGGAAGAGTGCATGTATAGTGCCGGTGTGATTGAATAAGTCTAGATATCACACTTGATATATAATTGCATACATGGACTTCTAAGAGCATACATTGCTTTGTTACTCAGCATGCAAATGCATCAGTATGTTTCTAAAACTGAAAACAACAATTCTCACTTTTTCAAGGCACAAAACCTTTTCTTAATTGCATACCTACATATTTCGCAAATATTTCTGTTTCTTTAAAACATATATTCAGGATTTCTCAAAGAAAAGTTACATGCCAAGTGAAGCTAGCACCAGAACTCTCAAGAGACATTCTGCACTATTAAACCTACTCAATTTTAAAGTAAGCATGTTTAAAGAAATACACCACCCTCACTTTACAGATGAAGGCAACAGGATGTTTCTAAGGAACCTGAACCTCTGCATCCCGTCTTATGTGTAGTTTTCATATACACACAATCAACACAAAGGCTCTTGTCAGAGCCACCCTAGTACCCAAAATATTGTTGATTTTCTTTAAAAAGATCCATTTTTTTAGTTTTGCAATGTCATGAGAATGGAAAACAAAAGCAGACATTCAACGGCCACCAGCATATCCAAAAATAATAAGTACAAAAATCCATTCTAAACATTGAGCATGGCATATTACTATATACATGCTTCTTTAAAAACATGTTTAAACTCATGTTTTGGTACTAAGTTTCTTTAAAATACATCTTTAAGACCTATTTTGGGTTTCTGTGGTTATTCGGGAAGTCACGACCAGGCCGTTAACCGCGATGATCGCGCCTTTTCCATAATGTGAAAAACACATATGTGGACACATATTACAGTATTTTACACACTAGGGGTTTATTACTGTACACTTCAAACTCTTGGTTTTCAAGTGTATTTCTAGAACAACCATCTCTAACACCTATTGTTAGACCTGGCATCCTTGGCATGAGTTTCCCCTGTATTTTTGCCTTTGCCTCCTGTGTTTTTACTGTGTGTTGGACTTCGTTTTTGCTAGTCTAGATGCTTTGGGCACTTTGCCACTGCTGTTCAGTGCCAAAGTGCAATTGCTCCCTCTGTAAATTGTTGTCATAGATTAGTTTTTTCACAATATGCTTATTTGATTTACTGCTAAGTCCCTAGTACAGTGCACCATGTGTGCCCAGGGCCTGTAAACCAAATGCTGCTAGTGGGCTTGTAACACATATTGTGCCACCCACACAAGCAGCCTTGCAAAAGGGTCTCAGGCCTGCCATTGCAGTGCCTGTGTGCAGTTCATATTGCCATGTCGAACCGGCAGGTGCACCACTTGCCAGGCCATAACCTTCCCTTTTCTTACATGTGAGTCACCCCTAAGGTAGGCCCAAAGCACCCCTGTGGGCAGGGTGCAGTGTATGTGAAAGGAAGGACGTGCCCTGATGGGTGTGGCATGTCCTGATAGTGAAATACTTCCAATTTCGTTTTTCACAATTGAAAGGCTATCTGTCCCACAGGATAGAATGGGTAGCTTACTTATGACATCTTACAAGTGTAACTGCTCATGGGAACAAGATAGGAAAATGGAGTTTAGTATGCCTGAACTCAGACTGTAAAGATGCATCTTTTAGTAAGGATGATTTTTACATTCTGGGTTTGAAAATACCACTTTTAGAAAGTGGGTATTTTCTTCCTTAGCCATCCAGTGTGCCTCTGTGAGGGTTGTGTATTGACGTGACAGGGGCTGGGGATGTGCATTCTGTTCAGACAACCACTTGGGGGGGGTAGGTGTGTCCTGCCTTTCCAGGGTGAGTCAGGGCTGGGCTGAATAGACCTGGGCTGCATTCAGAGTAGGGGGAGGAGATTTCTTTCACACCTGAATTGGCCTGGTCTACCTTGGACAAAGCTGTCTCCACCTCCTGGCGGGCAGCTACACCAGAGAGGACAGAGCTGGTTTTAGCTAGGTAAAGGGCTTCTCTGCCACCAGAAAAAAAAGTGGGGCCCAGACCCCAGACTGCTAGATCACTTTTGGACTTCAAGAGGAACCTCTGCCAAGGAGAAGAGCTGGAAGAAGCTGGAGGAGAAGTACTGCCCCTTTGCTGTGTGCTGTCTGGGGTTGGCCTGCAGTAGCTGTTTCTGCCAAGGAGAGGAACTGTGCGTGTATCCTGCTTGACAAGGTATCTCCAAGGGCTTGAGGTAGAGCTTGCCCCCTGTTCAAGAAGTTTCAAGAACAACAAAGACTTCAACATCCTTCTGGGCACCGTCCCTGGAACCGCTGGTTTCAGTCGCCGCAGAAGAAAATAGCAGCTGACTCTCTCAATGAGTCCATCGCTGGTTCCGTGTGCTGAAGGCACCGCAGAGGGCACCGCCGCACTTCGCACCGCATCCCTGATCTCACCGCCGTCGCTGGGTGACCGCCGTTGCTTGCACCGCTTCCTTTGGGCACCGCATTCCACACCGCCTGGCTTCACTCTGCCCGGACGTCACTGACACTGTCGCTGCCCGACCCAAACATCAACCTGCTCCGTCGCCTGCTGCGTGACCTGCCAGACCCGCATCGAGCACTGCCTCACTCCACATCGCAAGCCTTGGCCTCACCGACGCGTTGGACGACCGTCACCGAGCCGCTGCCTGCATCGCACCATGAGGGCACCGCACGCTGCACCGCTTCACTTCACTGCATTCATGACGGTTGCCCTGACCAACTCGTACCAACGGGACCGGCCACAACGAGAAAGGTACTGTATACGAATCTGTCGACGCTTTAGCTGGCCCATACCGATGCAGTTGGCTGGAACTGTTAGATTCTGTTGTTTTCAGCATCACGGTAGCCCCGGACAGATCTACAGACTCGGAAGAACTGTGTCATTCAGCTATTCTTGCAAACTGAAGGTTATCTTGCAGAATAACTATTTTTACAGTATTGTATGTTGGATTTTTGTCGTATTTGGTCTTGTTGGTTTAGATAAAGTTTAGCTTATTTTTCTAAACTGGTGTGTGTCCATTTGTAGTGTTTTCACTGTGTTACTGTATGCAGGCACAAATGCTTTACACACTGCCTCTGAGATAAGCCTGTCTGCTCATTCCAAGCTACCAAGGAGGTGAGCAGGGGTTATTTTAGAAGTGTATTCCCTTTATCCTGACTAGGAAGAAGGGTCCCTACTTGGACAAAGGTGCAAACCATTACCAACTAGAGACCCCCATTTCTAACACCTATTTTCGCAATAATAGCTGAGATCGCGATGATGTCGGTAATCACGATCTCCACAGATACGGCGCGAATGCGGAAAGCAAAAGCAGGAATTCAATAGCTACCACCACATAAAAAAATTATAACTATATAAAAAATTCTAACCATCACAATAGACAACTCACTATTTAAATGACTCTACAAAAACATTTAGCAGAATCTCAATATCTCCATAACAATGCATATTAATAATTCACAGTCTTTTTTATATTTCCACCAATATTCACGATGACGTCACAATAGCCGTGAAGCCCCCGCAACGGTAGACAGGGGTGCGTGCTGGCAGTCGCAGCATCATCATGAATATTGCACGCAATTAAAAAATGCATTTTGGACACATAGCTTGTGTGACTAACACACCCATTTCTCAAACACTGGGTCAGAATATCTCCACGGTGATCCCTTATTTTAGCTTTCATACAAATTTTCAGCCCCCGGAACCATTCCTGGATGATAAAAGGGCAGCTGCAACTTTCTGTTCAGGTTGCGTCCAGCCAATCAGAGCATTCCCATTGGCGTGTGAATTTGTGATTCATCGCGAAACAGTCTCGAAATATCTGCGGCCAGAGATATATCCATAATTTTCACCGTAAATTTCTCAAAAACTACTGAACAGATTTACACCAAAAACAAAAAGCATAAGCTGTGAAATGGCCAAAGCCTTTTACCACTCCAGGTACAGTATTACAGCTTTGGATTGGTAAAATTCCATCTAAGCCAACCTGAAATGAATAAAAGCAACCCCTGACACGTGTTTCTCTCTCATTAGAGCTCTTCAGAGAGGTATAGGTTTGTCCAGACACAAGGGAGCACCCAGTATAAGTCAAAACAAAACCCTTTCAGGCATAGAGTGACGCATAAATTATGCAAAAAAGAAGCAGAGAACTCTAGGTAGTTCTCAAGTTTAGGTGGAAAGCAGCTCCAGTATAGAGCACCCTCAACACCAGCGACACTCTAAATTGGCTCACCTCAAATGTCTGCTTTTATATATATATATATATATATATATATATATATGTAACCAAAAACGCCCAGAAGCTTGAGGCCGCACACAGCTGCAGGTGAGTTACAAACTCCATTTGAACCAAGCAGGCAGCTTAACATCCCTTTGAAGTCCATGGCCTGACGCGTTTCGATGCCGCTGTTTGCATCTCCTCAGAGGCCGTGTCAGCGGAGGTGATTTATGGCTGCCGCATTTCCCCTGCGTGTTTGTGGTTAGTGAGCTATCAGTGCTCCTCCCTTGGTGGAAGTTCATTTTCAAATGCACGCTGGGATATGAGGTCTCATTTTGCCAAATAACGCCCTCTAGTGGGTTACCTCCGCTGCAGCTAATTATGGACGATTATTCTCGGCCCTCCATTGAGCCTTGGATGATACTCTGCCGGCTTCATTAAAGGTACCCTGCAGCTTCGGAAGAGGAATCTTCCTCTCCCTAGTCCCGTTGGTTGCGGGCAGTGCGATCCCTCTGCGGCCTGGAACCGCCGCATAATATGTAACCAAAAACGCCCAGAAGCTTGAGGCCGCACACAGCTGCAGGTGAGTTACAAACTCCATTTGAACCAAGCAGGCAGCTTAACATCCCTTTGAAGTCCATGGCCTGACGCGTTTCGATGCCGCTGTTTGCATCTCCTCAGAGGCCGTGTCAGCGGAGGTGATTTATGGCTGCCGCATTTCCCCTGCGTGTTTGTGGTTAGTGAGCTATCAGTGCTCCTCCCTTGGTGGAAGTTCATTTTCAAATGCACGCTGGGATATGAGGTCTCATTTTGCCAAATAACGCCCTCTAGTGGGTTACCTCCGCTGCAGCTAATTATGGACGATTATTCTCGGCCCTCCATTGAGCCTTGGATGATACTCTGCCGGCTTCATTAAAGGTACCCTGCAGCTTCGGAAAGAGCATCTTCCTCTCCCCTAGTCCCGTTGGTTGCGGGCAGTGGATCCCTCTGCGGCCTGGAACCGCCGCATAATATGTAACCAAAAACGCCCAGAAGCTATATATATAAATATATTCATTGAAAAAAACACAGGTTTCAGGGACGTTATAGTTAGGCTGACATTTCACTAGTACAAAAACAGAGAAATTCAGCCGTTATAGTTAGCTGAGCTAACTATAACTCGTGCCCCCGCAATGCACTGCTGATGACGTCACATATTACATCACTCATGACATGATCAGTGGCATCACTGATGGCATATCAAATGACATCACTGATGACATCATCCAGTGACAAAGTGGTTCTAAAAAGTTTAAGAATGTTATATATATATATGTGATCAAGCTCGCGTGAGGCGAGCGAAACGCGTCATGGCAGGCACTATGCCTGGTCAACTTGTGGTGTATATCTAATAAAAAATGCACTGCTTTTTCAACACACGATAACGTTGGTGTGTCAGCTTTTTGAGCGCAACGAGGTCCGCGCCTGGGCTTCCTGGCAGTGATCGTCAGGCCAGGGTTTGGAGCTTCATATATATATATATATATATATATATATATATCCAGGTAACTCCAACTCTTCTCCAAACAAAAGACAACGGAGCACGGACCTGGGATAAAGTGCAGATTTTTAATCAATTGAGTTCTCTAACAGCACTAGCAGCATAACGCGTTTCGGCACAACAAGTGCCTTGATCACATGATGCGCGTAACTGGTCTCACCTAGTTTTTATACACCCGTTTTTTCCAAACTTAATTAGTTTGACCCATTTTTTCTATTTTTTTCTCTTTTTTTCTGTTTGCACTTAAAGTGACAGGTGCCTTAAGTGCAAGGTTTGACATAGACATAGAAAAAATATATATATATATTTATATACTGTTTAGCAGTACTGTTTTGAACTTTCAAATGCCATTCGTATCAATACATTTTAACAAAATATTGGTTTAAATACCTTAAAATCATGAAACATGGCTATTCAATAAAAAAGGAGTATTTTTCGTTACATCCAGGTTTAAATACCCTGTCATTGCAGATATAATCTTTAGACAAATGAGTATCTAAAATAGCTAGTGCATTATACAGTACATTTCCATAAAACCTAAATAATTCAAGCCTTGATTCTGCCAACCTTTCCTTATATAAAACCCGTGCGAATTATATAAATATAGTGTATAAAATATTAATAAAATCCCTTCTAAAAGACCCTATAAAAATGTGTAAAAAAGTGTTATCTTAATATATTATCTAAAAGGGCTTAGTAGCAGCATGTTATTTTTAATCATCTTAATTACCCTCTTAATAGCTGTTCTATGATTTTTTTAATTCTATTTCTAAGTCAGATTAACCCATTAACTCTCCTTCAATCTCTTGATTATACAGTAATTTTTGGGGTTAATTGAGGTAATCTGCTAAATTTGTATCGTTTGGACCATTGTTACTAAAGGCAGGTGTAAAGCTCTTCAGTAATATTAAGGCCTCCTGGTTGTTTACTATCAAGATCTAAAATGTATCTGGTTTCCAACCTTCGGAGAGCCTTTTCCCTATCCCCCCCTCGTTTATAAGGTGGGATGCCATCAATTAAGAAATATCTCAATTCTTTGGGGTCTGCATTATGCTTTTCCTCAAAGTGCCTCGCTACAGGGTACGTTATGTCTTTGTTTTTAATTGCTCTTATATGTTGTAGTATACGTTTGTGTCCCTGTAATATAGTACTCCTACATATTTAAGGGCACAGGGACACTCCAAAATATAAACCACAAAGTCGGATTTGCAGGTTAGAGCTTTTTCAATCGGTCTTTCTGTATCACTGAAAGGAGTAACATAAGATGTTTTATTTACTCCAAACTGGCAAGCTTTGCACAGCCTGCATCGAAAGAACCCTTTTCTGTGTGACAACCAGGTGTTTTTAGTTTGTATAAAGGGGTCATTTTTGACCAGGACATCCTTCATCGATGTAGCTCTGGTGTAGGTTATGGAGGCTCGCTTGGGGAGAGTATGGCCAATGATTGGATCATCTAAAATCAATGGCCAATTTTTTCTAATGATCTTCCTAATTTGTTTGTCTTGTTGACTATATTTAAGGATAAATCTGAAAGTAGAAGGTTCTTGAAATTGTTTATCCTTTTTGCACTTCTTTCTTATTAGGTTGCCTCTTACCTGTTCTCTGCTTTTCTTTATGGCCTGGTCAATGCATTGTTTCGAATAACCCCTGGCCCTAAATCTACTGGCACAAGCTTGTTGTGCCTTATTTAGGTCCTCTTCCTGGCTGCAGATTCTTTTTAAACGCAACATCTCCCCGTAGGGGATGCTTTGAATTAAGTGGTGCGGATGGAAACTGCTCGCGTGCAGTATCGCATTGCCAACAGTGGGCTTCCTATGTAACTTAGTTTCAAGTCTGCATTCTTTGATATAAATTTCTACATCTAAAAAGTTAATAGATGTTGAACTAATATTCGACGTGAAATGCAAATTGAGATTATTGATATTCAGCTCTACTATAAATTGTTCTGCTTCCTTCACATTACCTTGCCAAATTAAAAACAAATCATCAATAAACCGTAACCAGCATTTGATATTGGTTTTAACTGTTGTAGTGTGTTTCTTCATGAGTACCAGCTCCTCCCACCAACCCATATGCAAACATGCATAGCTGGGGGAGAAGCTGGCACCCATGGCTACTCTACGTTGTTGTTTATACATTGTATTCTGAAATAGAAAAATATTATTATGCAAACAGAACTCAACCATATTTAAAAGCATTTTGTTATGTTGTATAAATTCAGGAGTCCTTTTTTCTAAATAGTATTGGAGAGCACGTAGACCATCCTGATGTTTAATGGATGTATATAAAGATGTCACATCCAAAGCTATTAACAGATAGTCCTGCTGCCATTGTATGTCCTGTATCTTTAGGAGAAAATCACTTGTATCCCTGACATATGAGGGCAACATCTGCACAAAGTCCTGTAAATAATAATCTACATACTGTGATGTCTTTTCTAGGAGGCTATTCCATGCAGATATTATTGGCCTTCCTGGTGGTTTGTGGGCATTTTTGTGAATTTTTGGGATAAAATAAAGGATTGGCGTCACCGGTTATATATATATATACGCAAAGATGTATTGAAGAATGAGTGGGTGTATGAGTGTCTGAATGGATGATTTAGTGGGTGTGTGACTGATTGTATAAGTGAGTGATGGAACATGTCTTAGTGATTGCATGGGTGAATGACTAATCTGTGTGAATGTCTGTATCAGTCTGTCAGTTGGTGTGTAAGTGGCTGCATGGGTTGGTGAGTAGCTACATCAGTGTCTAAATGGGTTAATGATTGGTTGTCTGAGTACCTGTATGGGTGCCTGAGTGTCTGTGTGGGTGGGTGGGGTGTGTGTGACTCCCTGCATGGATGTGTGAGTGGGTGATTCACTGGGTGTATGGGTTCATGAGTGGATCTGCGAGGGGCTGTATGGGTGATTGAGTGTGCGTATGGCTGTGTTGGTGAGTGAATGGATGTCTCAGTGGTATAAGTGTGAGTAACAACATATGTGAAAGGCAGTATATGTGAGTGTTGGAGTATATAAGTGCCTATATGTGAGAGTGAGTGATTGTGAGACTGGCTGTATGCATGAGTGTGTGCTTGTGTCAGTGATTATAGAAGAGAGGAAGTATGTGTTAGTATCTGTATGAATAAGTGAGGTGGTGTGTGTATAACTGTATAGGTGAGTAAATGGCAGTGTGATTGATTGTTTGGGTGGCTGACTAGGTGTGTGAGTAACTCTATGGGTGAGTGGCGGTATGTGAGTGTCTGTATGGGTGTATGAGTGCATATATCAGTGGTTGTATTGATGAGTGACTGTGTGTATGAGTGACTGTATGGGTAAGTGAGTGAATTTGTATGTAGACCTAAGAATCAGTGAGTGGGTATGTACTAACTGGTATTGGTGTGTCTATGGTTTTGAGAATGCTAGTCTGTATTTTAGAGTGGGTGTATGAAAGGTTATATTAGGGTGTGAGGAGGTGCATCAGATATTAAGTGGATGATGTCATCAGTGATGTAATTTGAGATGTCATCAGTGATGTCATCGACCATGTCATGAGTGATGTAATATGTGACGTCATCAGCAGTGCATTGAGGGGGCGCAAGTTATAGTTAGCTAACGGCTGAATTTTTCGGGTTTTGTATGAGTGAAATGTCAGCCTAACTATAACATCCCTGAAACCTGTGGTTTTTTCAGTGACTATATATATATATATATATATATATATATATATA
Source organism: Calotriton arnoldi (assembly GCA_963921515.1). NCBI lineage: Eukaryota > Metazoa > Chordata > Amphibia > Caudata > Salamandridae > Calotriton > Calotriton arnoldi. Next base: position 1,803,057 of record CAWUFW010002488.1, on the reverse strand, counting down.
TTCACTGAAAAAACCATAGGTTTCAGGCACGTTATAATTAGAAATTAGCATTTAAAAAACCTTAGAAATTCACTGAAAAAACCATAGGTTTCAGGGGCGTTATGGTTAGTTGGACATTTCACTCGTACAAAACCATAGAAATTCCCCCGTTATAGTTAGTTCAGCTAACTATAACTCGCGCGCCCGCAATGCACTGCTGATGACGTCACATATTACATCACTCATGACATGGTCAGTGACATCACTCATGACATCACTGATGACATCTCAAATGACATCACTGATGACATCACTGATGACATCATCCTTGTGATAGAGTGGCAGACCTCCTCTCACCCTAATATAACCTTTGATACACACACTCAAAAATACAAACTAACATTTTCAAAACAATGGACATACCAATACCAGTTACAACACACCTATTCAGTAATTCCAAGATCTACACACACATCCACTCATTCACCAACAGTCCCTATACAGTCACTCATACATGTACTCACTCATCATATGTACTCATACACCTATACATCCTGTTACACACCGCCACTCATCCATAGAGTTACTCACACACATAGTCACACATGCAAACAAAGTATCAAACATCCATTTACTTGCATATACAGTTATACACACACTACCACACTTACTTCTACAGAAACTTACACATACTTACTCTCTTAAACAATCACTTATAGAAACACCTACTTATTTGTACAGGAACTCTTCCAATCTCTCACTCTCACATATACTCACTAATATACACCAATACTCACATATACTAGTTTAAAACATATGTAGTTACTCATAAAGACACTATTGAGACAGTCATTCACTCACTAACACACCCATACACATACTCATCCACCTATACAGTCCTGCACACATGCTGTCTTCAACACATACAAACAGTGAGTCACTCATTCATGCATCTATGCACTAAGTAATACCCCCACCGAACCATACAGACACTGAGACACTCATACTGATACTCAAAAACCAACTAATAACCCATATAGACACTCATGTAGCTACTCACCAACCCATGCAGCCACTTATACACAAAGTGAGAGACTGATACAGATATTTTCATATTTAAACATTACTCACTAACCCATGTATTCACTAAGATACACTTAGTCAGTTATACAATCAATTTTACAAAAAAATCATCCATTTAGACACTTATATACCCATTTATTCTTCCATCGACCTTGAGATATACATATATAAAACATATTTAATTTTCAGAAAAACACACATTCACTGGATGATGTCATCAGTGATGAAATCAGTGATGTCATTTGAGATGTCATCAGTGATGTCATGAGTGATGTCACTGACCATGTCATGAGTGATGTAATATGTGACGTCATCAGCAGTGCATTGCGGGCGCGCGAGTTATAGTTAGCTGAACTAACTATAACGGGGAAATTTCTATGGTTTTGTACGAGTGAAATGTCCAACTAACCATAACGCCCCTGAAACCTATGGTTTTTTCAGTGAATTTCTAAGGTTTTTTAAATGCTAATTTCTAATTATAACGTGCCTGAAACCTATGGTTTTTTCAGTGAATTTCTAAGGTTTTTTAAATGCTAATTTTTAACTATAACGAGCCTGAAACCTATGGTTTTTTTAGTGAATATATATATATTTATTATACTATGTATACATGTTAAAATGTCTCGGTCCCCTGTTTGCCTCGGTGGCACGGAAAAAATGGGTGGAACTGATGTCAGCACGCCGACGAGGTCCTCTTGTGTCTCCGATGAAGTCATATGTTGTCGCGAGCGGAGCCATGCTCGTTGACGTGGGAGAGCTAGGAAAGAATTTCCGTGGAATGCTGTTGCAGGGGATATTCACCTAAGTGTTGAGGCTAGTCCTTTGGGAGCAACTGTTTATGTTGCCACTCCAGAAACCGAAACCAGTGATCCGAGGGCAGAGGCCCTGCAGATGGCACACGAGGTGGGGTGCCCAGTCGTGTGCACCGCCGGGCAGCGAAGTGACAAGCACCACAACCCACAAAAAGGTAACGAGGGCACTGAATAACACAGGATCTTCTCTTTGTATCTGGCAGGAACAACAAAGTTAAAATGCCCTAGTACCAAAATGTAGAATTAGTGCTACAACTGTCTTCAAGAGGACCTGCGATGCCGCTTCTGCCTCCCATACCCTGGAGGCGGCACATGGGTCACGCGGTACGGTCATACTGCGGTGGGACGCACACTCGTTGACCTCTCATGGCACTGCTCCACACTTCAGGGAGGACGCTTTCCATTAGCTATGTTTTCTGATGACTTGTCGCGCTGGCCCCGTCCAACAACAGAACTCCTTTAGATCCAAACAGACTCTTCCACTCTCTCACCGGAAGTGAAACCAGGCCACGCGGACACTTTCACAATACAACAGCCGGGAATGCACTTTTCGGTAAAAAAAACCACATTCCTTCCTCCTAATTAATCAAATAAACGTCTCACTGAAGAACAGGGGCCAGCTTCGATGGGTAAACAGCCGTTACAATGACTTTTTTACTTTGCGATACCATTACAACGCATGCATTACCACGCATGCGTTGTACATCACGAAGTCATTACTACGCATTTTTAGAACGCATGGTCATTTACCACGCATGGCTTTACAACGAATTTTGTTGTAAAGGTATGTATGGTAAATGACCATGCATTCTAAAAAACATGTAGACGATCCATGTCGTTGTAAGGAAACAGAGGCTGTTCCGTTTCCGCACAACGACGTGTACCGCCCTCAGAGATGACGTGAAGCAGGAACCACGAGGAGAGAGGAACCATGAGGAGTGAGAGGTAAGGGGGATTGGGCATGGGGTGGGGGTTTCTTTTCTAGGGTTTAGGGTAGTGCAGTGGTGTTTGGGTGGTGTAGGGGGTCGTGCTGGGGGTAGTGTTTTAGGGTTTAGGGTAGTGCAGTGGTGTTTGGGTAGTGTAGGGGTCGTGCTGGGGGTAGTGTTTTAGGGTTTAGGGTAGTGCAGTAGTGTAGGGGGTCGTGCTGGTGGTAGTGTTTTAGGGTTTAGGGTAGTGCAGTGGT